>JAFMSR010000003.1:57666277-58263777 GCA_022818135.1 Saxidomus purpurata
TTTTATCATCCTGGAGCCTAAAATGGCAGCTTCCCTGATTAACAAACCTCAAGTAGAGACCATTTTAAACTTTCTACTCTATACTGGTAACATAAAATCTAATTAACTTTTACTGAATAATTATGAAGTCTAAATATAGTATGTAAGTTTTGCCTTTAATTTGTTCAGAGCTGGAATTTCTTAAAGTTTTTGTAAGAGATGTCGCAATACTCTCATTCCCTTAGAACGCGGTGAGTTTTTGTTAGAATTTTGTACAATCCGTTTTCTATTTCATAGGCGTTGTTTTAAACTTTCAATGACTTAACAGTTTTATCAGACAGCCCAGTGCCAAGACAAGAAACGTTTCTCTGAGAAAGTACTTGTGCATTTTTAACATTCTTACACAATGCGTTTTTCTCATGATTTAAATACTTAAATGCAAGAACATAGGAGTATAAATTATTTATACTGAATTTTATATGTATGTATGTATGTATGTATGTCTGTATGTCTGTATGTCTGTATGTATGTATGTGTCATTTCTGGGGCCGGACACCAAAACACGTAATGCCTAGGTGAGAGATGTTTGGAGTATTGCAGTGTCCTATGTGTGATAATGTGCTGGGCACCAAACCCCTGTCAAAACCATTTTTACCATCTTACAATTTACAGCCATGTACTTCCATAACATAAGGAGTGCAGAGTATAATGCAACTATTTATTTCTAGAAAGGCAGTGAAATTCTAATGTTTGATTAGATCTGTTAAAAAAAGTTATCTCATTTCATAATTAAATTGTTCATAAAAAAAACCCACACAAAGTCGTCTTTGGTATTTTGTAACTTCTCTTATACTTCGCCTTGAAGCAATTTGTTTAGTCTGTCATAGAAATTGTCACAGAACTTTATGCATTTATAGCTTATAATGCCTTCTAAAAATGTCAAATTTTCTTATTTGCCATCAAGCATAAAGAGGGTGTGACTCATATTGCAAACCATTTTCTGGAATATTTCACATTTGTCCCATATGTTAATGTGTGCAAAGCTATTTACTATAATAATATGCATTTAATTAAATTTTATGACATGAAAGAACAATATTATTGGTGCATAAATCAAAGTGAAAATATTCAACATCTGGCTGTTACTAAAACATCACATACATTCTCTTGTAAGCCACAGTGATTTAAATGAAGCAGAAAATGATGTACTCCCAGGATTAAATCAAAGCCCTGAAAGCACAGAAAGACTAGGCCATTTTAAATTCATTTATTATGCAAAAAATTTGACCAAAGTTCCATCAAAATCCTGGGATTTTCAATGTAAATTCAGGAGATATTTCAACCCGACATGAAAAACTATCTGAAACCAATTTTCAAACTAGAGCTATCACTAAATGTGATTAATACCCCCAAAAGGATTGCTTTATAAACTGAAGAAGTTCGTAGTAACATAATACCTTGCAAACAAACTAAAAAGAGATATTGTTCTTAGCAGTTCCTCTCATTGTGCTTGACCATTGTATGAAGTTGTATTGAATTCCAACTTGTAGTTTTCGAAAAATGCTCCAGACAGGGAAAAGTAACAAAGGGCAATAACCCTGTAATTAGTCAAGATGGAGTTATGGTTACTGTGCACTGCACTCCCTCTCACTGTGCTTGACCATTGTATGAAGTTGTATTGAATTCCAACCAGAAGTTTTCAAGTTATGCTCTCGGACAAGGAAAAGTAACAAAGGGCATAACTCTGTAATGAGTCAAGATGGGGTTATGGTTCCTGTGCACTGCACTTCCTCTAAATGTAATTGACCATTGTATGAGGTTGTACTGAATTCCAACTAGTAGTTTTGTTTGCTTCAAGTTATGTGACAAGGAAAAGTAACAAAGGGCAATAACTCTGTAATTAGTCAAGATGGAGTTATAGTTCTTGTGCACTGCACTTCCTCTCAATGTGCTTGACCATTGTATGAAGTTGTATTGAATTCCAACTTGTAGTTTTCAAGTTATGCTCCGGACAAGGAAAACTAACAAAGGGCAATAACTCAGTAAATACTCAAGATAGAGTTATAGTTCTTGTACACTGCACTTCCTCTGAGTGTGCTTGATCATTGTATGAAGTTGTATTGAATTCCAACCAGTAGTTTTCAAGTTATGCTCCGGACAAGGGAAAGTAACAAAGGGCAATAACTCTGTAATTAGTGAAGATGGAGTTATAGTTCTTGTGCACTGCACTTCCTCTCAATGTGCTTGACCATTGTATGACGTTGTATTGAATTCCAACCAGTAGTTTTCAAGTAATGCTCCGGACAAGGAAAAGTAACAAAGGGCAATAACTCTGTAATTAGTCAAGATGGAGTTATAGTTCTTGTGCACTGCACTTCCTCTCAATGTGCTTGACCATTGTATGAAGTTGTATTGATTCCAACTAGTAGTTTTCAAATTATGTCCGGACAAGGAAAATGCAACGACCGACCGACGACCAACCGACCGCCCCCCCCCCCCCCCACGACCGACCAACCAACCGGGTGACTCCTATATACCCCCCTAAACTTCGTTTTGGGGGTATAAATACAGTCTATAATGTTAACCACTTGAAATTCAGCTTACTCTGATTGGCGACTTAATGTCAATTTGGCCCACTCGTTTAACTTTATGAATTTTAAACTCACAACTTTTTTTTTCTTCTAATAAACACAATTCAATACTGTTTAATTTTTACAGACTATTCAGACTAGGTCTATATGCCAACACTTTTTTGTAGATTCCACTAATACTAAATTGCTATCAACGTAAAGTTTGTAACTTTTTGTTGTGTCTTTAATTACCAACCAATTATCGGTGATCAATACCGTTTTCTTGCATATCGGATCGGCATTTCCGGTGATTTTGCACATGCCGGAAAAACCAGTCTGGCACCCCTCCTTCGCAAGACGACTTTCATGAATTACTTATGACGTAAAGTTATAAACATTGTGAATTCAATTTCCCAAACGCAACGTGGGAAAATCATTTGTTTTTCATGATAATTCATCATTTTGATAAGTTTGCAAATAGAAATCTATTTTAAAGTGCAAGAGGGTATGCAAGAAAAAGTTTCCATCATGAGACACTTGGCTAAGATGGGCATTACTATCTGACCCTTGCACTCACGACAGAAATGATTAGTCTGTATAATGTTAAACAAACAAGCCTATTGTACTTGCAATAATCTTCACACCTTTTTCTTTAATGTGTCGATTGTTATGAGATGTTTGTTGTCACATCAGAATTTGTTTTAACATCCGTAACAAGAGTACTAAAAATGTTTTGAGATGTCCAGAAAATCTTTATTGTACAATTAATGTATTATTATAAAGATATTGAAATATTGGGTTAAACCCTTTAAAATCTCGTAACTTTTGATGCAAATGAACTGAGGATTATTTCGAATAATTAGTTTACAATGTCATGGCCTTTGCATGTTAGGCTTAAAATTTGGCTTCTGATAGACTCATAGCCCAGTCTTAAAAGGAACAACAGCCTCGATACAAGAACCATAATATTTATCATCTTAGAGCATTTCAAAATATTCAGTTACTTGGTCCTTCCACTAAACCCCAACATTCAGAGAGTGACTACACCCCTGTAAGGAATAAATGTCATCTTAAGTTTAATATTAATGAGACTGAATGCAAAATTTACAACAGCTTCTAGAGTTTAGTTACACACAACTTGAGTTACAGTTTCCCCTGTAACAAAGAAATCCTTTGTCCCAGTTCTCAAAATGGAACAAAAAGAAATAGAAGATGAATGACATATCAATAAAGCAGAAAAAATCTGAGAGGCAAATCAAGCTGAAAGCCTCCATTGATTATTTAAGCATTCTAACAAAACAACAAAAGGCCTTCTCTTTCTAACAGATATATTACAACTTACTTTAATTAATGAAACTGTGAGGTTGGCATTTTCCAGACTGCATAATTATATACATTTGTAGTACAAAATACCAGATATATTCAGCGACCACGAATAATACATTACATAAAATGATGCTGATAGTGGCCATAATGATGATAATGGAACAAATGATGATGATGATGGCAATGATGATGATTATGGTGGTAGTGATGATTATCTAAATTAAAACTTTACAATGACAAAAATGTAAAATTTGATGCTGGTAATAATCCTGTTGCTGCTGCAGGTGATGATGGTGATGATGACGATGCTCACAATGGTTTTTATGATGCCACACTCAATTCCATTGATGACAAAGCGGGGCATCGAAATATGTGGGAAGTGGAAAGTAATATAAAATAAATGCCTAAAAGTTATAAGGAAACCAATTAACTTTCAAGACAATTTCTAAAATGGGAAGTCTCCTGTGTGAAAAATGCAGTTACACTTCCAAACAAATGTCATAAAAGACTAATTTTAGCATGCCAAATTCTAGAAGCGATACAGTTAAATGACTTGAAGGCATTCACATGTCCCACTGTCTCCTTTCAAATATAATGAGTCTGCAAACCAAATAAAAAAGTCCAGATGAAATTCCAAAGTGTCTTTTACAAATCTCATTGTCTTTGTGGAACTGGACAAAAAGCGCAAACAATGCCAGATGTTATGTGTTCAGAATGAATTACACACTGAGCCATTAAACAAAACATTCTAGTCAACTAATTGACTGATTAGGGACTAAATGTTGCTTTAAAGGTGGAATCCGCTGTTCTACGAGCTGATTTAAACTACAAAACAAATCATAACATAGTAAATACCCCCTGAAGGACTATAAAATGCAACCTTTATACTTTTTATGAGATCAATGTAAACAATGCTATTTATGGTATAATTTTATGACAATATTGTGTGATGCAGAGTTTAAAAATTATCAGAATGTCTAAATGCAACTTTACATAACCGTCATTAATCAACGATAAACTTTTACATACATGTACACATTTTGCGATCAACGACTGAATTTAGTTTGGTTTAGCAATTTGTAAACAAAACAGAAATTTGATTTTTGGCATTTACAACAACGAGTTTGATCAAATAAAGTCAGATGTTTTACTATTGAAATAAATAAAACTAAATCTGCAAAAATACAAATTTTTGGTACCCAGCACCTGGCTGAGATTCCACCTTTGACATCAATTTCTTTTTGATATAATCTTTATGTTGCCATAGTTATTGTATACTGATTAATGTAATTTATAATAAATAATATATTATACTGCAGTTTCAAATGTTACAAAATATATGATTTATAACATACCTTTCTAATACCACTAATTCAAATGTCTGCCGTACTTTTAGTATACACATGTACTTTTTTCTTCCACTTCAAGTCACTGTCCTTGTCTATTGGGAATTCTAACAATGTTCACAAAATGCTCTCCAGAGAAATCTCAATTTCACAATAATTAATTTCAACAAACATTTAAAGTGTTAATACCTGCTTGAAGAGCTGATGTAAGTGTTTTTATATATCGCTCTAATAAAGATGTAACACTGATAAACCTTTATTCCTCTATGATAGCCCTTCAGAAATGAATGCTCACTAGCTGTACCTGCCTGTCGAAATTCTTAATTAAAATCATCTGGTTTTCATGTCAATTATAAGCAAAATTTACTCCAGCTCCTTCAGCAGCTTTATTTTATGAAATAAAGCCTCTCACAGAGTCTGAGTGTGTTTACAAACTTGGAACATTCCATTGTCTTCATGAGACAGGGAGGTTTCAACTTTCCTGCAAATGTTCATTACTATTTCATATAAAAAGAACAGTTTGTTTTCATACCGACTGGTTTGTCATGAAGAAGTAAACAGAAAATATAGCATCGAAACAATGTTTTTTGTGAAAGCGGAGAGTGTCCAATCAATAAATTATGGACAGTTTTTAGTTTCACCTCTTACTAAATCACACCCAGTCACAATACTGAAAATCAATACCCTTTAATTATGACACTTTATAATGAATGCAAAATAAAAACTGATCAATTTATTCCTGCCATAAAAACCTGTGCGATGCTTCACAGCTGACAGGGCAATGTTGAGAGCTGTTGTCCTTGCACGGGAAACTGATTTTAAAGGCAGACACATTATTAACTCCATAAACCATCTGATCAAGTGAAATGCAATCAATAATTCATTTAAACAACTTCTTTGTATAGAATCTTTGATACCATGTACACAGAGAGTAGATGCTACTATATGGGCAGGCTGCAAAATTTGATAAATGTATATACATGGGCTCATATCATTTTCTGAACTATTTAGAAACAATACTGAAAAGTTATGAAGCTTGAGTTAATCAGGTACGACTTCATCATCAATAACAGTTGTTCAACACGGGCGTTCCAACCTTGGTCATTTTAACAGGCAGACACATTACCTAACTATTGTTCCTGGGTAGTACTAGACTCCTTCCTCCATAAGAACAGTTACTGCCAACTTTCTCACATAAAAAGACATGGTCGGCAGCAGGGCGTGAACCCATGGCCATCAATCTATGAGAGGTTACAGCTAGTGATCTCAAGTCTGTGACTGTAACCACTCGACCAGGCTGTGGTATTAACACCATACTGTTTAACCAAGTCGGCGTCAAGTATACCCAGTTTTCACCACCCATCATCTGTCAGAACCAAGAATAATCATTTGTGTCAGTAAGTCAGAAATTAATAGCAACTTCAAGAAGTTAGGGGTGCAGGGGTACGGTTTTCCTTTGTGCTTCTATGCTGTAGTGGACATTTAGTCAGGAACCTCAGTGGCTTCCTTGTTGGCTTGTTGATGATGAACTCACTTTTAGCCAATCAAAAGAGCAAACTTTAAAACAGATCTAAGAGCTTTCTCCTTATTTTCATGTGCTGTTAAAGTCTTATATGTCCAAAGCTAGACACAAACTTGTCATTTTTATAGTTTGCATCACGAAAGGCACAGAACAGTATGTAAAGCAATCAGACTCAGAAAATATTTTTTGAAACACAATAACCGAGAAAATTGCAAATGCAAGCAATTTAAAAAGTACACTTATATTTTACAAAACTGTTAAGTAGGAACCAAACAGCTGCCTCGGCTCCCAGCTTGACGCCACCACATGGTTCTGTTTAACATTTCTTATTTCAAAAAGCACAAGAATGTTTATAAACAATACATGATACCTTTTGCAACATTCTAAACTTAGCTGCCTCATGTTTATTACTATTTAATAAAATACATGTCTGTTTTTCATCTGTAAGAAATATTCTAATGTCATTCGACAGCCACAGAAAAATGTTCGAAAACCTGCATAAGTAATGTCTTCAAGTGAATATTTGTTAATTTCCATTTGATTTACATTTTCTCTTTCAACATAAGTAATAAAATAATTAACTGGGAATAAAGTTGGGTGTTAGATGTATGAAAAAAGCACTGTGTGACATGTGGCTAATTAGTGGGATAAATTCTTCTTGAATCACCACAGACCTACAGCAGGCATCTAACTGAGCTCCTCAAACAGGGCATTCATTTGTTTCATATTTCAGGGCTCAGGTCTGTGCAAAAAAGTGACATCAACAAATACCAGGGCAGCATAGGAATGCCTCTGAAGACAGCACTAGGCCACCATAAAAAACAGCAAACTTCTCGTTTCTGATCAAACCTCACCTGCTGTAGAAAGCACTTCTTAGCCTTGGACCTCTATACTGACCAAGTCAAAGCAAGACGCAAATATGCAAACAACATGTGCTTGATTATGGTGCAAAAAGCAAAGCATAAATATTTACATGGACTCCTATCAATGGACTGTCATATTTATCATTCAAGAACAGGGAATCTCCTGTTAATACCTGGTTACTGTGAAGCCATCTTTGATCTATGAAATCATCTAAACATTCATCTATCACAACAGGAACTTGACCTTTCTAATCCAGCCAGAAATCCTACAGGTGAGTTGTGTTAACCAGTGAGTTAGCTAATCTCAAAGATTTCTTATACAGTAATAAGTGTATCAAGTGCACCAGTTTCAACATAGTAAATATCAAACTGTCAACTAAATTACTTCATAAAGGGAGGTAATTCACAAAATTACCGAACACTCAAGCAGAATTAACTCTAAAGTTCAACAAATTAATTTCAAACTGCTTTGACCGCCATACATCAACATTCCTTTTCCGTGTTGTACAGTTGAGCTATTCCTGTGTGAATAATTTGATGATCCTTAATTGAAAGTGCATGCACTATGATTTGGTACATTGTAAGGGAAGAAAACAAAAAGCTAATATGAAACAAAGAGCTAATAAAGACAACTGTTCAATCATCATAAACTTAAAATTTTTCCTCTAAAAGTGCAACCTCCTTGCAGTCAGCAATAACGTTTCTTTGTAATTACAATTTACTCTAAGAAGGTGTACTGTATAAAAGGTGAGTTTGTAACATTCACTCAGAAAATGCAAACTCATAGTTTATAATTATTGGTGACTCAGCAAGCTCATTACCTGACAGCATTACAGGTTTATTACCTATTCACTTAATGCTCATTAAAACAACATGTACATGAGCTGCTTGCCTTGAAAATCCCCCAGCCTGTCATAAATAAGCCAGGCAAGCTCAGGATGGGGAGTTCTTGAAAATAAACTTTGAGACTGAAACAAAAGGCCAGGAAAAAGTTTCTGTTTGTTTTGGAACACATGAAGCTTGCAGTTTATTTCTATTTAAGCAATAACTGGTTATTTCCCTTTAAGATAACATCACCATTTGCAAATGTACTGATAATTTAGTAATTTTTAAAAACAACACACTTGACAAAAACACTGATTGTGGACACAATATTTTGATCATTACCAAACAAGTTTGTCTAGTGGTAGGTCATAGTTTTGTATTCCATATTAAACGTTATCCCACAAAATACAATAGTACAAAACAACATGAATCTTTTTATACAAATGGTTTGCCTGACAAAGTCATTCACATGTATATTTCAATAGTTGCAAATGTTTTTTTATATCCCCTGGGTTTTTTTCTACAACAGGAACTGAATTTGCCACAAGATGAATCTGAGATATAGTTAACAAGTTATTACTGCCTCTGACTTTTTTGTCACCATTTCAGTCTGGGAAAATTTGTGTTCATGTCTTTTTCATTTGTTCCTAGATCCAATGGCAATGGCAAGGCCAGAGTACCAAAAACAGAGACAGAACTTGTTCAATAGGTGATGGCAAAATGTTGCTTTGATAATAAATGATGTTTCAACAGAAGCTAAAACAATCACAGTGAAGCTATTACAAGATACCAAAAGATTTATTCTTTGCAATTCATAAATATATCAAAAGATAAGTTTATCAATTTTTTAGGGACAGTGGTACAGTTACAGTTTACATTCAGTCAGCTACAGTTTGGCAATGGGTTGCACTACATGAAGAGGCAACAACTTTCACGTTCAATTTCAGTCAAATTAAAAAACTACATATTATATAACATAACATGTGTGCCCTTTTACCTAACATGTGTACAATTAAGACAATGTTTAATTGTTACAAAATAGATTTTTAATGTGCTTTGAGTAGTTTCAGTACTTCTGGAGAGACATTAGTCATATATTTACACAGGTACTCTCGTTTCATGTATTAAAAGTTACAGCAAAAGTTTCTGGGATATTGTAAAAAACAATAAATCGTATATAAAAAGACCTAGAAACTAACAAGCTACAAATGGTGAGAATCCGCCCAAAAAACATTTAGCGTCTATTACTCACCTAGAGCAAATGCTGGCATTCATTACTCATAGTTGTATCACTCTGAGAACACATAAGCCAAGATAAGCTATTAAATTAATTTTTTCATACATGTTAGAATGTGGTCCATAACATAATTACAGAGGAAATTGTTAAAACTGGAAACATTTATATATTGCTGAAGGCCAAATCCTGATCTATGTTACAGTAGGTATATATTCACCTAATTGGCCTTGAAATTTGCCATGACTGCACAGGTAGACTGGTACCTGGAGTTGGATCTTTATATAAACATGTAATTAAACATTGATGACTTTACTGTAATTAAAACTGAATCACTTCCTCTTTACCCACTGCATAATTTCCACTAACTTAAAAATCTCAAAAAAGAGCAAAGTTTTGTCAAAAGGAGATATACACATATTTTTTAACAATACATTGTACTTAAAACACATTGGTATATCAAAAACTTTTAGTCAACTGGAAAATTTAAGAAATGAAAGTACAAATAAGTCCGGCTAACACATTTTAATGTATCAGCCATTCATGCATCACAGTAGTTTCAAGGTGAAGCCCAAGAAGTCCTAATTATACAGTACAAGTCCCAACTTTCCAACAGAAGCTGGTTTTGAAAACAAATATGTCTCAAGTTTGGGAACAACTCAAACTGGTTTTGGAACAACTATGCCTCAAACTGGTTTTGGAACAACTATGCCTTAAACTGGTTTTGGAACAAATATGTCTCCTTTTTGGGAACTATGTCTCAAACTGGTTTGGGAACAAATATGTCTCCTTTTTGGGAACAACTATGACTCAAGCTGGTTTGGGAAGAACTAATTTGTCTCAACCTGTTTGCGAACAACTATGTCTCAAGCTGATTTTTGGAACAAATATGTCTCAAACTGGTTTTTGAACAACTACAACGCGTTGCAGTTGGGTTTGCCCGTTCGCTATCTTGGCAATCGATACAGTTATAATCTGACGTCACTCATAGCGCAATTTTGAAACTATTATTAGAGCTAGTTTATAGGTTAACTCCTCCCCATTCAAGGACATTTAGGTGCGAGCGTCCAGATCACGTCGTCAGTTTGCTCGCCCAAAAACCCACGTATGTATTTCAATGCAAGTGACAAACAGTATTTAATAATGTTAAATATAGGTTTCTTCGCATATTTTGTAGTGACTTCGAAATAATTATATAGATCTTCTGTTTTATTTAAAATGTTGATTAATATATACTCTTAAAAGAGACCTCTTTCAATCATAGCGATTGAGCTACAGTATCATTGCATTTATTATAGACCGTAAGTTATAAATTAGTATGCATGTAAATTATGTTTGCGGAACTTTACACACCGGAATTCCAATGCAGTAACATGTTATCGTACATAATTCATAATGACGTCTGGTGAACAAAAATATATTGTGATGCATTTTTCATAAAATGCGTTTTTCAGTCTGTTTCTCAACTTGCCTTGTCAATTTTGTTTGCCAAAGTGGAATTCAAACAAAATGTCAATGAAAGTAATTATATTGACGATATAAGCAATAACTGAGTACATCGATAACTGATTTCGCAGCGTGAAAAATATGCTTGTCTCTGGTAGTACTGGAACTCCTTTATTTCGCAGAGCGTCGCCACAAAAGCGAGGTCATTCCATGGGTAAGGAAGTCTACTGACATACTAAGTATCTAATGCCTTACTAAGTATCTAATATGTATTCAGTGCATCTGCCGAAATCTTTACTTGTACGGACGTTGTATTATCATAACCAAGTTCCCTCTCTACTGCCGACAGTGAACTCGACAATTTTCCCTTGTGAACAGTGTTTTAACTTTAAAAGCCCTTCAATTTTCGCAGTGCGGTCGGGGCATTGAGTTTAAGAAAAAAATACATATCAATGAACAGGGGCGTAGTTACTTCGGCCATAAAAATGAAACGGCAGACATGACAGTCAGACCAGTAGATTAATGACGATTATCTAATTTGTTTCACTTTATCTCATATATTTACATGTATTTCAATTCTTTTTTATTCCAACCAATATAAAAATCTGTAGATGAGTGTTGGATACTGCATCCTGACCAATCCAATTTACCACCCGTAGTCATACATGAGCGAAATGTTGGACACATGACTGCAGAGTTACACGATTACTCAAAACTTTGTAATAACTCTTAACTAACTAGAATTATTTCGGCTTTTTTCACATTTTGAAGAAGAAACATTCGACGAATGATAAAGAAAACATATGCGGGAAAACGACAGTCTTAGTGAAACATTTTGTTTTGCACTGACCGCTGTGTCGTCAGTGTCACTGAAGTAAAATATACACAATAATCTTATATATCCTGGATATACTCATGCGTACTAATTTATGTTCAGTGTTATTGTTTTTAAATGGCTATCCAAATATTAATAACTATGATAATCATTAGTTTTAATCGTTATATGACATATGATAAACTCACACATGCACGCGAGTCGGTAAAATCACAAGAAGCTCTCGGAAAGTCAACATTTAATGTACATTTGTACATATATATGAGAACTTGGTAGAGTGCTAGTCTAACTATTTCGACTTCAAAGGCAAACCGATTTTATAGGCTGATGATTTAAGTTGTTCACCTTCTAGTTATAAATATCAGATCTGTGAAAGGGGTCTCACTGAAACGCCAAATTAATTAGGCTATTGGAGTGCTGCTGTACATGTCCAACCGATGGTACAGAGGAGGTCCGACATGTCTGACACGGGACTTTCTGCTGTCAGACAAGCGGCTTTTCTGTGCCGAGTCCCGGTTGTCCGCAGGCTAGCCGAAATGTTGAGGGCAAAAAATTAAAACGAATAAATATTGTACGAAAGTCCTGTTTTACCAAGCCCAGACATTTTAGATCTATTTGCAGTATTGGGGTAACATTTTAATCTTGCTTACTTTAAAAGTGCGCTGTTAATGTGTTTTATTTTTATTTGTATGCACATGTATTACCTCGTGGAGTAGCCTCAATATTTTGACTGCAAGACAGAAAATTTTTACAAACTGATATTACATCTAGTCTGTCTTTGCGAAGGGTGGCCATCGTATGTAGCAAAAAGCACTTGCGTGCAATTAGTTGGGCTATTCGTTGATTCCATAGTCTATTTCATAAAGTTTTGGGAAAGTTTCATCAAGTAGTGTACACCTGGCTCCGCCATTTACCAAATGGCACTTTAATATATACTTTATCCGATACTGCTTCTGTTATGACTTTAATTTTTTCTTTCCATGTTCGGAACGTGACGTCAGAATAAAATAAAGACTGATCACATGCGCCCCTATTTGACCTTTTCAATGAAAGAACGGAATGGAGGAGTTAACCAATATCTACATGCTGTATTAATAGTTTCAGATTCGCCTTTGTGTGACGTAAGATTGTAATTGTATTGATTGCTAAAATAGCGAACGGGCAGAGCCAACTGCAACGCGTTGTATGTCTCAAGCCAGTCTGGGAACAACTATTACTCAAGCTGGTTTGGGAATAAATATGTCTCATTTTTGGGAACAACTATGTCTCAAACCAGTTTCGGAACAACTATGACTCAAGCTGGTTTAGGAACAACTATGTCTCAAGCTGGTTTTGAAACAACTATGTCTCAAACCAGTTTGGGAACAACTATGTCTCAAGCCAGTTTGGGAGCAACTATGACTCAAGCTGGTTTGGGAGCAACCATGACGTAAGCTGGTTTTGGAACAACTATGTCTCAAGCCAGTTTGGGAACAACTATGTCTCAAGCTGGTTTAGGAATAACCATGTCTCAAGCTGGTTTGTCATGACTGAAGGAAGGTTTGTATGTAATTTGTAGGTAATTGTAGAAATGATTGATAATGTATGATGTGAAACTGATGATTTATTTTCTTACAAATGTGTTTTTAATAGTTATTGTGTCTCAGTATTATGTAGAACCAGAGATCTTATTTATTGGGTATTTACTATGGTAAAGTTCATTACGAAATCTACACAGCTGATATTTTTACTGCCTTTTCCCCAAAGTATCTGCATGGGTAATGAGTTTGTCCTATAATTTCCCTGCAGAATCATAAATGCTTTTCAATTATCCTTCCCGCCAGTGAAAAATTTCTCTAAGATTTTCCAAAATCATATTTACAGTTGAAAGCCAGAAGATTTATACAAATGCATATGGGACCAGACAGCGTGAAAAAATTCAGTCGTTTCATAGCATATTCACCGAACAGTCAACTGTCAGGAAAACAATTTTCAGAACTTCATCGCAATAGCTGCTTCATGCGTTATGATTCTTTCTTTCTTTTTAACATATGACTCTGAGTCAATTAAGAATATTTTTGTACATGGTTATAGTAATATTAGGTCAACCATGGTTGTTTATGGTGACCATGGTGCTTACCATGGTTGTTGACATTGACTATGGTTGACAGTGACTATGGTTGACAGTGACTATGGTTAACAGTGACTATGGTTGACAGTGACTATGGTTGACAGTGGTATATTCTGTTTGACCACTGTCAACCGTGATTGATTAACACTCACGGTCAGTGACTATAAGTCAAACAATTTCCTCGGACACTGGTAACCATTGGAGTCAACACTTTTGACTATGTTAACCATGGTTTATGATGATTGTAATTACCTCCCTTTATTTAACAATTATACAGTTTAAAGAAGTAATTTTATATTTTATGATGGTTTTGTATTTCATATTGTTATAGACAGTGCTGAATATGATCTGGAATTTGTCTGTCCAGATGACCACTGTGTGAGTCCAAAAATAAAAAAAACACAAAAAAAAAAAAAAAAAAAAAACCCCGAAAAAAAAAAAAAAAAAACACACAAAAAAAAAAAAAAAAAAAAAAAAAAACAAAAAAAAAAAAAAAAAAAAAAAAAAAAAAAAAAAAAAAAAAAAAAAAAAAAAACCAAAAAAAAAAAACAAAAAAAAAAAAAAAAAAAAAAAAAAAAAAAACAACAAAAAAAAAAAAAAAAAAAAAAAAAAAAAAAAAAAAAAAAAAAAACCCACACAAAAAAAAAAAAAAAAAAAAACCACAAAAAAAAAAAAAAAAAAACCACAACCCCAAACAAGGATGGCATGAAAGACAACCGTGTGAGTCCAAGTATGTAACACACACCAGACCGATAGATCATGTCCCCAGCTTTAAACTTCTCCCTGATTCACCAGATGTTCTGGGAAGCTGGAAAGGAGGCTCCCTGGATAACCAACTATAAATTGGGATACAAAAGTCAGTTAGGATTCAAAACCCTGTGGTAGCCACCAATCTCTAAAAGACATTAGCAACTTTCTAACATACTGCAAACTAACTGAATAAGTTTAGAAATTTCATCACATTCAAGGCATTAAAGTAATTTGGAATAAACTAAGCCAATAGTTATAATTTACATATCACCAGTTCCCCACAATCTATCTATTTCTTCATCACCCTTTAACAAATTATATACCACAAGGTAATCATCATTTAAATTGATTGTCTGCAAGATAGAGAATTTAAGACAACTTTAACTTTACAATCAATAACTGCAACATCTATCAAAATCCCAAAAGATACAAACCTCTCTAAGCTATATTTCCAAAACAAAAATTTCTATCCTAGAAGATTCTGTCACAAGAAATATATTCCAGCAAAACATCCCATATTGTCTGGAATGTGCATAAAAGTCTATTAAGGCGTGATGCTTGTGACAAATGGTACAATATTAGCCTGGTAGAAGGATACAGGACAAAGTTTTAGGACACCATCAATCAGCCCAATCATTATGATGATCTATGTTTAACAAACCATGCATTAAACTGATTGGTTGGAGGGAGAAACAAGTTGTTATCTAGAGGCTTTATAATGTAACTGTTGTATGTTTTTATGCCCTATGTTGTACAAATATCCCCAGGGGAACCATAAAGGACTGTGACCACAATATAACATACCCAAATAATGATAGGGTATACCAGTACAGATGCTAAGAACCTTAGTACAATGTTTGTTCTACAACTGGACAAATCAGTTTATGGTAATTTTAGTCACTTGTTCTTAAATATGTAACCACAGTAGAATATTCTAATGCAGATAGGCACATTGTCTTGTATTTAGCAATTGAACAAATAGCCATAATAACTGAACAAATAGCCACAGCAACTGAACAAATAGCCACAGCAACTGAACAAATAGCCACAGCAACTGAACAAATAGCCACAGTAACTGAACAAAATAGCCACAACAACTGAACAAAATAGCCACAACAACTGAACAAATAGCCACAGCAACTGAACAAATAGCTGTTTTCAGGAAAAACATATGTCTCCCACTCTCCCTCACACCCCTCCAGGAATTTATACATGATATGGATCTCTCTTAATAATAGATAATATTAGATTATGTAAAAGATATAAAAGGTTATCTGACTTTGTATGCAGTCTAAATAAATTCCCTCTAGTACTTTTTGTATTATAAAAATATGTTCATAGTTTATGAATTTAGCCCAGCAGTAAAAGCAATATATAGGCAAAAAAATTAACATAATTATATGCAAGTGTGGTTATAGGTGTTGAATAGTGCACCTCTATTATTGTGTGAATTAGATACTAAATCTCATCAGTAGATGTCCTCTATCTCATTGTAATCAACCACCTTACAGTTTGACGAGTCTGCTATCAACTGTAAACTAGCTTTTGATTTAACAAAGGTTTATATTTGGTCATTGTGACCTTGCCCTTGACGTAATGAAAATGAATTGGGGTCATCTTCTCATTGCAGGCATCATTTGAGGACCCTGCAAAACTCTACCACTTCTGAGAACCCTATGATAAACTAACAGCATGAATTGGGTATCATTTGTGACAATAAGACATCCAGAAAGAACAAATCAATATGTCTCTTTACCCTCTCCATGAGGACAAGACATAATTCTGCAAGTAAATTTCTACACTTAAAGTTTAATAAAGACAGGAGAGAGGTGACCAGGGACAAGATGACAGTGTTTGGGAAATCATCTATAAATCTTATGTTTGTGCATATATAGGGAAACCACAGCAATACATTTCTTCCCTACTATTTTTGAGCACATATTTTTGATAAAATACGTTTAAAGGCTTTAAATGTGATTAAGCTTTTCTTGCGTCCTTGCAAGGATTTCTAATTTGTAGTAGAGATGGTTTGTCCTTCTCATTTACCATAGTGTTTCCACCAAGTTTTAAAGTCGGACAAAAAGTACAAGGGCAACTCAAGTAATGGTTTGGTTCTTTATGCTTCTCTCATTTTCATATTGTATGAAATTGTATGTTAACAGAGTTTTAGTTGGCAAGGAAAGAAGGGCACTCTGTAAGCAAGTGGGTTATGTTTTGTGCTGTCTCTCAAGGGATTTGTATGAAGTTGTTACCAGAGTTTTAGAGGGCAAGGAAAAGAAAAGGGCAATCTCTGTATGAAGTGGAGTGTTGGCACACTTCCTCAAGACCTATAGGTTAGAGTTTAAGTAAGGGGAAAAAGGGTGTTCAGTGGGTAGTTCTGTGATGTTCTCAAGTGCATGGAAGTGTATAAGGGAGGAAAGGAAGACAAGGGACTTGTAAGAAGATGGAGTTAGGTTTTTGCTCCTCTCCAATGTGCCATTGAGAGGTATGTACAGAGTTTGAGGGAAAGGAAAAAGGGTATGTTTGTAAGATGGGTTGTTGTGCGCACTTTTCAAGTATGAAGTGTATTAAAGTGTTTAAGGAAGGAAAAGCAAAAAGGGCTACTCGTACAGTCAAGTGGTATGGTTTTCTGCCTCATTTCCAAGGACATGTAGAGTAAAGTTTAGTTTGCGGACAAGGAAAGAAGGGCACTGTTGTCAAGATGGGTTTAGTTACACTGCACTCTCTCAATGCCTTGGAGTTGTTTATAAGGTAAGTTTGAGGAAAAAGGCCTAGGTGGTTGTTTTGCACCCTTCCCTCAATTCTTAGAGTTGTATAAGAGTTGTAAAGAAAATAACACAACCACCCCCCACGGTAAATATGCCAAAATTTGGTAAATAGGTTTCCTTCTACTTCTAGTTATTGAATTTGCTGAGAAGCCCAAGACTGCCCCAGAACCAGGCTTTTTTCATACAAAGGAGCGTAAATTAGGGCAGGTGCGGCAAAAAGGAAAAATACGGTACCGACAATAAATTGACTGACAGAACTGGTCCCATTTTTTCATCACTGTATGTATAATTTGAGATATCTACAAGGGATCAGAACAACAGTTCCCTTGAGCTCCCTTAATTGACATATACAATAAACATATGGTACAAAAATGGAAATCTATGTCTTATTTCTAATCACCGAGGGGAGGAAACAGTCCATGCAGCTTCATTTTGATATTCAGCACTAAAAGGTTTTTAAGTAATATCTTAGTTCTCTATAATAGTTTGTTTTTCATGTATGCTTAATTAGTTCATGAAAACCCAGCATTTTGTCATTATTTCTGGCATGAGCCTGTCATGTACTCCTTGACGTGTAGATGAACTAATGAAGACAAATGATCAATCTCCCGCTTCCAGCTAGACTGAAAACAACAGGTAAAGTGGTCACTGTAAAGTACCAGCAAGACCAAACACAAGAAGGGAGACTTCAAAGCATTCCAACTTTACTTGAGCAGGAGGACTTGTGGCAAAGGTGTGGCATTACTTCAGGTATAGACTCGTGTACAGACCGACACCTAGGTGACACAGCAAACTTTCACAAGAATACCAGATGGACAGCTTTCACAATTGAACAAAGTTTACCTGCATGTGGGCATGCTGTTGGTTATTTCAGATTTTATGTCTGACTGAACAGTAACCCTTCATTAGCTGCAACCACAACAGTGTCAAGTAAAGATTCTCAATCTGTCCTAAAGGCCCCTATATCTTATTTTATGATATTGCTCATTTCAAAATGGTCTGTAGAGGCACATTTAGTTCTTCACATTGTCTACACACCAAAGACAGCAATTTACAACAATCAGTGAGTAAAAACATCCAATTTTCTAAGGGAGATAACAAATGGTAAGTCTGCATACTGATACATACAGAGTTATGCAAAAGTCAAGGGTGACAACTCAGACACCACAATTTCTTTGTCCAGTCAGATTTACTCCCCTTGTATACCAACAGAAAATAAACTTACCATTTGAGCACTGTTCTTAGGTTTGGTCTTAATGTCTTGCAGCTTCTCATTTGCTGAAAATAAAGAGCAATAAATGACTGAACTGTATGTTTACATATTGAACTAACTAATCCAGATGAAAGGGATCTTTATTCACATCAAGACGAGGTATATATCAGTAAACAGTGCTGATATATTTATTTGATGTATGCAAAATATACCCCCCCCCCCCAAGAGTCAACTAACTGAGCTTATTCATTATCATCTGGTATAACTTTTAACAAAATATCCAAGTTTTAACCTTTGCTGGACAAGAAGATTTGCTGTTTCTATATAAGTCTATAAACACTCTGAAATACTCCAAAGGCATGTCATGACCATTGGAGATGAATTTAACAAACTGATTATAACAAGAGCTGCTAGAAAAGGGTAAAACGCTTAAGGACTGTGAACTACTGACTAATTGTATTACTGATACACGTCATAGTATGAAAAGTCCTATACTTACTGACGGCCTCAATCACGTCAGCCAGCAGAACACCATCCGTGACGTCCTGTTGAAGGTCAGAGATGTATCGCTTACTACGTGCCTTCTCCAAATAGTGGTTGGCCCAGTCTGTATAGATCTGAAAATATATTTTATTTCAAATATGTAATACAAGTCTTTGCACTAAAATGTTATACAGGCCAACCTCCCAGACTGACACCTACCTAAACCAACAACCTCCCTAAAAGATACATTTTCTTTCCCTGTTGCATCAATTATTTCATGAATTGATCTCTCAAGAACAACACTTCTACAATTAACACATTTCTGTGTTCCCAAGGGTGTTCACTCCTGAGAGGTTGCACTGTAGAAGTAAAACAATGTTACATAAAAATGTAAAAATAAGAATGCTAATGCTAGACCAAAACCCGTAATTACACACACAGTTTCAAACTTGTCAGAGTATTTGATCTAAATTTCCTAAAATTCTTTTTATCAATGATCCAGGTGCTGCCTGGCAAAGACCTGGTATTTTGTTCAGATTGAATAGAAATGAGGCTTAATCTTCTCTACAAGACAGGACTGTGTCTTTAAAAGTATCAGATTTACAGTTCTGTCACACAGGCTTTTATGACATATTTCTGACATCATATATGACAGGGCCAATCTCCGTTCACTCCATAAATGGAAATTCCAGGAATAAGTGCACTTAAAAGACTTCAACAGAATTTGCAACAATTACATTGTCAGTCTGACCAATTGTATAATCTGAAATTGTATATTGAATTCTTTTAACTATGTTTTCTTTAGAGTCTTCAGTCTGAAAGGTTTGTTTCATGAGCTCTTCAGTGTAGGAGGAAGGTTATAACTATTAAGATGTATTATGGGTAACATGTGTTTGAGAAGGCTGGAAATCTATGAAAATTATTGATGCAAATATCATAAAAATCTTCACAAACTGCTGGCTTTCCCAGTATTAGAGTATCAGATGTTTTATTATCATGCACTAAACAGCAAGCAGGCACTATAAAACTGCTGTCAAACACATAAGTTTGCCGGAATTATTCATAACGTCATCAACTGTTTTAGTCCCAGTTTGCATTGAATTATTTTTAGACACAAACCGGGGAAAATATTAAGTATTATTAAAAGTTGCAATTAAATTTAAATTGACAGAAAAATTCCATTAAAATTTTATCAAAGAACATTTTTTAAATGCCTTTAAAACTGTGCACACAGTAAAGGTGGTCCTGAGGAGGCTACCGAAAATATAAATGAGTTGCATTATGGTGTTTAAACATGCAACTCTTGACTACCACTCTGCAACAAATTGCATGAACCAGCATCATGTAGGAACTATTCAATGATATCCATTGTCTATAATAATAATTATGTTCTCATGAAATTTATGTACTTGTAGAAGTAGTGCCCTCAGGAAACAATTAATACATTTATTTGTACTTAGGGTGTGACACTGTTTGACGAGGGCACTTCATTCTTGTGGAAAGAACTTTTCAAATACAGACATACTGTCACCTTCTCTTTTACTGAAATGTTATCAATTCCCATATGTGTTCTATGAAGGCTGCAGGAAAGTGTGTTAATTGTCTGTAAAAGGCATCGTCTGAACATTATATTATATATTATATCTAAATTTTTAATGCTACTAATATATTCAAGCCACTTGTGATGTGACAATCTAAGGGAGGTCACTGTGTGTGCATCAGTCATAATCTGAGACACAAAAACCCAGACAATATAACACTTCCGTACCACTCATCCAGGAAAAAAGAAAAACAAATATCACCTAGTATATCAATTATGTCTTTGTAATCATATTAAAGAAGTGTAAGTTATTTGTGTTTTGTTTCTGAATGCCTAAATGTGCTGTAACTGCGGCACCATCAGCGCATACAGGAAGGAAAACTCATTTATTCTACCTGCTCTTTCACATTAACCACACAACACATAAATAACATCTGACAATAGGTAGCACTTTGAATAGAAAAAAATCCATCTTCTAACAATGAATAATGCATGCTTACAGAACATAATAACATTATGAAGTTTTATGATGTGAATGTATGTAACAATACAGTTATATGTTACACAGAAACTGGTTGAGCAAGAAAATCAGCACTAAAACCAGCTTTATAGCCCTGATTTCTGTCTGTCTCAAAGATCACTGCTGATACAAGGCAGGAACTTTATCTGGCTTATTTTCAACAAATTAAATTAAATATGAAGGAAGGGTACAGGGTGTTGAATAGAAAGTCCTTAATCATTTTAAAAATGATAGCTAGGCCTTTCTACACTTTAAATCATTTTTCTGCAGTAATTGTTAGCAGTATCAGGTTTAATGATCTCAAAAATGACTGATAAGCCGAGAAGGCTGGGCAGAAAACTCATTAATCACAGCAGTCAACACTTAGCACAACTCATATATCTTCCCACACATATCACAATAATTCAAACACTTTCACACAATTTGATAACATTAATAGTCCAGAAATTATTAGATTTAGTTCCTAATAATGTCTGTTTTGAAAGAGTGATCACATAACTTCTAACACTTTTCATGAAAGTTCATTACAAGTAGCTTGAATGCAGGTGGCTTGTTGCTGAAAGTAAATTTATTTACAGGGAATAAACATACATGTAGTTTATTATGTAATATGAAGATAAAATACTAATTAGGTACACAGCTCCCAACTCTTCATGCAAATAAATCCACTCAGCAGTTATGTTTGTTTATGTTGTTTATACATTATGTACCTGACTGAACCATGTACTGAACTATCCTGTGATAAGGAATTATTCCATGCATTCTGCAACAGAAACATGCACATTTTTCACATTTTGAACTCTCTAACTTTCTTCTTCCTTTTTTCTAACTTCTAAACCATGTATTATCTACTAGTATGATAAAATTCATGTTTTTGTGTCGCCCTTTCGGAGAAAAGGCGATACATAGGGATCGCTTTGTCCGTCCGTCGGTCCGTCCGTCTGTCACACAAACTTAACGTTGGCTATACCGCCATTTCTTAAGATTTCTTCATCAAACTTTACATTGTATTGCTTATGACAATAGGGTCATGATGCCACCAAATTTTGTAGGTCAAGGTCATATTTGACAGGTTATGCCCCTTTTTGTACTTAGATTTTGTCATGAAACTAACTTGTCTATACTTTGCCATTTCTTAATTTCTTCACAAACTTTCAAATGCAGCTTATGACATAAGGGTCGTGATGCCGCCAATTTGTGGTCAGGTCATTTAACAGAGTTATCCCCCTTTTTATACTTGTTTTGCTAACTTTGCCATTTCTTAAGTTTCTTTATCACTTTCAAATTATTTGCTTATGCAAAGGGGTTGTGATACCGCCAATTTTGTAGGTCAAGTCATTGACAGAGTTTGCTCCTTTATATCTTAGTTTTTGCTATCTTTGCCATTTCTTAAATCCTTCATCAAACTTTCAAATTGTATTGCTTAGACTAAGGGTCTGTTCCCCAAGTTTGTAGGTCAGGTCATTGACAGGTTGCCCTTTTCCTTAGTTTTGTCCTTGTTGGTTTTTGACAAGTAAGAGGCACAACCATTTTCTACAATATTTCAAGCACTATTTTCAGTCTATTTTATATGATCATGTTAAATACAATGCCCCCCCACCCCCCAACTTTTAATCAAAGGCAATAATTCTGGAGAAACTAATATGGGCGATCTGGTTGGTTAAATCTTAGGCCAAAATAATTGTTGGAGAACTGTCTGCTTAAGTTAAAGACGATCGCTAAACAAATGTCCTAATGCAATAACTCTTGAATGACTGGAGTGAATTGGCTGGTTATAGAACTTGGACCAGACACTAATTGGCACCTTCACAGCAAGTTTTGCAAGGTTTCGATCAGAGTTGTGAAAGTTAGAGTCTCATTGGACAACTTCATGCATTCTGCCTGGTTGCCACTGGCAACCATGGTTGTATTAAAAGTAAATGAGGATGATTATGCAATCACAATAGCTCAAGTAATTTTAGCACATTGCACTCTGGTAAGCTAATATAAAGGGAAGCAAATTTTGCTAGGGCTTGACTGTTGAAACTAAACATTCTATTGTACCAGAACATTTGCTGACAAATACAACTTTATGCTCTTTTATGCTCCTCATTGTCAGAATGTCACAACAGTGATGTAAACCAAGTCTGGCAAAAAAACTTGTTTTCTTGCAAACATTGAATTCCCAACTATTTGTGACTAAAGTAATGTTGTAATAAATCATTGAAACACACCAAAAAGACAGAGCCTTGTGTAACCCGAAATTATACACCAAGTTTCCTCTTGCAAAATGGCCAAGTCAGCACAATGACTCTAAGTGACAGCTGTACAGTCACACCTGTGTACAAAGACCACTGCCCAAAAGAAGCTAAGGTTGGACTTTATTAACAGGTGGTTTTTATTCACAGGTGTTTCCACAATAGCCAAACAATGCAAGGCTTTCTTCCTGCTGGGTCTTGTAGGTAATCACAGGGTTATCTCAGGTGTTCTTTAACACAAAAACTCTGATTTTTCTGTATTTTATGAGACAAAAGTCTGCAACTAATGCATCATCAGACCTCAATTTGTGAGCCCATTTTTATCCACAGTTTACCCAGTTTTCACTCTGACAAAATTTCATGATGATAGGATAATTACACTTGCTTTTCTTCTTTGTGACCAAACAATCCATAGATATTTTACAAGACTTTCATGAAAATATTGGTCACAACAAGAGCTGCTGGTTTGCAAGCACTTTGTTTCCCTTGTGGACCATTTCAATATTAATTTTGACCATTAATGACAAAATTATCATCCAAATAGAGATTTCACCAAAACCGACACTCTAAAGTTACTAAGCTTCAAGACTGCATGAGCTTTGAACCCAGTATTTTAACCAAAGATTACCAAGTTGCAATTCTAACTTAAAGCTGTTCGCTCTCAGTTACCGTTGAAATTTTTCTTTTAAATTGACATACTTATACAGAAACATAAAACTAAAAGCTAGAATCTAAATATAAGCAAAAATCTAGGTAGGAATTTGCAGAAATCGATTAAAAATGTCAGTTACACGGCACTGTGAGCTACACTATATCTTTATATTGGAATTTCAAAAGCGTTTGAAAACCTTTTAAATTTGGTAGTGTATTTTTTTTAATTTAGAGATATACGTGACAGGAAATTATACTGGAGCCTTTTTATATGACCATAATTATGTTCTAAAATACGTTATTTACATAGAGTTTTAAGAACTTTATTTTTAGACCAAAATCTGAGAGCGAGCAGCTTTAACTTTTATTAAGTATTCTGACCTTGAAGATCAGAAAAACATTGGAGGAGATAAGGTTGACTACATGCTTTTGGTTTCCTAACATTTGACCTAGTGACAAAATTAACTTGGCCTACACTAAGTTGCTTATGCTTATATATAGCATAAGACTCAAACTAGAGACTTCAAGCTACTTTTGTCAGTAAACTTCTTATATGAATGAAAACTGATAAGTTGTAACTGCTGTTTTCTACTTCATATAAATAAATCAATAAGAGAAAATACCAGCAACTGTTTTATATATGCCATAGAAGATTTGGCACCACTGGCCATTTCTACCACGACAGGTGCCTACATTCATGAAAGTTCTTGGTAACAGACCATGCACCATTTATCTACAACGGTTCTGCCAAATTAACAGTGGACTGACAGCACCATCCTGATGATAGCTGTTGTAGGAGATTTCAAACACACGACCTGGAAGCACATGGAGCTTCAGGTACAGATGAAAGTTTTGTCACTATGAAAATTATTCATACATTCTTGAACATGGATGTTGCAATTCTACAAAACTTTAACAATTTCAATATTCTATATTGTGAAAGTGACATAACTATACTAAGCAGTAAAACACAATTCTAAGATAGGTTGCTACACACCATGTCATTCCAAACTTCAGTTATTGGTTGGAAACTTGTTCCTTTTTAATTTTTGTTGTTATTGAGTGCATGTATATAAGTTTTCCTTTTTAAATTACAGTGACCTTGACCTGAGCAACCCTTGAAAAATCCAAAGTTTGATCTCCATAATTT
Organism: Saxidomus purpurata; assembly: GCA_022818135.1. Classification (NCBI taxonomy): domain Eukaryota; kingdom Metazoa; phylum Mollusca; class Bivalvia; order Venerida; family Veneridae; genus Saxidomus; species Saxidomus purpurata. Next base: position 57,691,646 of record JAFMSR010000003.1, read on the forward strand.
ATAAGCTTGCCACGAAATAAGTTTAATCATATCCAATTTAAATTATTGGCCAGTTTTCTTTTTCTAAAGTATTATAGCTGAAGTTACTTTGACCTTGACTCTAGGAAATTTGATAAAAGCAACCAAAGACTTTGACTTTGTTCACAATTTGAATTTCACCTCAATATGAGCAAAAATAATCTGTTTGTGGTGACATTGACCTTGACCTTGACTCAAGCAGTCCAAAATATAATTAAAACCAAGTATTCATATAAACTTTCACCAGGTTTGATCAGAATGAATTTTATCATTCTTATAGTTATTTACTTTTAACCATCTTTTTCTTCTTTAAAAGCTGTGACCTTGACCTGAGCAAGCTACCTTCAATCGGTAAGGTATGTACACAACCTATAACTACTAGCTCAAGTTACTGAATATTAATTTTTTTCTTCTATTTTAAGTTACAGTAACCTTGACCCAAGTGACCAAAACAACAATCCAGAACAAGTTCTCAACACAGCCTTGCCCTGGATACCGAAAGTTTGATATTCCAAGCTCCTATCCAACCAAACAAGTCTGTCCCACTTGCCTGGGCAGAAGACAGCACAGAAACAAGAATAGTGTTCACTGGACATGGTGCCTTTTTTTATAAAAAAAAAAAAAAAAAAAAAAAAAATTTTTTTTTTTTTTTTTTTTTTAAAAAAAAAAAAAATTTTTTTTTCCCCCACATTATCTCTATATTATGGTAATGCAAAGGTGTATATACTATTATCTCTGAAGTACTCATATAATTTGTTTTTAAAAAAAATTCATATGCTACCTTGACCTTTGGGCTAGGGGATTGTCTTATTATGGTCAACACTTGTGCTAAGTTCATTCCAAGTACCACCATGTAATCAGAAATGAATTTCAAACAACCATTTGCTGTGGCCTTGACCTTTGGGCTAGGGGTGTGGTGCTTGCACATAACCATCGTCTTGAACATAACCTATATTTTTTTTAATATATAAAGATATGAGGCAAATATGATTGACATATGTCAAAGGTTTCAGGAGTTAATGGTCAGGAACCAAAACTTCACAGAAATCTAAATTGAAAAGGGGCCATAACTTCTGTAAGAATTACAGGATTGCAACCTTAATTAAATCTGACCTGTCTTTTATGTTCCTAAACCTACACCTAAAATCTTAAATAAATTCAATCAACTTTTCAAAACTTATATCGATCAGAAACCACTACTTTGCTGAAATTTGAGTCAAATAGGGGCATCCTTTTACTTCTGTAATAATTAACAAACTTGAACTTGACCTGTATCTTATGATCATTAACCTACACTTAAAATCCATACATGCAACATTTCAAAAGTTACTGATCCCACCATTTTCCTGAATAATGTAGTAAACAAGAGCTCCCTGTCAGTAGGACAGCGTGCTCGACTTTTTAGTGCTTGCCAATGAAACAAAACTTTGACAGTTAAGGGCACACAAACCTTTAACTAGGAATTTCTAAATACAAATCAAGAAACTTTTCACAGAGTTATCTTCTCTTGCTTCGATGGTCTCTATGGTACATAAGTACTTCACTTTCAAAGTAATTCTCAAATGGTTAAGTCAACAAGTGGCAAGAATGAAAATTTTAACTGAGTTTCTAAGTCAAAAAGGGCCATAATTCAAACAAAATCCTTGACATTACCTTCTCCTGCCCATGTTTGGGATCATGATGGTTTACAAGTATTCCAACTTTCAATTTATCTCAAACGTTTAGTCAAAAAGTGGACTGGTACGAAAAACTCTTAACCATGATTCTAAGTCAATAAAGGGCCTTAATTTTTAAAACAATCCCTTACAGAGTTACCTTCTCTTGTCTAAGATGGGGGTAATGATGTAAACAAGCATTCAAGTTTCAAAGCAATTCTCAAAGGGTTAAGGCATAAGTGGTTTTACCCATATTCAATGTATTTTCTAAGTACAAAGGGGCATAATTCTGTCAAAACCCTCGACGAGTTATGTACTCTTGTCTGTTGATGTAGGTCTGATGGTAAACAAGTATGGTTACAACAGCTTCAACCCACCCCCCCCAATGGTTTTGAAATAAAGTGAGGTGGGAGGGATCAACCTTAACCAAGCTCATACCTTTCTAAGTCAAAAAGGGCCATAATTCCGTCAAAAACCTTGACGAGTTATGTACTCTTGTCTGTAGATGGAGGTTATATGGTTAACAAGTATGGTAAGTTTCAAAGCCAACCTCTAATACTTTTAAATAAAGTGGGACGAAACCTTAACCAAGGTGTAACAACGCCGACCCCAAGGAAGCCCCCTTTTCTTAAAAGGTAAAAAGCCACAACTTTTGTAAAAATTAGTGAAATGTATCTAAAATAGAACATGACCTGTAGTTTATAATAATAAAGCTACACTTAAAATATGAATCAAACCCATGCAAACTTCCAACAGTTATATTGATTGGAAACAAAGATTTTGCACTGAAGTATGCGCACATCAACAGGGGTAACACTTTATGTCCTTCCACCATTTTCCGAATAGCAGGGGCCATAAAAAACAGAAAAGAACAACTTACTGTTTGGATATGATTCACTGACATTCTGCTCTGATTAATCCCAATAAAAACCATTTGATTTGACTGCAGTGTATGAAAACCACCAGTTCTTAAACACACCTACAGAAAGCACATTCTATCACAACGTCATCACAACCCAATGTAAAAAGGTAAGCCAGTTTGTCTGCCGACAGACACAATAAAAGCTATTGCTATTCTAATAATATCATCATTTAATCACCATTTTATTCTTTTCCCTTTTACTGAATTCCACATTTAGAAAGGATAGCAACAGAAACCTCTCAGATCTGAGATATATCTGCTGTCTGTTTTCCTTATTTTATCTACACGATGCAGCACACAGCACCATTATACTCTCATTACCTGCTCTAATCAACTAATTGTTCTATTGAGAGACTTTCAGGTCACAGACTCTCTACTGTAAGTCATAACATTATGTTCAATAGATTACCTTCAGGTCCCCAGAGTGCCAAAGCATCAAGGTTAAACTGATCTGGTCAGAAACTGTACATGGGAATCTCAAACCCTGTTAACCTACAGGCTCAAACCAAGGACCAGTTGATGAACTGACAATGCTCAGGCATTAAAGTCACCTAAAGCCCTTTTACATGAGCATTTGTTCATGAACAGGACAGTGTTGCCGCCACAAAGTATATCACCAATGGGCTGATTTGACTTTTGTTTGTAAACTAATTTTCAGTACGGGATCAAACATGTATTTTTCAGAATTATTAAGACTATATTAATGGTAGACAATGTAGTGCAGGCACAAACATCAGACATAACACTATTATGTTGAACAGTGAGGTTTGAAAACAGTTGTGACAGTGGTTTGACAGACGGTGAGTGGCTATATAAACAAAGGGAGACGACGGAGAGTGCCTTAAAAACTGTTTAATGTCATGACAACAAACTGCATGCATGTAAAAAAATGTAATTAATGAAATGACTTGCATGTTATTTAATATAATTATGTACAGTAAAATGAAAATGGAAAATTCAACAACAACACATTATTACAACAACATTATTTATATAATCATTATCATTGTGTTGTTTTTTTTACAGTAAAATGTGAAACCCAATTAAATAAGAAAGTCATTAGTGACTGTACTGAAAATGTTCCCTCCTTTCTCTCTGCATATCAGGCATAATGATAAAATAAATGACTAAAGTGTGGTGAAAAGGCCTGGGCATGGGACATTGGAATCACCTAGGTACTCAAAAATACCCATACCCTCACAATTGCAGGTAAACAGTTTGTGAGAAATGCAGCTGGTGTAGAACTATTGCCAGCTGTTGTATTTTATCTTTACTAGATCTCTACTCACTTATCTGTGGGTAATCTTCATGAACTCAACTCTCAGGTACACACCTTTCAGCATTATACCAATTGTTTCAAACTTATCATACTATCTCTTTGTATTTAAAGCAAGAGAAAACTCCAATAAACCATGTCAGCTTCTGTGGTGCTAACAAATCAATTATAAAACCAGCAAAAATGACATCCATTGTCTTAGAGAACTTTACCACTCAGGACTGTATAGGTAGCCAAATTTCAAGTCTATGATATTTTGAACTTCTTATTCAGATTGATCGACTTTGCATAAAAAATTCTGAGATTTTACAGTTTAAAACATGGGCTTTAGCAGCCGATATATGAGCTTACTATTAATCAAAGTGCTGAAGGCACTGTAGTTGATCAGTCTGTTACAAGGACATCTTGATGAATTGATCTACTTACATCTTGATGATCCACTTGGATCAGAGAGTTAAACCAGTGGGCCAAATTGACATTCAGTTGCTCATCTGGGAAAGTTGAATTTCAAATGGTTCACACTGTGATCTGTTTTTTTTTTAAATGTCTAATCAATAAATTTTTTATCATATTTTTGTCATTTTAATTTATAAATTAGACCAAAATTTATTTCCCTTGGTCCATTAGCTCTGATAGGTGTGGCAGTTCTGTATCTAACAAAGTTTTTGTGCTTAATGAAGTAGGGACTGTAATTGCTAATCAGCCTTGGGTACAGTCGACATAAGATGTATATTCTTATTAATTAAGTATTAAGGGCTCTAGGACCTGTTTTCATTTATATCACTATTATCATGAAAAGTGTTGCATATTTTCATATTGCTATTTGATCACATTGTAAATGAGTTACATATGCATGCTTGATACTTTAACTTTGATAGTTTTTACAAAAACACACTGTTGTTACATTGTAAGTTACAGTGAAGTGATAAGGTTTTTATGCTGTGAAGTGTATACATGATAATGTTTTGTACTAAGTAATAAACAGTTGGTCTGTTTGTACACATACAGCTTATTTTAACAAAAACTACTTTGTGGTTATTTGTTTCTTTTACCTATGTAAGCTATCGAAGGTGTTGTTCATATGGGATTTCCATTTTACTATTGTATGTGGGTCCTTTCGATGCAAACCCTGGTTGATTGCTTAATGCAGATTCAAGTGAACATTGAATGGAGGTTTAGACATTATACAGCCCTCAAATTTTGTATGTTTAAGGTATATGGGAGTCAGCTGGTCAGTCAGGCAGCTTTTTGTGTCGGAGTGCTCCATATCTCCTGCACCCCTGGAATGGATTTTCATCAAACTTTGGTCAAATGTTTTGTATGTCAAATTAATGTAAAATGGCCCAGTCTGTCTGTGCTTTCAGCGCTTTGATTATGTTTGTTATTGAAAACAAGCATTAATTGTATTATAAGCAAAAATGTAGTGAGACAATAGAGTGAGTCGAGTGACTAAGCTTTTGACTACATTCATGCTTTGGTGATAATTCATTTACTGTATGTCATAAGTTCTTGTATTTTACTACAGATGAAGTTAAAAGTAAAATCCAAAATTAATCCTGAACTTATCGGATTTCTAAGAGTAAACTACAAACAATGACTGAAATTACAAAAATGTGAAATTTGAACAGAACACTGTTGGTCTTGATCTACCTTCAGCTCAAAATTATAAGGTAAGCATCTTCAAAGATGTTTTACCATTAGACAATTTTACATCTGCAGGTAGAAAAGTAGACAATATTATTCTATTATCTGATGGCAAAGCTAGCACATTAATTGCAGCCTAGGAATTGAAATGTTTTGTTTCATTAACTGCTTCATCTAATAATCATCTTTTGAATCAAACTGTCATACACATGAATGAAAATCATGCATCCGGAATACAATTTCAGAGTCATCAATTTTAATTAAGCTTATAAAAGAGGCCAATTATCATATAATAATATAGTATATAAATGATACTAAAAACTTATGGGTCAGTCACACTACACCATATAGCGTTAACGGACAACCAACTTATCACAAAATTTTCAATCCGTTCGTGTACGTTTGCATGCGTTTCTTTTCCGTTTCTCATGCGGCGCCTGCGCTCCTTGTCCAGAGTTGTTGGTTCCTTCCGATGGAAGGTTTTGAGCATGTTGAAAATTTGGAAGGTACACCACCGGACAAAGTTGTCCGTTCCTTATTTTGTACTTGTCCGTCGTTCCGTTCGTCTGGTAGACCTGATTCACGGCCGGACTACTACTGTACATGCAACGGATGTAATGTATATTCAACGGACGATAACTGACAAGGAATGCATAGGAACTGATAAATAACAGACGTGAAATGATGGTCCACCGGACAAAACTGATGCTAACCGGACAAGTATAGAATAAGTAACAAACAAACCACATACCAGTGCATTGCTACCGTACATCTAACTGACAACTTCGCTTTTGGCATTTTGGAATAACTTCAGCACATGTGATGTCTGAGCGAGCGGAAACTATTGTGCCGGAACAAAAATAATATAGGAGACTCTTTATACCCGTTTTTTCTGTCAGGTGACCGGTAGAAATACGTTTGTCAAACGTTTGAAGTAGCAGGGGATGCCTATGGTCACCAGATAACATTCTGCCGCAATTTTTCTATACGTTGGGCGTCCGTTAACGCTATACGGTGTAGTTTGACTGATACATTACTGTACCTGGTTGCTTAATTTTCTTACAGGAACTTTGTCAGTTTTTGCTTCTTGTTTCAGAACATTTTAGTTCTGATTTTAAAAAAAGTTTTCATCAGCTTATAATATACACGGATAAAGCTGATTCAAGAGTGAGGTTAAAACTCATACAGCAAAAATTCCAATAACCAAATTAAAATTGGTGAAGGTCAAGGTTACTAGACACTTTTCTTTATTTATTACCAACTGACAGTCACTGTAATGCTCAAACCTTGCTTCAATGTCATATTTTTCAGAAGAGGAAACTACCTGGCTAGCCAGCATGTCCATCAAATTAGTACACATGCGACCTTTATAACGCGGATCGTTATAACGCGGATCCCGGTATAACGCGGTTGGGTCTTGGCTCCCAAAAATTTCGGGATCGACCAAAATCATATCTGTCAAAAAAGCATTGTCCCTAAAAACAAATGTTCAAAACGTAAATAAACAACATGGCAGGTAGTTAATTGATCTTTGTCACTTGCGCGTATCAGCGCCTAAAACAAAGAAGTGTTAAAACATTACGGCTTACTGGTATTTTTCACGGCTCCATTATTCACAAGCTGACCTCTTTTTTGTTAAACAACTTCTAAATCGTGTGAATTAATTTTGTTTCGCATCTTTGATTGCAGGCTTACCTGAACTTAAATAAATCAATTACAAACTGTTTTGTTTGTTTTACAAAAAGTACTTTCACTATAGCCATCTTTTCGAAAATGGATGTACTTTCGTTTTCAATAGCAAATATTTACGTAAATTTCTCTTTTATACTTTAATTTCGTGCTTAATTACTAATTTATTTTACATAGAATCTTATTTTCACAATTTAACCTCTCGATTTCATAAAAACATGATGTGTGCTAAACATCTATGCTTTAATTTGGTTAGGTGGGTGGGGTCCGCTTAGTACGCGTTATGAAGAAACCAGCGGCCAGATCAGACCGCGTTATAAAGAGTCCACTACGCGGTCGACCAGTTGGACCCGACTACCGCGTTATAACGGGGTGTAGTACCATTCAATGACCTTTATTGCGACCTTGACATACAGTTATATAATAATAACATAAAGTCAAATGAGGTCATTACAAGTGAATGTTTTGTGGAATTGTTGTGGTCTGTCATGACTCCCTACAAACTGCTAATCATAAGGCAATGGTAGAAGTCTGAAAGTCTAGTTTCATTTTTACCATGAAGGAAGGCTAAGTTTTTTTCTCTTACTTTATCTAGATTATCAATCATAGTGATAGCAGTAGGGAGACCAGAGATACAATTAAGATGTCTGTACATATTTCCATAATAATCAATTAAGGGAGATCAGATAAAAATGAATAAATTTTATCTGAAATTCTGTAGATTTATAAAAGATTTTGTCAGAAGAGTAATAAAATTTACTTGTTACACATTTACCTACTTAATATTTAATTTCTCGTATTCCATATCGAAGGGTATTAATTGAAGAGCATGAGTTGTTTTAGGTATATAAATATTTTGTGTATATTCAAAATCTGGGTTTTACAATAAAAATGTAGAACTATTATAAAACATAATACATTAAATTTCAAAATAACAGCAAAATTGTAATGAAGTTTAACTTCATGAAAGAAAAATATGCGGAAATATTGCACAATGTAATGATAAGATAATATCTATAAAACATATAAGACTTTGTTAGTTACACTTTCCTTTCCTACTCACAGAAAACAATAAATACAGCAATGGAAAGATGAAATGATATATTCGTATAACAGGCACAGTATTACAGGCTGAAGGGAATCTTAAATTACAACTTGAAAGAACAGGTCCGCACAAAAATGCATTTTTAAAAAGATGTAGTTGAAACTGTATTGTCTGGTTTTTAATATAGGTACTGTTAAATATCACAGTTTCTTACGCAACAATAACGATGCTTCATTAAAAAAATTAAAAACTTATTTCTAAAAACATATTTTTTGGAAAAATGAAAAAAAAAACCAACAACAATCACATATTTGGTACTTTGTTGTATAATTATTGATGTGTATCAGTGTATTTAAAATCTGATTTTGCATACAGCTGGTTCACAACTAGAGACAAAATTTGAATTTAAATTATTTCATTGATCAGACAGATGACAATTATTTTACATTTCAGTGGAAAACAGTGACTGCATGCAGTGCATGCTATTTAGAAATGAAATTTAACAAGGTGTTACTGTAATTGGCTAATAACAGCTGTCATATCAACAAAGTACAAAGTAGTCTTTCAAATTTTAACATTTGATGTTGCTGTTGCTGACTGCTGTTATGTTTTACCTGGTGGTGATGCCAAAGATTGAGATATAAAGTGTTATACAGTTTGAACTGCACATCATGATAATTGTTGCCAACTGTGAAAAGTGAGTATTTCCTGGACTGCCACAATACTGTATATCAGTTTTATTCTGCGTGTGTCTAATTTTCGCTGTATATGCACATAATCATGAAAATTAGAATCAGCACAAATTTAGTATAACATTTTGCAAATTTTTATGTTACACATTGCCAATTATTATTCCTACTTTCAGTTTGTATACTGGTGTCCGCATAAAATTTATGCGCTGTAATGTTTGATATAAAAATCTATATTGAGAGTGGTAAAAATTACCTACATGTATATGTGGGTACGATGCTTTACTTCATCCCTAATTCTTTACACATTATAACACGATAAGCACATTATCTAACATAACTGTATAATTATCATATTAATAACTTGTGTCCATGAAAGCAAAATCAGGGCAAGTGTTAAATACTAACCTTGGTATAATTGAGTATAATTAAAACAGTTGAAACCTGTAAAAACTAGCAAAGAGGCAGTGCCCAAGTAAATACCTTTCATTCATTCAATGAACATACATCATGTTTTACTATTTATTGTTTAGTTTAGCAAACAAATAAAACAACCAGAGCAGTCTGGGATACCACTGTGGCACTGTCACACAGTGATCTCCCTTATGTGAAGGTAAATTTCACCAAAGTTAAAAATGCGAAAATAAAGATAAACTTTTTAGATTATTAGATTTGCTAAAATTAAATCAGGACCAAAATCTTGAAATCAAAGATGAATGCAAAAAAAGATATGCAGTATATCTATGATCATGCACCTAATCTATTTAAAGGCTTTTAAAGCTGTTATATTTCAGATAAATTTGTGACAATATTGATGTTGTTATCATTCTAAATCTTTCAAGTTACCTCTTTGTTTACTGAAAATCACTTGACAAGCTAAATAATGCTGCATTCCTTGTTAACAAATTTCATAGTAACACAAACATTTCAAGACATTATAAGGAAACCAAACGACTGAATGAACATGATGAATGAATGAATGAATGTATGAATGAATGGTGTTTTATGGTGCATCGACTCCTAAGGTCACATAGCACACATTTAAAGCTTTGTATTAAAATGCACGAACGTGTTTAAGTGTTGAAACTTTGTTTATCACACTCACATGTGACTTCACTCCTTGGTGGTTTATGTCATTATATGCATGGAGCTTTACCATGTCAGCAGGGACCTCAGCTCACCAAGCCCATTTAGCTGTCTTTCACAATACAGTCTTGGTGTCACCTACTGTGGTTACAATTCTGGCATCAACGCACTAACCCCCAAACCACATAATTATACACAAATTTCTAGGTAAGTACCTGGGCAGGTCTAATGATTCTCTGTCTAACACAGTACCGTGGCAGGTCTAGTGATTCTCTGTCTAACACAGTACCGTGGCAGGTCTAGTGATTCTCTGTCTACCACAGTACCGTGGCAGGTCTAGTGATTCTCTGTCTACCACAGTACCGAGACACTAGTGACTCTCTGTCTACCACAGTACCGTGGCAGGTCTAATGATTCTCTGTCTACCACAGTACTGCGGCAGGTCTAGTGATTCTCTGTCTAACACAGTACCGTGGCAGGTCTAGTGATTCTCTGTCTACCACAGTACCGAGACAGGTCTAGTGATTCTCTGTCTACCACAGTACCGAGACACTAGTGACTCTCTGTCTACCACAGTACCGCGGCAGGTCTAGTGATTCTCTGTCTACCACAGTACTGCGGCAGGTCTAGTGATTCTCTGTCTACCACAGTACCTCCCCCCTGCGGCAGGTCTAGTGATTCTCTGTCTACCACAGTACTGCGGCAGGTCTAGTGATTCTCTGTCTACCACAGTACCATGGCAGGTCTAGTGATTCTATCACAAGAATCACATTTCAATGATTGCTATCTTTTCTTCATTATCATTTATTTTTTTTAAAATATTCATTATTATTTTTTCATATTCTTTTGTTGTTTAAGCTATTTATAATACATTTGATCATTTATTTGTTACTCTTTGATTTTATGGTTATCTATAATTGTTTGTTCTTAATTGTTCAAGCACATTTCATGATGTCTGCATTTCAAGAAAATTATGTTACATAAGATTAAAATTATTATGCATATGAGTTTTGAAAAATATTTTTTTTAAAGGAATGGTGGCAGATTATAAGAACACTGGTTTTGTTGTAACATGTGTGTACGAGGACAACAGTTGGTTAACCCCTGTGAAAAAAGACTATAAAAACCGGATGATGCAATAATCAAAGAATTCAGAAGGGTAGCAAACATGGCAAACATGCATTTCAAAAAATGAGGAACAGCTGCTGGCATGGTTACTAAGTTTGATCTGAGACTTATAGGTTTTGAGTGGTCCCATACAAAAAGGCTTAATCATTAACCTAGGCGTTGGTGTGGAAATAATGCTGCATTGAATAAACACACTGAAAAATACCATATTGAAGTGGGAACCAAGGTGGGGGCTGTTATGGGGCACATGGAGGAGGTCATCTTGTTCAGGGCTATTATAGATTAACTTTGAACTGGCCAATGTATTTCATGTTTAGTTCTACTAAAGCCTTCTCCTTAGCATTAAGAATTGTAGAAAATATCAGGACACTCAAATTCTCAGACAAGTGTATTCTTTCTCAGTTTTGAAAAGGGGCCAGGAAGTTCTGAAAATGTTGCCTTTAACATGTTTAATGCTTACAAAATAAAGAGAAAATAACAAGAGATGTTTATAAACACAATAATACCTCCCTTGTCACATCTTATCACTTTAAACTGATGGAATAGATTTAAAACCCTTGTTACTGCCCAAAATGGCTTAATTACCGTGTAACACATCAACCATAACCTTGACCTTCAACCTACTTACCTGAATAATCAATAGAGATCATCTACTACCCAGTTAAAAGAAAAACTTCCCAACAAATTAAAAGACCCAAACATTTTTGTGGGGTGCTAGCAACACTCCCATTCACATCCCTTCGTATGAAATGAGTTTACCATTTACTGATTCAATCTCTGAACTCATCATCTAAATAACTAACCATTTCTCTCTGCTGTCACATAGAAATATCAACACACTACATAAATATCATAATTGGTTTGATCTGAAGTTCATCATAGTACTGTAATAGTCTAATGATACAACATGATAGTGTACAATATGAGTAAGTATTATTATGATACGTTCTTGCCAGTTTTCCAACATAAACTATATACCAGATTGTTATACATGTATCACCATTTAAAAACAAAACTTATCGATCTTGTTAGCCCCTTGGAATATATTTTTTAAATCCACATAGATAGTTTTAAAGTATACTGATACATAAAAAATATTCTTACTATAAGTGAATGTCTTACCCCGATATTTTTACGTATATATTCCTCCATTGTTAGAATGGAACACACTGTTTAAAACTACACAATATTCACTAATATTCCATTCATTATGCATAATAATTCGTCTTCTTCTAACATGTAACACCAATAACTGGGCGATTATCCAAGAAAGGAAGGTTTTTAAAGCATCTATTTCGTAACACCATTATTTCTCTGCTACACTCATTCTACAACAGTCTGCTGAAGTGAGTGGGAAAACTGTATTTTCCAAACACATGGCAAACGTCTGCACACCTGAGTTACAAACGAATGTTTACTTTTTTCCCTACACTGGTAAAGGCCCTCTGCCATTTATTTCCCACAATAATACTGCTATTCAATACAAGCATCTAATGAGGCTGATAAACAGCTTTTTGTAAGGCTACACAAATAGATAAAAAAAATATCTGTTTCTCAGGGAATAAAGAAATAACTCTGATCAGAGCTGCTCACTTTCTCAAACATAAATTTCTGCTCCTCATGGAAGCTCATGGTTTAAAGTGTTATACTCAAAGCATTGGAACATATATTTCTTTTGTAACACAAGACTGAAAACCAAGTAAAAATATGAACAATTTCCTATGGTACTGTAGATTTTCTGGTACTGTAAACTTTCTGGCGCTGCATGACGGTGCACATATAAGGTCTTCACAGTTGTTACAAGAGAATTAAAACAAGATTTCTATAAACACACATATAAACTGTAAAGAAATGACACTAATAACAACACAGGTAAAATATTCATAACTCCATTATCAATTCCAAGGACATGAACTTTATGAATTATTTCCTATGTGAACTTTTAAATTCTCTGAGAATCAAACAGCAGTAGATTCCCACACTGAAAGCCAACTGTCGGCTCATCAGTCAATTCACTAAAGGCTCTGTTACATCCCTTATCTCCAACAATCATCTGCACAACAGCAGCCAATCACTCACTATCAATTATCAATAATATCATAATTCGGTGGGTTGAAGCCAAAAGCATGTAACTTTATTAAAAAAAGGCTAGTATATACAACTTTCTAGTGTTTGACAACAATTTGTATGTATTTGTTTTGTTATTGATCCCACTGACAATGCATTCTGATGGTGCAAAAGATTATCCATGTTCAATATTTTGTTGCAGGGAAGCATTGATTGGCTGTGTCTACTTCAGACCTGAAATATTACAGGCTTCCTGCTGACAAATAATTACTATAGCAAAAATACAATGAATCAGCACTTATTGTCTGAAATTCCATGACTATGCCATTTTTTCTGATGTCACAGACATTTCGAATAACTATTCTCCAGACTGTTTTAATGACAGAACAAATCTGTCTCCCAATTGTTTCTTATTCTGTCTGAGATGTAAGTAAACAGTGTTTATTAATTTATACTAATGCTGTTTATCAGAAGTAGTTGTGTCTACAACTTTCAGTTGGAGGTTGCACAATGCATTGATGCCCTCCAATAAAAGCATTACAACCCCTGCAAAGTTCATGAACTCCAGGTTCAGAAACTGTTCATTACCAGTTCCTGAAGTGCAAATGAAACATTGAAATATGAATTTTTTAAAGCTTGAATAGATTAAGAACTGATCATGATAAGTTTAAAGACATGTGCCCTTGAAAAGTCTTTCATACATTCATGATCATTTAAGAACTGTTCATGAACTTCGACTTTAAGAACTGATAAAAAATTTGTCTCATTTGCAGTTTAAGACATTTCAAGAATATTAAAATTTTCATGAATTGTGGACATGAATGGTTCATGAAGTATTCATAAATTGTTCACAAACAGTAAGTTGATTCATTTGCAGGGGATTTAATACAACATTTATTCACATTGTAACAATTCAAACTAACTGAAAGCAACAGTTTGCAATTATAATATCTGAACAGCCTAAATAAACAGCAAAAACTCATTTCACAAGCTGGTTTTCATCACCAAGTCCTGTAGAGGATGTTAACCCTTCCCCAGATTGTTTTTTTTGTCTACATCACTACATCACAGTGACATGTAAAAGACCACTTGAACCATTATTTCTGATTTACAAGAACTGTTTCCACATCCTGGATTACAATTAAGAAAGAAGTAGTGAGCACAATATCTATTTACCTGAAAGGATTTATTCTAAATGGCTCTTTGATGTCTGCCATCTGTCAGTGCTCCAGTCGGCTCCAGTCATTGTTAACTTTTCTATATTGTCTGCAGTCAAATATTTCCTTACACCTACCTAATCAAAGCCAATGTTCAGATTGTGGACCTCACAATAAACAGCCTTAGGTAACTTAGGCATTTCTAGCTTCACTACTGATGACACCTACCATACAATTACTTGTAATAAGGTGCATTTTAGCTGCGGGTAGTGGTGAGACACATCCTGGATCCCCTGATAGATGGTTCTGCAGACTATAATGACAATTTCTGCAGTCATCTTTAAAGATCAAGATCATTTTTGGTTGAGGAGAGAGTCAATATACTCTTGATTCAGGACATTACCATGACCTTATCACAAGCTTGTTCAATGTAAAATTACTCTTATCTTCTGCTTGTACTATAACTTACATCAGTCAACAATAATGATTTCCTCCACAGTTTCTAATTAATCTATGACAACAAAATAATGAATACATGTTTGCAAGTGCTTTTTTATCTGCCAAATTGTATGATTTGTCAATACAGTCAGCCATAACATGGATAATATTGACAGTTTAGTGGGAATCATCAGGGTCAACAGACCCATCCGTCTTATACAAACCGGAATTAATCGGATGGAATACACGCAAAAATATGATCTATTACATCCTGAAACTCCAGCCGCTTGGAAAAAGAAAACAGAAATTATTTTATCGAAAGTATTATCAATAATTTCTCAATCGGAAAGGAAACTTCACAGCATCAAGAGAATTTTGCTCTAATACATCACGTTTATATCTCAATCACTCATAGCCGCGTCATAGATTTCATGTCCAACAGGTAATTTTTCATGAAGTCGTTATTAAGCACTAATTAAATGGTTTTAATTCAAGCTGTCTTAAATAATTTGAGAGCTGCTGTTGCATGCAGGCACTCATAGAGCACTAGTGATAGAAATCGGTTGAATTTTTCACAATCGATTATCGGTTCAATCGGATGGGGTATAATCGATAACCTTCCGATTAATAATCGGTTGAACTAAAAGTAACATTCAAGCAAGGCGCTACAATCTACACCATCACATGAAGTAATTTCTGCCACAGTTATAATGCTGGAACAGTAAATAGGTAATGCTACATGTCACCAATGGAAGCATTGGGCCTTATACGAGATTTTTAAAGGGAATATTCAAAGGTTTTCTTATAGAAACCTGTGAAAACAAGAGACCCCAAGGCCCGAGGTCATTGTTTTCAACAATATTGGTCTTCTGGTAAGGGCCAGAAACTGGTAGAAGACTAGAAGATGTATTTGAAATAAATTGCTAACACAGAACTGATGGCCGAGTATGCTTTTATGCTAGACAGCGATAAAGACCGATCGTCTATGATCCGGATGAAAATAGGGTGACATAGGCGCTCTATGTACAGTCAGAGTTTGTTTAACGTCTGGAAATCAAGTTTTTGTCGTTTTTTGTAAACCAAAAATAATCAGTGAATCTTTTAATTTAAACTTGTTTCTTCCATCACGTGAGTCTATTATCTCCCTTGGGTATGGTATAAAACTTTTACCGCGACGTGACGGACCGGATATGTGTAATCTGATTATTTCGCCCTTCATTTTACTAACCGATCGTCGGCGACTAGCGACAATCGTTATATCACTATAGAGCACAGTGGTATTGCCTAAGGATAGAAGAGACCATGGTTTAATCCCTACCAATACAACTATGAAGTGTCCTTATGCAGGACATTTGATTCAACTTTGCCTCTCTTTCCTTGACGTAACAGTTTGATCAGAAGCAAGTCTCTAGACTGATTAATCGTGTTTCATAACTTCCAATTAGTACATTTATTGTATAATGTTTTTCTCTCAAATATGTGTTAGATCTGTTGATTAGTTAAATAGTAATCAAACCATTTTTTCACTGTACTTTCAGTACTTTGATTTCTTAAATTAAAGTTTCATCATTTCAGTCTTTATTTAAAAGGGAGATAATGCTACAGCTTTTCTTCTTGATACATCTATGGGGACCTATATGTATTGTGTTGAAATTATATCGAACTTTACAGGTGTACAGGTGCATTATGAATCCTTAATTTTACCTATCAGTTATACTACTGGAAGGACTTAAGCACTTACTAATATCTCACAACCAGATGCTTTGTTTCATTTTTTAAATGCAGCTCATTCAGAAATTTGGGGAAAAATAAATCACAGAATGAACTGTTTTTCTTGTGCCCCAGATTGCTAAGTTACAGAATGCTCAGGTAAGACCATTAAGCAAGCGTTTTTATGAGTTCTGCAAACAGCTTATTTCAATCATCACTTTCTACAGAACAACTGTCTACTTCAAGAGCAAACAAATGCTTCAATTTACCTTCAAATAGAAAATAATTAAAGACATCATTCATTTACCTGGCTGTAAGTGCTATACCAAATTTAGCACCTTGTCTCAACACAAGTAGGATCGTTGAAATGCCCAGATATTGTTCTGGGGCTTCATAATAATGGAATCAAAATTCATTCTTGAAGGATCTTGATTCAAATAATCATATACAAAATATACCACAAGATTTAATACTATGATGTACATAAGTTGTGTATGGGCCGGTGGCCTACAGATCACAAATAAACTATACTATACTATACTATACTATAATACTAGCTTAGAAACACAACTAAAAATATACCTAGTCATACTGATTAATTATTTCGATATAAAGTGCCAGTTTTTGCCAAAGCAGACTTAGGTCATCTATTGCTAAACACTGTGCTTTCTCTTCAACTAATTAATAAGTTTACAATTATATTCATTAAACCTTAAAAAAACAACATAACTTTATACAGTAAAGCTTCAAGCAATGAATACTTTCAGTATCAAAAACATCCTGGTTCCTGTGGTAAATTTTCTCTCCAAACGATGCCATTTTTTATTGGCTTTTTTAATTCATGTACATTACAATTATAATCATTTAGCTGAAACAAAATGCATAAATCACCTGCTGTTGCTGCACCTTGTAACAAAATACAATATGTAACCACTTTCTGATGAGAACATGCCAGTTTTTATACTTTGTGAGGTTTTAAAGACTCAGGATTTAATTTGAAACAGGCTGGCTCCTGGCTGGAGAAACCACTTGTTCCCTCCTTTTTTTGTATAAACATTTTACTCCATCTGGAGGCTGCACTAACTCTGCATCGTCATCAGTTTCTCCATGTGGGAGGAGAGAAACTGCCGTGCAG
The DNA here is from genome assembly GCA_022818135.1 of Saxidomus purpurata. Classification (NCBI taxonomy): domain Eukaryota; kingdom Metazoa; phylum Mollusca; class Bivalvia; order Venerida; family Veneridae; genus Saxidomus; species Saxidomus purpurata. Next base: position 57,709,305 of record JAFMSR010000003.1, read on the forward strand.
AATTATTTGGAAATCATATGTTTTATGGGTGTCAGTCATAAGGGAATATAACAGGAAGCCACAATTTAAGTGCAAATTGATTTGAACCAAGCATTTTAGCATGGAAGAGAGACAACAATGAACTTACTAAGGAGGTGAATTTTATATGTTGTAAAGGTTTAATTGCTCCAAGATAGGCTGCATAAAGACTCAGTTACCAGTACAATCGTATTTGTTTTAAATAGAAGTAAAGGTAAACCTACCCAAACACATCAAGGTATACACTAAATTATGCCATTTATTTCATTGTAACCTATTGTTTTCTAATTGCACTATTTTATTATTTTATCCTGCTTTTCCGTTACATCAATTGTCACACAATGTAGAACAAATTCATGAAACTTAAATTAACTACTCTTGATGAAACAGCTTACTATAGACTTACCAGTACTCTACCCGAAAGAAGGGACTGTAGAGATCACGGTCAAATGTGGCTGCTGGGATTCCAACCCATTACCTCCAGGTTAGGAGTCTAATGCTCTACCCCTGTACCATGGTGCCTCTCTTCATTTCTCAGTACTTAATGGCTATTATCTTGATCTAGCTTAGTTAATGTAACATTTTTTTCACCATGGGGAAGGTGCAAAAAAGGCAAAAACCTTGGGCAAAACTGGCAACCATCACGGACCCGTTTTGTTTTCGCGCAAAGACATACACCGGTGTTGCAGCAGCTACTCAAGTTTCAATCTGGACAATACAGTGTGAAAAATCCTAACCTCACAACCCCTCTTTGCTGGATTAACCGAAGTAATTGTATCAATTCAGCATAATTTTCATAAAATGGCTTACCATATCAGATCTAGACCACACATATATCTAGAGGAACACCTTGCACAGTTTCATCAAGTGTAATAAGAACATGAATTAGCTTGTCAATTACTGGTTAGACATGGTGCACCTGATAGCACCGGCATACTGTACCATACCTTTCACCTCATAATTGTTCATTAATAATAATAAGGAATCTAAACAAGATCTTCCTCTCACATATGAGGTAGATCTGACTTAACAAAAACACATTTTACAAAGTATCTAAATCAAATAAAAGTTTAATCACATTTTCAAGTCCTTCGATATGGTCAGTTAACAGAACATGCGTGCTTTGATAGGTCACACCATGTCATCACAAGCACACCATGTCATCACAAGCACACCATGTCCTTGCACTGACACCATGTCATCACAATGACACCATGTCATCACCATGACACCATGTCATCACAAGCACACCGTGTCATTACAATCACACCCTGTCATCTTAATCACACCATGTCATCACAAGCACACCATGTCATCACAATGACACCATGTCATCACAACCACACCATGTCATCACAATCAGAGACCAAACATTTCTGGTCATAGCTAATCCCTGTAATCTTTGGTCAGTGACCTTGACCTGGCTTAAATAGATCACAGGTAGACTTCATACAACAGACTGCTGCTGTAAAGTTTCATCTAAATGTGTAAGAGATCACAAGACACAATGTTTGTCACTGAAATACAAGGTGGCAAAAAGTTAGTAAATTATACTGATACTAATTAATAATCCCAATGACAAGATACAGCAAAACTAAGAACTTCACAAGACTAATTTTTAAAAGAAACTAGAGCTATCACTAAATGTGATTAATACCCCCAAAAGACTGCTTTATAAACTGAGGAAGTTCGTAGTAACAGAATACCTTGCCAAAAAAAAACTAAAATAGAGATATTGTTCTTGGCAATAACTCTGTAATTAGTCAAGATAGAGTTATGGTTCTTGTACACTGCATCATTGTATGAAGTTGTATTGCATTCCAACCAGTAGTTTTCAAGTTATGCTCTGCAACAAGGAAAAGTAAAAATGGGTAACAACTCTGTAAAGACTCAAGATAGAGTTATGGTTCTTGTACACTGCACTTCCTCTCTGTGTGCTAGACCATTGTATGATTAAGTTGTATTAAATTCCAACCGGTAGTTTTCTAGTAATGCTCCGGACAAGGAAAAGTAACAAAGGGCAATAACTCTGTAAATACTCAAGATAGAGTTATGGTTCTTGTACACTGCACTTCCTCTCGATGTACTTGACCATTTTATGAAGTTGTATTGAATTCCAACCGGTAGTTTTCAAGTTATGCTCCAGACAAGGAAATGTAACAAAGGGCAATAACTCTGTAATTACTATAGATAGAGTTATGGTTCTTGTGCACTGCACTTCCTCTTATTGTGCTTGATCATTGTATGAAGTTGTTTTGAATTCCAACCAGTAGTTTTCAAGTTATGCTCTGGAAAAGGAAAATGCAACAGACCGCCTGACCGACCGCCCGACCGACCGACCAACCACCGGGTGACTCCTATATACCCCCCCCAAACTTCGTTTTGGTGGTATAATAATCAACATCTTATTAAACTATAGCTTTTGAAGAAACATGGTTACTATACTCAGGCTAGCATTGAAGAAACTTGTCTTGGGAGAAATCCTGAAGTTAATTAAAAAGCATCAAGTTTGTGAAAGCAATTTTGACAACAATCACAATAACATAATTAATGACCTGAGCACATGCTAATTCTTGAGTATATAGATCAGCCTCAGCAGATATTCAATAGTTTTCTCAATAAAATCGGAAGCTGGAAATTAGAAAACGAGAGTTTTTCTTCCTTAAGAATCTCGAAATATCATAAAGTAAAACTATTATAAGTGCCTGGAAATTCTCCAAACTAATTATGCGGAAATGTTTTCATCAGTATAATATTGCTTCTATAAACATAGCAGCTAGGGCAGATCAATGGCTTCCTATTTAAACCATGTGTGCTTTGATAGAATATTGGGCTTAGCAACAAAATTGAGAGCTTTCTTTGAATTCTGTTGCAAAAAGTTTTTAATTTTTTCAAATCAAGTTTTCAATCATTTCAAGTATTGTGTCTGGAACAGTTATGGAAATTGTTTGTACAACTGTAAAATTCTATGAGAATAGCAAAACATAACATTGTACATAAAATATTTCTGAGCAGTGAAAAACAAAAGTTTTTTTTTAATTTATGGACTGAGTAATGCCTGCTTAGGCTTAGGTGTCCACACCAATCTATGTAAAATGTCCCTGCTATGAATAATTTCCACAGAAAAGGGTTACTCAGTATTTAATGACCAAACATCTCATATCTAGATTGAGTCTGCAAAAAAGCACACATCCCATTTCCTCCTACATATAAACAATAGACTTTACAAAGATCAATTAATATCCTAAACAATTCTCTGAGGATGTTTATAGGTGGAATGTCTGTATAAAACCAGGTCAGCATTCTGGTGCTTTAGTCACTGTGATCTGTTATATAGGAAACTCTTATTAGTCATAGAGAACTTAAGCTGACATATTTGAGAAGGTAATGTTATTTCCAAATGTTGGTAAAATGTAATCAATCTAGAACATCCTATCTTGGCATGTCTTTTTTTTCCTGTAAAATAAAAAGATGTGTCTGTCTTTCTCATCAAGACATTAGCTTGACGTATGTATTGGTTTTTGTGGGTTTTACCACAGACAGATAAATACTACATATGTATGTTTTTGGTTTTACAGACTTATGGACACTGCCTATAAAATAGCAAATACTGATGCAAGAGAGAGCCAAGCCATCACAAACTTGTGCATCAGGGTTCAAAAGACTTTCCAGCCGTGCAAGTTTTTAACTGAAGATGCAGCAAGGCAACACATTTTGCGAGTAGGCAAGACTTTCTGTTAGTGAGCAAGGTGCTCATTCTGCCAGTGGGCAAAAAGGTGCAAGGCAAGTCTTTCTGCCAGTAGGCATGAAGGTGCAAGGCAAGACATTCTGCTAGTTGGTAAAAGGAAGCAAGGTAAGACTTTCTGACTGTGGGCAAAAAGGTGCAAGGCAAGACATTCTCCCATAGACAATAAGGTACAAGGCAAGACATTCTGCCAGTGTGCAAGAAGATTCTAGTTTAGACTTTCTGTAAGTGAGTGAGAAGAAGCAAGACAAGGCATTCTGCCAGTGGCCAATAGGAAGCAAGACAAAGTGAATCTAACATGTTCATGAGTTGTGGATAAGGAAATCCCACCCGAGGGTTGAGATACGTCCAAAAACGAGGCTCTGCCGAGTTTTTGGACGTATCTGAACCCGAGGTGGGATTTCCTTATCCACACTCAATGGACATGGTAGATTTATTTTCTCACCGTTTTAATCGCTTTTCACACAAGTAAGGAGGGATAAGTGCAAATACTGGATGGGGATGAAAAAATGAAAATCAACTTTTTCTCAAATTTTACTTCAAAACTGCTATAGATGGATAGAAAATGTCTAACTAAGAAAAGGAATACCATAACCCTATGTTTTTTCAAAAATAACATTTTACAGTCTTTTTCAATTTTTATGTCTGCTTACAATTAACGTAAAAATAGTCCGGCAGCGATGTGAGATAAGCGATGTGGGATAAGTTTATCTCACATGGGTAAATGCGCGGAAAAATGTATCTCAAAGGTGAGAAAAGATATTCTGCCAGTGGCCAACAAGAAGCAAGACAAGATATTCTGCCAGTGGCCAACAAGAAGCAAGACAAGATATTCTGCCAGTGGCCAACAAGAAGCAAGACAAGGCATTCTGCCAGTGGCCAACAAGAAGCAAGACAAGATATTCTGTAAGTGAGCAAGAAGAAGCAAGGCAAGACTTTCAGTCAGTGAGCAAGAACGTACAAGGTAAGACTTTCTGCCAATAGACAAGAAGCAGGAACAACACTTTCAACCATTGAGCAAGATCAGCAAGGCAAGACTTTCTTGCAGGGTACAATTTAAGGTGTAAGGCAAGACTTTCTGCCAGTGGACAAGAAGACAGTGTGCAAGAAACTGCAATGCTAGTCTTTAGCCAGTAGGCAGGCAGCAGGAATGCATTTCATTCTGCCAGTGGGCGGCTAAAGGCAAGACTTTCAGTCAGTTAGCAAGAAGCAGCAAAGCAAGTCTTTCTGCCACTTGGCAAAATGCTGAGAAGTTTTTCTACCAGTAAGCAATACACTGCAATGCATGTCTTTAAGACAGTGGGAAAGAAACTGCAATGCAAATTTTTCTACCAAAGGGCAAGAAGATGCAATGTTTAACTTTCTGCCATTGTTTAAATATCTTCAGTGTGATATTTTCTACTAGTGGTCAAGCAGCTGTAATGCAATTCTTTCTAGCAGTTGTCAAAAGTCTTTAAGACAGCCAAGCAAGAGGCTGCAATGCATGTACAGTTGACTCTCGTTATCTCGAATTTCAAGGGACCAGGCCTTTTACTTCGAGGTAAACGAAGTTCGAGGTAAGAGGAGGGGCTTTTAGTTGTTGTTTTTTACGTATATGGACGTATAAGGACGAATAGTACTAAAATTTCCCTGTTTTCAAGACAGACAATTATTTGTATTTATTTTATGGATGCAAATTTTCCCTTAAACATTGGAACACAAATTCAATTTTAGTTACATTTTCTTTTTGCATAATTATACCCAATATTCATTCAGTAATAAATATCAAGCACATATATATACTTGTATCGGCCCTAGCGAAAACGAAAGTACGCATCGGGCGAAAGTGAAAGTAGCGTTTCTTGAACCGGAAGTCAGAACATTCGTATATTCGAAACATAAGAACGGCATCTGACTACAAAACAAAGTTTTTACAGACTGATACATTCGTTCAGAAATAATCTTGTTTGATAAAGCCCAATCACTACTTTCATTTAACCTCTTAAATAGATGAAGTCTTTAAAGTAATGACCGCATTTTTCATCATTAATTACACATAGTCACCGACAATTAAAGTAAATCCATGAAAAACAAACAACAATCATTATGACACGTGTGAATTGGCATGACAACGTCTCACCGTACCTTTGATACGTCGGCAACTTTTACACTTCGACTTAACGAGTTGACAATACACTGGAATTTGATTGACGGGACCAAAAAATCCCTTCGACACATCCGGAGTCTCGGTATGTCGAATTTTGTCTTAAAAGGAGTTAAGTACTAATAAAGAAGGATTTTGCGGCTTTGAATTTCTTCACCTAAACGAAATCTCGAGGTGCAGTTGGGTTGTATTTCCATCTGAGGACAAGAAGAAGCAATGCAGCATTTAAGACACTATGCATGAAGTTACACTGCAAGTCTTAAAGACAGTTTTACAGACAGTGGGCAACAAACTGCCATGCTAGTCTTTCCGGCAGTAAGGAAGAAGCTACAATGCAAGAATTTCTGACAGCAGGCATTGACCACATCAGACTGGCAAGTGAACATGAAGTTGTCATTCAAGATGGACAAGAAGCTGTAAGGCAAAATACAAGACATTCCACCAAGCTGCAAAATGCCAGGCTATGTAGACCTGTCAGTGGGCAAGAGGCTGCTATGAAATTCTTTGCAGACATGCCAGCTGGTTACATAAATTAGTAGACCTTTAAAATGTGAATCAATCTATCACTTTAATATAGCCATACACTGACAGATAACATTAAATTTCACAGACATTTCACTTCCATCTGGGGGACATATCAGAGTAATAAAAACATTACTTCATTTTCTACACCAACGAGAAATAAATATTTACTTTCCAGCCTCCATTACTTCATCTACTGATAATACAGTACAATCAAACAAAACAGAAAAATAATTTTCAAGGTGAATGAAAATGGGAAGTAAAGGAGCTGACTTGCTGAGGTATGATATAGCTTCCAGATGCAGGTAAACATATGATACTGTTGTAGGTAGATCTGCTGATAAGCCAAGCCACACTCCAAACTATCATTAGCTATCTACATTATCTGTGTCATTGTGAATTGGGAGCAATTACACAATCATGAAGGGGAAAGAATTATATGCATTACAACCGTCAGTATTTATTAGAGATATGACAATGACTAACTAGCTCACCTGTGATGTGGCCTTGAAATATTCATAAGTAAATCTGGAGTCATTTCACCAGACTATTAACTGTTTATATTAATTAATTTCATGTTTTTCAGAAGTTTACCATTATGGAACCATAGGTTCTATCCTGATAAATTCACTTTTACACATGTCATGATTCTTCTTTCAGTTACTAAAAGGAAGACTTTGTCTCACACAATATTAAGCAGTGTATCAATAAAACACAACGTTTAAAAGTTTATAATTGATTAAGACTCTTTTTACTTCAATTTTGGAATACCAAAAGGACTTTACATTTCACTTTTGGCTTCCTCACTTCTGAACGTAATACTTTTGGTGCTCTAATAGTGAAAATACAGCTTAGTCTTTTTTATATGATTTCTGATTATAATGCAGAAACGTAAATATTTTCGAAATACCAGCTTATTACTAAGGTAAGCTCAATAATTACATTAGTACAAGGTTAACTGAACAAGGCTCAATAATTACATTAGTACAATGTTAACTGAACAAGGCTCAATAATTACATTAGTACAAGGTTAACTGAACAAGGCTCAATAATTACATTAGTACAAGGTTTTAACTGAACAAGGCTCAATAATTACATTAGTACAAGGTTAACTGAACAAGGCTCAATAATTACATTAGTACAATGTTAACTGAACAAGGCTCAATAATTACATTAGTACAAGGTTAACTGAACAAGGCTCAATAATTACATTAGTACAAGGTTTTAACTGAACAAGGCTCAATAATTACATTAGTACAAGGTTAACTGAACAAGGCTCAATAATTACATTAGTACAATGTTAACTGAACAAGGCTCAATAATTACATTAGTACAAGGTTTTAACTGAACAAGGCTCAATAATTACATTAGTACAAGGTTTTAACTGAACAAGGCTCAATAATTACATTAGTACAAGGTTAACTGAACAAGGCTCAATAATTACGTTAGTACAAGGTTTTAACTGAACAATTCAAGCAGCTCAAAGAGAATAATAAATGTAATCTAATTTTAGTCTTTAAACAAAAACGAGAAATTTCTGACCATAGGGTTATCACAAGTATCTTACATATCACATTAGACAAAACCCAGCATCACTTTTCTTGCGTCAACTTCTTAACTTGCCAAGAAAATTGTGCAGTTTCTAATAGTTAACTAGGCGAAACATGCATAACAGTTAACTATGCACAATTAACTTAGTTTGCGTGCTTTAAAACATAAAAGTTAGAAACAGCAATAAAGTTGAAATGTTTTTATTTTTCAGTATTATTGGAAGTAATTTAAGCTTTTAGAATCAAAATCATAAAATTATCTTTCAATCAAAATAGCTTTTAATTTCTTATAATGACTTCTGAGTGACTTAAAATAGAATTACAATTGAATCTGTGAAGTTATCAACTTAATCAAGTAGTCACTTGCCTTGACAGTCAGTAGTGATATATTCCAAATGACATTTATAATGAACACATACTTGTATTAAGTACCCACTCCCAAATTAAACAGCCCCTTTTTATGAAATGTGAATTGCTGTCATTTATTTATTTTATGACATAATTATGCTTCATTAAAATATGTTTATCTAATGGGAATTAGGCATTGTTTACTTTACAGCCTTATTCTATGCTGTATTTGTGATATGTGACCCTTGATTGAATATAAACAGTATTATGTTGTCTCTAAATAGCTTTGTAGGCAACACACTCTCAGACAAGTTTGACTGTATTAATTTGAATCGACTGAAGTCATCATGATAGACAAACTACAATTGAGAAGAGCTGAAATCATTTGGTATTTCATTATTCTCCACATTCTTTGTGCCAAGAAGATTCTCCTGAGAATGAATGAAATAGTTGTGTGTATTTTTTACCTCTCTGACTGATGCTGGTAAATTCTTTATAATACCACATAAAAAAACAATTACAATTTACTTCCTACTGATGCTTAATGTTGTATACTGTGATCTTCTTTAATCTGATAAGCCCACATCATGATTTCATTAGGGAACATCATGAAATATGATTATATGTTGGACTACTAGCCTTCTTCTGTCAATCATTCAATAGTTATAGTTACTTCTACAGACATTGTGGCAGGATTTTTATAGAGTATTAAAAGAGTTTTCCAAACACCATGTTAAGAACATTAGAACATTGAATCACCTGCTACTACTTTGCTGTTGTTTCATGTCTTACACAAATTTACTTCTGCCATTCTTCAGTAAAGGGCATCAATTATAAAGAACTTTCATTGCAAGCATTATAGTTGTCTGTCTTGCTGGAAGGCTGGTACTGATTTACTACACTTCTAGTTAGCGCCCTGGGGATGTTGCAAAATTCAAATAGGAGGCGTACTCCAATGCAGAAGTCAGATGCATCTGTACAGTCTCAGACATGCTCCAATGCACATGACATTAGCATCTGTCCTAGGCTAAGTGATAAGCATGGTTCACCATTATGCTATCACTGTTCTTGATAGACAACCATGTTTTATCATGGTCAACAATCAAGTTCCGTTGAAAAAACATTGTCAGGAGCATGGTCGGCTATGGCGCCGAAAATTATGCCAGCTACTGTTGAACATTTCGACCATGGTTACCTCATAATTTGGAACTGAAGGTAGTTTGGGACTTTTTCTAACTTTACTTAAAACTGTTAGAAGTGCTTGGGTTTAATTACAATTTTTGTGAATAAAGTGTATGTACTTAAAATAAATTGTTCATTCATATATTGCAGTTTATACTATCTGTATTTAATTTTGCCAATGGCTTTGAATTTAAGTTTCAATTTTATCTGTTTTATGACAATAATTCTAAACCAGGTACAATTTTCTGATGTAAGGGTGCTAATTAGAAACAATAAAGTACTTCAGCAAAATACTGTTCTTTCTAAAAACCTTTCCAGCAAAATAAAATACATTTCTGTTGCTAACTTTGCACAGTGATATACTCAATTTCATGTAAATGATTCAGGTGCCACTTATGCTGTAATTCTTCAACATCCCTGGAGGCTATCAGTGTGTCAGTCAATGGACATAACAGCTTGTTAGCATCCAGTGATAGTTCTATTGCCCTGTCAATAATTACATTACAGATTGTTTACTCAACCAATTAGGTACATTTGGTCAACAATGACAATATATTGGTAGTCTGCTTGCCAATAAATCTGAAGCCAACTGACCTGACCTAATTTGTTAAGACCTTTATGAATTATACAAACAGATCCAAGCATTTCGTACTTGCTGGTATGTTTAGGCATTTTCTTCTTCTTCAGTTAAATGTACAGTGTTTCTTACAAACACCTTCAAAACATCTACATGCCCTTTTTTTGTAAATAACCATTAGATAAAAATAAAGGTGAGCATTTAGGACAAGTTTAGTTATGATAATAAAAGCTATGTCTGAATGTCCAATAAGTATTAGCTCTGATAACAAAAGCTGCGCCTTCAATCAGATGTCTAAATCAGTTCTGATACAACAAGCACAGTGATTAATCCTGTAAACATTGTATGTAAATGATGTCTTATTTCTATTACAATAGAAACTGTTCAGATAAGGTAAGTTTTCTCATGTAAAGTTAATAAGTGTAGGATACAAAATTTTTACTTCAGCTGAAAACAACTTATAAACAAAATCAATCACATATCCAAAAAAAAATTGCATTTCAATACATGAAGCAATATATATTACCAAAAAACACTGACAGTCACTGAACAATATTTTTGCCTCATATTTTCTGCATCTGAACAGACTTAATTGTTAGCAAAGTTTTTGTAATATTAATTTGCAAGTTTTTGTATCTTAAAGATTACAAAAAACTTAAAGTGAATACAGTACCTGAGAAAACGTACACATAAATTGCAGCAAAGAAGTGAAAGTTATTTTAAATATAATTGATACAGCTGACAGAAAGATTTTTATGATTTGTAATAGTTTAGCTATGTCTACCTTTAAATAACCAGTAGCCTCAACGTGTTCAGCTTTTATATTATTAATCGTCGCTCAGCTCAGATTATGAGTGCCGACTATATTTGATGTTGTCAAAGTTAACGCAAAAGTTGTGTACAAGTTGTTATTCACGTTTAATTTTTTTCATTATTATGTCGTTTCATTGAATAAAAATTATTGCAATTTCACCAAAGTATTCATCTGAAACAATGATGAAATCTTCGCTATAAAAATGAAAGTATTATATTTGATGATAATCGAACATTTTCTAAAAATATTTGATCTCATAATTAATGGACAAGTTTATTCTGGGGGCCTGTGCAGGTTTGGTGCAGACAGACACAAGGTTAAATGTGGACAGGCAAGAGACAGACAATCACAGTACTTGGTGCTCTGGTGATCTTATAATGCCAATTCAGTTGCATACAAGTTTGCCAGCTATTACATACAGTAGCTAGCCTCTTCAAGTAACAAATATAGTGAAACAAGATGACTTATTTGAAGTTAACTAAAATCAAGATTGTAAACTATACACTACAGAAAGACAGACTGACTGGCAGTCATTGTGCAAGCACAAAAGCTTGAGCCAGACAGGCTGTAACCAGCTAATTTATCTCTAATGAGGGAACAGCTACTTGAATCAAAGAACAACATACAAAGGATGATTTTTATTCAAACATCACAGCTTTTTCTTCTCAGCATTGTTTTTTATGTGCAAAGTGGTTACTTTCTTCTAACTATTGTATGAGCAGTGACCTAATTATATGACCTTGTGTGTTAAAATGTTCTGTTAATGTTTCTCTAGGTTAGTCATACAATTTGTCCCAAGTAACAGCTACAGATACTGTCTGTAAGCATTTTAGTTAATTACATCCCGAATAAAACTCAAACTATCACTGAAAGTGATAATACCCCCAGACTGACACATTAAAGTGACAATGGTTGACCATGCTAAATTTATGTTCGACCCTGGTCAACCATGGTTGGATATGACCACTATCAGATTGACTCATAATACTCTGTTTTGACCATTGTCAACCATGGTTGATCATAACTATTAGTCAAACAATATCCTGCATCACTGGTTGGAGATGGTTTACCATAGTCAGCAGTGGACTCTTTGACTGTCTACAACCATGGTTGTATTGACAATTGTCAACCATGGTTCATTATGATTGTAATTACCTCCCTTTAGTTAACAATTTATAGTTTTAAAGAAGCAATTTCATTTTTTGTTTACAGTTTTGTATTTATTTGTTATAGACAATGAGGAAATGTTTATATACATTTTTTCTTTTTTTGTATCCTAGAAAATAAAAGGCATTACAACTAAAATGTAAATTTTCAATAAATTTTTCACAGATATATATTTATTTCTATAACTTATTAGCAGTGTAACTTGCCAAAGCATACAAAGAGTTGTAATCTTTCTGCAACTGGATGTCAACATTTATTCCCAGTCCTAAGAAACACTATTATTTTTTACAATAGCAACCTGAATGATTCTGTGACTATGGTTTGCCATGTCCAACCATGGTTGATCAGGCCCATACAACCATGGTTGTTCTGAACTATGGTCATATCTGACCATGGTCCACCATGCTTGACTGTAGTGCCAATTTTTACAAACGTTAAACTATGGTTTACTGTTGTCAACCATGGTCAACCATTGGTTCTGGGGCAATGGTCAACCATGGTTTAACCTTGGTCAACCACGGTTGGCCATAGTTCATTTCGCAGGGTTACAGACGGACAGACGTACTAAAAATTGGCAATTGTGTGGCTATTCTTTTGTTCTCTCTATTGCACATTTCAGCCACATAAGCCCAAAAATAGTCGCATTAAAGACATGCTGAATGAATGACATCAAAGAGAATTTACTGTAACCTATTGTTGCCTAAGCCCTTAACACCCACTATTGGTCGTGGACAGACAGACAAGCTGAATCCAGTATACTCTCTTTACACTTTGTGTGTCCAAATATAAACAGCTGACAAATATCAAAATAACTATGGTAATTTTTGCAGTCCCATTTGAGCACTAATGATTCTAATCTTTTCACCCAAATGTATTGTTATTTGTTCAAAAAACATTTTTAATCAATTGTATATCTTATATAATTCTATAACTAGAGCTATCACTAAATGTGATTAATACCCCCAAAAGACTGCTTTATAAACTGAAGAAGTTCGTAGTAACATAATACCTTGCAAACAAACTAAAAAGAGATATTGTTCTTGGCAATAACTCTGTAATTTGTCAAGATAGAGTTATGGTTCTTGTACACTGCACTTCCTCTCAATGTGCTTGACCATTGTATTAAGACGTATTGAATTCCAACTTGTAGTTTTCAAGTTATGCTTCGGACAAGGAAAACTAACGAAGGGCAATAACTCAGTAAATACTCAAAATAGAGTTATAGTTCTTATACACTGCACTTCCTCTGAGTTTGCTTGATCATTGTATGAAATTGTATTGAATTCCAACTAGTAGTTTTCAAGTTATGCTCCGGACAAGGAAAAGTAACAAAGGGCAATAACTCTGTAATTAGTCAAGATAGAGTTATGGTTCTTGTGCACTGTACTTCCTCTCAATGTGCTTGACCATTGTATGAAGTTGTATTGAATTCCAACTTGTAGTTTTCAAGTTATGCTTTGGACAAGGAAAACTAACAAAGGGCAATAACTCAGTAAATACTCAAGATAGAGTTATAGTTCTTGTACACTGCACTTCCTCTGAGTTTGCTTGATCATTGTATGAAATTGTATTGAATTCCAACCTTTAGTTTTCAAGTTATCTCCGGACAAGGAAAACTAACAAAGGGAAATAACTCTGAAATTAGTCAAGATGGAGTTATGGTTCTTGTGCACTGCACTTCCTCTCAATGTGCTTGACCATTGTATGAAGTTGTATTGAATTCCAACCAGTAGTTTTCAAGTTATGCCGGACAAGGAAAAGTAACAAAGGGCAATAACTCTGTAATTAGTCAAGATGGAGTTATAGTTCTTGTGCACTGCACTTCCTCTCAATGTGCTTCACCATTGTATGAAGTTGTATTGAATTCCAACCAGTAGTTTTTCAAGTTATGCTCCGGACAAGGAAAAGTACTAAGGGCAGTAACTCTGTAATTAGTCAAGATGGAGTTATAGTTCTTGTGCACTGCACTTCCTCTCAATGTGCTTGACCATTGTATGAAGTTGTATTGAATTCCAACTAGTAGTTTTCAAGTTATCCCGGACAAGGAAAATGCAACACCCGACCGACCCGCAACCCCGCCACCGACCCCAACCGACCAACCGACCAACCACCGGGCCCCCCCCTGACTCCTATATACCCCCTAAACTTTGTTTTGTGGGTATAAATATAGCACAGTATTTTTTTCAATCATATTACAAACAATAAGAAATCCTGTCTGACAATGTTGTTGCCTAGAAGCTACAAAAGATGAAAAACTGTGTAATTATATACTAACATTGTCTTATCATTATTCTACATGTAAATTTACTATTCTATGTTTAAAATATTTTGACAAACCTATAATTGAAACAGAAATGGTATAAAAATAAAACTGAAGTACTGGATTTTATTGTTGCGTCTCTTGAGATTATTACCCTTACATTAATCAACAAAATGTAGAACTACAACCATTAATTCTATATTACCTTTTGAGACATTGAAAACTCATTCACTGCCTTATTCATGTTAAATCCAAATCTGGAGTTTTTGCTTTCCATTGCTGGTTTCCGATTATCGAGACCTGGTCCTGGGATACAGTTGTTGTTGTTGTTGACAACATCACTGTTACTCCCCTCGCTCAAATTTTCTGGAATTTTACATCCACTTCTGCGGAATTTCAACATTTTGTTTTTCAACAGTCAATCACTGTTTTACTGAGTACTCAAATAAAGCCGACTTCACTTTAGATCATTATCTTAATACATTCATTCAAAGTATGTGCAACTTTATTAAGAAAAAATCTATAGTATCCCACAAAATCGTTCAACTTCAGCATTTAAGCTTTCACCTTTAATTCAATTAATTCCTATTATCAAATCAAACATCAAAACTTCATGATCATTATCAAACAATCTCTAAACTATCTGTGAAACTGATCTCAAACATTTTTTAATTTCATTTCACTTCAGTTTTCTTCTATTCACAAAACCTAAAAACCTCATGGCACAACACCAGTTATTGAAAAGTCATGCAAACCAATTAATTCATCCTCATGTTTTTACTACATTACAATTTCCTTTTCAAGCCACCTGTTTTTGAACACCTTAATTACAAATCTGCATCCTTTCATCAAGTCTAGGTGAGTTTTACCTACATTCTCTGTATTCAATTTCAGCTTTCTCTGTAAATTGGTTTTTGTACCTGTCAAAAATGGCAGGTGCTCTACACTGATTCTGACAGGACCATGTAAATGTCAACAAAATAACAAAAATCAAAAAGAATTTGATCCATGATGAGTAACTGGATCCCTGGGATATCCTTAATGAACAGATGAGTAAATACTGTACACCAGTCCTCATTCACAGTGACTAACTTTCACTTCATTTTCCCAAGTTATACAGCAGCTACCAGATGAGTTTAAATTCTATCTTCAAAAAGAAACACAGGAACAAGTCTAAAAGAAACACTACCAACAACACATTTACTCCAAAAAATCCTGCTAGCCTCGCCACCAGGCTAGATGATAATCTATTTTATTAAACTCCAAGCAAAATACTTTCAGCCTTTTCTTCTAACAGGGCTCGATCCTGCTTGTCCTCTATGGAAAATGTCTAACCTTAAAATAAGTCCTTTATCAGTAGAGTTAAAGGTGTTGATCTTTCGCCTAACAATAATGACTCTATTTCCTTTCTTTGAATAATACATACATAATGTAACCTGTACGATTTACATTAGTTTTAATACAATAGTACAGATAACAATGTAATCAGACTGCCATAAAGTTTTCTTCTTTCCTATTAGTTTTCGTAATAAACCTTTAGCTATTAATTAGTTTCAATATTACAGTAGATGTTATGTATAAACATTTGCATCAGTACCCGCAAGTGTTCATTTAATTGTTTTTTCTGCGCTTCATGATTATGAAGTTTGTCTATAATTTTGATTTCTTCTGGAATTCTCATAAATGAAATTCTTTCTCCAATTTACTGCATGATCAATCTTTACACAACAAACTTTCTGTTTGAAGGATGCACAAATCCTTAATTTTGGATAATTTTGTAAACATCAAGTACCTCCCATACAAAAATATCATTTGCACTTGACATTTGCTTAATAATCCATCACACAAATACCACAAAGTTCATTCTCATCCAATCCACTTATAACCACAAACATTTCTTTTACAATTACAAATTGTTTTTCTATAATCCATAATTCTGGCCTTTCTTTTCAAACATCAAAGAATTCCTCTACTTTGTTTTGTGTTCAGATCTGATGAATTTTTGAACATCGAGAGCCCCTCTTCTTTACAAATTAATACTATATGATTTTCATTTTTTTGATATTACTTAATAAAATGAAAAAATGTCCCCCTTTTACATTAATCTAAAAAAGTTTAATGACAAAAAGACAAAAGCACCAATTAAAAAAAAATACACTAAATTATATTTCACAATTTAACAGAAATACACTTCCATTTCCTGGTATTACAAAAACTGAAACAAGTTAAGGTTAACATCTAACAAAATCCTAAATTATGAATTTTTTCCCCATATTAATTTTCAGCAAGGAAGTAAAGTCATTAACATAAAAAAAATCTGCTTTCACAATTCCTCCTGTCCTCCTTGATTCAGTCACATTTTGATAATCCTTGGTAGATTAGAAACAGGATCCTCCAACTGTTGCCTTTAAAGGAATGACACACCAGTATTCTCCATGACACATTGACAGTTTCCCTCTGGGCCAAAATCAGGCAAAATATTGGAATTTGTGCCAATTAATGGCAGTTAATCTTCTACACCAGACTCCCAATCTCACTGTCTGACCACATTTAAACATTGGTTATATTGAAAAATACTTAGAATACAGTTATATATTACATGTAAGGTCAACCCTGAGGCTTCCACAGAAATTGGCTTTTTTCTGATAATTTAATTAGTGTAACTATGATGCAGAAATATTTATGACCATATCAGGATTTGCTACAGATGGGCATCTATATTATTCTAGTGAGATACAATCATACTTCTTTAGAACATAGAACAGTTATCTCCACCATCTTGCTGCCGATGTCACATGTTTTATTATAAACATTTCATATTGCTAGCCCCAATCCAAAATTGAACTTTAAAAGAACCCAAGATAATTCTTTCCAGGGACCCTTAATAGTGTCATAATTTGATTGGACTGGTTTATTATTTTTTAACTGAGACACTAGAGAGGTTAATGGATTTGTGGATTTTTGAACTAAAAGTATTCCTATGGTTTAAGTGTCCCCCTGAACATAATTATAAAGTACAACAGATATTGTGAAAAGGTCCATCTAAGGGACAAAAATATGTAGGATTTGTGTATCTTGCCTAACCTACAATAATTCTATACATGATATGTGTATCTTGTCTAATGTGAGACAATAATAATTATGTAGGATTTGTGTATCTTGTCTAACGTGAGACAATAATTTGTAGGATTTGTGCGTTTTGTCTAATGTGAGACAATAATATGTAGGATTTGTGCGTCTTGTCTAATGTGAGACAATAATATGTAGGATTTGTGCGTCTTGTCTAATGTGAAACAATAATATGTAGGATTTGTGCGTCTTGTCTAATGTGAGACAATAATATGTAGGATTTGTGCGTCTTGTCTAATGTGAGACAATAATATGTAGGATTTGTGCGTCTTGTCTAATGTGAGACAATAATATGTAGGATTTGTGCGTCTTGTCTAATGTGAGACAATAATATGTAGGATTTGTGCGTCTTGTCTAATGTGAGACATTATGTGGATTTGTGCTCTTTTTGTGGTTGTGTTTGTCTAATGTGAGACAATTATATGTAGGATTTGTGTGTCTTGTCTAATGTGAGACAATAATATTTAGGATTTGTGTATCTTGTCTAATGTGAGACCATAATATGTAGGATTTGTGTGTCTTGTCTAATGTGAGACAATAATATTTAGGATTTGTGTATCTTGTCTAATGTGAGACAATAATATGTAGGATGGGTGTGTCTAAATGTCTAATGTGAGACAATAATATGTAGGATTTGTGTGTCTTGTCTAATGTGAGACAATAATGGGTAGGATTTGTGAATCTTTATTGTCTAATGTGAGACAATATTATGTAGGATTTGTGTGTCTTATCTAATGTGAGACAATAATATGTAGGATTTGTGCATCTTGTCTTATATGAGACAATAAATAATATTTAGGATTTGTGCATCTTGTCTAATGTGAGACAATAATATGTAGGATTTGTGCATCTTGTCAAATGTCGAGACAATAATATGTAGGATTTGTGCATCTTGTCTTAGGCTAATATGAGACAATATATAATATTTGGCATTTATGTATCTTGTCTAATGTGAAACAATAATACGTAGGATTTGTGCATATTGTCTAATGTAAGACAATAATATGTAGGATTTGTGTGTCTTGTCTAATGTGAGACAATAATATGTAGGATTTGTGTGTCTTGTCTAATTTGAGACAATAATATGTACGATTTGTGCGTCTTGTCTAATGTAAGACAATAATATTTAGGATTTGAGTGTCTTGTCTTATGTGAGACAATAATAATTATGTAGGATTTGTGTATCTTGTCTAATTCTGACAATAATATGTAGGATTTGTGCGTCTTGTCTAATGTTAGACAATAATATGTAGGATTTGTGTGTCTTGTCTAATGTTAGACAATAATATGTAGGATTTGTGTATCTTGTCTAATGTAAGACAATAATATGTAGGATTTGTGTGTCTTGTCTAATGTGAGACAATAATATGTAGGACTTGTGCGTCTTGTCTAATGTCGAGACAATAATATGTAGGACTTGTGTGTCTTGTCTAATGTGAGACAATAATATGCAGGATTTGTGTTTTGTCTAATGTGAGACAAAGTGAATCTAACATGTTCATGAGTTGTGGATAAGGAATACCCCACCTGAGCGAGTGGGTTGAGATTCATCGTCAAAAACGAGGCTGTGCCTGGTCTTTTGGACGTATCTCAACCCAAGTGGCTGTGGATTTATCCACTATCTCAATGGACATGGTAGATTTATTTATGTATCTGTCTAATGTTAAATCGCATTTTCACACAAGTAAGAAGAAATTAGTGCTAATACAGGATGGGGATGAAAAAATGAAAATCAACTTTTTCTCGAATTTTACTTCAAAACTGCTATAGATGGATAGAAAATGATCTGACTAAGAAAATGAATACCAACAACCCTATGTTTATTTCAAAAATAACAATTTTACAGCCATTTTTCGATTTTTATGTCTGCTTACAATTAACGTAAAAATAGTCCGGCAGCGATGTGAGATAAGCGATGTGAGATAAGTTTATCTCACATGGGTAAATGCGCGGAAATATGTATCCCATAGGTGAGAAAATAATATGTAGGATTTGTGCATCTTGTCTAATGTGAGACAATAATAATTATGTAGGATTTGTGTGTCTTGTCATATGTGAGACAATAGTATGTAGGATGGGTGTGTCTAAATGTCTAATGTGAGAAAATAATATGTAGGATTTGTGTGTCTTGTCTAATGTGAGACATTAATGTGTAGGATTTGTGAATCTTTATTGTCTAATGTGAGACAATATTATGTAGGATTTGTGTGTCTTATCTGATGTGAGACAATAATATGTAGGATTTGTGCATCTTGTCTTATGTGAGACAATAAATAATATGTAGGATTTGTGCATCTTGTCTAATGTGAGACAATAATATGTAGGATTTGTGCATCTTGTCTTAGGCTAATATGAGACAATATATAATATTTGGGATTTGTGTATCTTGTCTAATGTGAGACAATAATATGTAGGATTTGTGTGTCTTGTCTAATGTGGGACAATTATATGTAGGATTTGTGCGTCTTGTCTAATGTGAGACAATAATATGTAGGATTTGTGCGTCTTGTCTAATGTGAGACAATAATATGTAGGATTTGTGCGTCTTGTCTAATGTGAGACAATAATATGTAGGATTTGTGCGTCTTGTCTAATGTGAGACAATAATATGTAGGATTTTTGTGTCTTGTCTAATGAGAGACAATAATATGTAGGATTTGTGTGTCTTGTCTAATGTGAGACAATAATATGTAGGATTTGTGCGTCTTGTCTAATGTGAGACAATAATATGTAGGATTTGTGCGTCTTGTCTAATGTGAGACAATAATATGTAGGATTTGTGCGTCTTGTCTAATGTGAGACAATAATATGTAGGATTTGTGCGTCTTGTCTAATGTGAGACAATAATATGTAGGATTTGTGTGTCTTGTCTAATGTGAGACAATAATAATATGTAGGATTTGTGTGTCTTGTCTAATGTGAGACAATAATATGTAGGATTTGTGTGTCTTGTCTAATGTGAGACAATAATATGTAGGATTTGTGTGTCTTGTCTAATGTGAGACAATAATATGTAGGATTTGTGCGTCTTGTCTAATGTGAGACAATTATATGTAGGATTTGTGTGTCTTGTCTAATGTGAGACAATAATATGTAGGATTTGTGCGTCTTGTCTAATGTGAGACAATTATATGTAGGATTTGTGCGTCTTGTCTAATGTGAGACAATAATATGTAGGATTTGTGCGTCTTGTCTAATGTGAGACAATTATATGTAGGATTTGTGCGTCTTGTCTTATGCGAGACAATAATATGTAGGATTTGTGCGTCTTGTCTAATGTGAGACAATAATATGTAGGATTTGTGGGTCTTGTCTAATGTGAGACAATTATATGTAGGATTTGTGTGTCTTGTCTTATGCGAGACAATAATATGTAGGATTTGTGTGTCTTGTCTAATGTGAGACAATAATATGTAGGATTTGTGGGTCTTGTCTAATGTGAGACAATTATATGTAGGATTTGTGTGTCTTGTCTTATGCGAGACAATAATATGTAGGATTTGTGCGTCTTGTCTAATGTGAGACAATAATATGTAGGATTTGTGGGTCTTGTCTAATGTGAGACAATTATATGTAGGATTTGTGTGTCTTGTCTTATGCGAGACAATAAAATGTAGGATTTGTGCGTCTTGTCTAATGTGAGACAATAATATGTAGGATTTGTGTGTCTTGTCTAATGTGAGACAATAATATGTAGGATTTGTGTGTCTTGTCTAATGTGAGACAATAATATGTAGGATTTGTGCATCTTGTCTAATGTGAGACAATTATATGTAGGATTTGTGTGTCTTGTCTAATGTGAGACAATAATATGTAGGATTTGTGTGTCTTGTCTAATGTGAGACAATAATATTTAGGATTTGTGTGTCTTGTCTTATGCGAGACAATAATATGTAGGATTTGTGTATCTTGTCTTATGTGAGACAATAATATGTAGGATTTGTGCGTCTTGTCATATGTGAGACAATAAATAGAGAATACAAGGTTACTGTCTTTTGATAACAGTTGATATCGGACGAGGATGATATCGGCCAGGGAAGCCGAGGCTTTCTGGTCGATATTCATCCGAGTTCTATTTATTATGCAGCTGACTTCAATTTTCCCTATTTAAAAACAAAGAAGTAAATTAAGTGATTCACGTATTTATGATGTCATCAACGGTTTAAATCAGCGTTTTCAATCCAGCACCGTTAATGCTTTGCTTCATAGGAAATCTTGAACATTAAAATATACCTAGAAAGGCATTTGTACACTTTTAAAAGGCGGTTTAATACGTTTCAGCTCATTTCATACAAGTAATAAGAAATTACTGTGAAAAAAGGAAGGGGATAAAAAAAAATGAAAATCAACTTTTTTCTCCTTCAAAATTGCTATAGATGGATAGATAATGCTCTAACTAAGAAAATGAATACCAACAACACTATGTTTAATTCAAAAATAAAAATTCTACAGACATATTTCGATTTTATGCGATGTGCTGTTTGCTTGTATTTCTAGAAATTTTAATGAAAAGCACCCCTGTAGCCTGAAGTAGCTATCGAAAATCTGATTTATAGTGTAGCGTGTTAGAAACCCAAAAAAGCCTAGATCTTTTTTCATAAAACACATTAAATGTCTAAAGTGGGCGGGGCCTAAATTGTGATATCAGGACAGTGTCATAATAACACTGTCCTGTGATATCAGACGTCGCGATATCAACAAATATCAGACCGGCGTTATCGGGTCGTCGTCATGGCAGTTGCATAATAAAAAATAATATTACTACAACTTGTTTAATGATAAAGATAAAGCCGCATGTGTGATGAGATCAAAGAATGTACGCCGACGCTGAGTTTTGTTTGATCCAAGCGAAGCACGTGGTATTAAAAAGACCAAGTTATTTTGACAGTTTGAGAATAAACCATGGTCTGATAATGTATAATATGAGAAAGTTTTATTTTTGGTGATGCAATATATCACGCTATACAAATGTTCATCGGTCAACAAATATTTTTGAATTTAGTAAACGTATAAAAGACAAAAGAAAATAATATGTATACAAATTTATACCGAAAATAATTTTAATTTAGTGTCCTGATTACAGTACTGTCTGAAACACCACTCTAAGTACCGCGATTTTACACCTACAAAGTGCCGCTATTTTTTAGCTTTTCATGAGAAAATTCTTCTAAATACTCGCAGGAAACGCAAAGTTCGTGGAGGCTATTCTTTTAAACAAACTGCGGCGAACATATACTTAAGTCCTGCTTTTCACCTGCTTGCGTCCAAAAGGACGCACATATTTCGAATCTTTGTGTCCTTTGCAGTTTTTGTGCATACATAATGCGGGACACACAGCTAGATTATTCACTGCTAATTCATAATAATCACAGTAGTTACTTTGATTTTTCTTCATATTATACATGTATCATAATGTCTGCAAAAAAGGTATAAAGGTGTTGATGTGATGTCTGTTGCTCTGATAACCATCTGTAAAACTGTTTCTGAATTTTTACTTTCATTGTTATATAGATATTAAACTGAATAGAATAAAGCAGTATCCTGAAACAGAAAATAAATTCAATCATAATCATCCAATTGTTGTGGCATTTGGAAGTTATTTGAGACGTCTTAATGAATGAAGTCTATTGATTATTGCACAGACATTCTCCACAGAGCAATCAGGACTAGCCACTGTGACAGGGGACAGCGGTCATCATGTGTCAACATGCACTCACACTACCAGTAAATATTTGAACAGTCATCAGAGTCTATTAATATGTTTATTGCCCTTTCTTAAAGTGACCCTGGTTGTAACAAAGAATCTGGAAAGCCTCTTGTCTCAAATATCATCCATTGGAATTCTAGACAATTTTCTGGAAAGCCATTATGAGCCTTCAGAATTTCCAGCCACTTTCACAAATATAGGAATTCTGGGCTTGTGGAATAACTATGCAAACATTTATCAGCAAGCCTTCAGACATGTTGACCAAGAGAATAATTTTTGATAAAATTAAGTTTCATGAAAATCAGATACATAAATGTGCCTGTAGAGTTTTAAAAATGTTTTCATGAAATTTAACGTTTTGTTACAGGTTTCATTTGGCATGACCCAATTTTTACACAAACCATGCAGATAGTGTTTGTTAAAATTTGGACAAAATTTCATGAAATTCCAGCCACAAATGGTACCATACAGTGTAAATATTAGTTTTGCTATTTCACTCTGATGTACAGTAGACCAGGTCATCCATTGATCCTAATTACTCACAATGAGCATCTTGTACTCAGGTAAACTAAGATCTAGAATGACTAAAGGTATCATACATTTTTCAACTTCCTGCTAACAATTATGGTGTTGTCCTTCAGTATAACTTCCATACAGTAAAACATACACCCTGCTCCCAAACAAACCATCCCTTGGTTAAGTCACCTGAGGTTATTTAATTGCTACTCTCACTTAAGTTTCAGGTTACCTATAGCCTTACAATGACCCAGTGTCATCAAAACATGACAGATCTTTGTTACAGTGAAACAGTAGTTTCCTCTCCTCCTATTATGTTACCTGCATGTCTTACCTGTCACTTTAGAACCTAAATATCCTGTCAAATTAAAGCAATAGTTTATGGCTGAAAGAAACATTAGATGAGTGTCTTACTTTTATATAAATGTAGTTTAAATAGACTGTCGACAGTGGGTTGGTTGACCAACAACAATCAGACACTGTCAATTGTACAACTACAAGAAAAGCTAAAAGAAGTCAGGCACTCAGTTTATTTGTCCATTGGTTAGTTACAAATTTCTCCAAGAAATGAGACTATTATTAAAGGACCTATTGAAAGGTTGAAGGCATTATTAACACAGAAACATTAGCCAAGTGGCAATATGACCTCCAGGACTACAATGGTCGTAATGTCTTGCATGGCACCACAAAAATATCATATCACAATGGGGGATAACTCTGCAAAGTATAATCCAAAGTGGTAGGAGTCTTGCATGCAATGAGAAGACAATAGCTGTATTCAAATTTTGCACAATCAGGGCTTTTGCAATGATATTAGCTCATTCAGTTTTACAAAAACATACCTAAAGGTAATAATTAAATGAAACTGATATATCTACATAATGACTTCTTAATCATGATTGATATTTTGAAATAGACAGATATACAATTGTGGAGTATTATCCAGTTTCCTTATTAGGTAATACTACCCAGGGTAATCATCAAACAGGGACAGTGATGGGTTTTTAATTGTGAAAATGTCAGGTGAATTTTAATTTAGTCATCAACAACTACACCAGTATTGAAACCAAAGATTAGTAAGAAATTTCCATCCTTGACCAAATTGAAATCATACTATTTAAGCAGTATTATTTAAGATCTTACTTACACAAAAAGTATTTCTAACTCACTTTTTTTTCAAAACTAATACCATTAGATGGTAGAGCTATAAATGCTACTGATTGTAGAACTCTTTGCATGGAGTCCTTCATCTGACAAGACATTACTGAATACCACCCTCACTTGAAGGAGTTACTGTCAGATATTTTGTAAAAAGAAAATGCTTGATTATGATACTTCACATTTAAGTTCTCAAAGAGAATACACAATAAATATGTGAGCTGACTGAAACCAGTGGCCCATGTACCAACAATTACAAACAAAAAATAAATCAGATTATTTGAATAGCCTCTTAATCACAAAGAGGACAGTCTCAACAAGCTGAAATGAGTTCTGTCACTTAAAATTAATCAACCTATTGTGTTTTTTATCTCATACAGAAGCCGCCTATAATATGAGACAAAAAGCCATACACTGACATTCAAATATTTCCAGTGATGATTTTATAACCCTTACTCAGCTAGCAGCAAGTACCTGCTGCCTTTGTTACCAGTGCAGATCATGATCAGCCTTCACATGTCCATTACACTATGATCATGATCTCCACTGTTTTCAGTGAGCAAGAAATTGTCGTCTGTTGAAATTAAAAGATATGGGCAAGTTTATTTTAGAAACTAGAGGTTGTTTTTCACAATAATACGTATGTCTCCCACTACTTAACATAGTAGGATAGACAGGTATGTGTGTCAAGAATTACAAATAATTCAAAACATTTTATTTTAAAGGTCCAATACTAAGGAAAGCGAAAATTCAAATATACTTTAAACAAGAGGGCCAAGATGGCCCTATATCGCTCACCTTGGTACAAGTCCACTTGCCTGGTGGAAGATCACTAGATAATGTTATATACCAAATAAGTTTTCCTATATACGCCTTTGTAAAACAAATGATCCCCCCCCCCCCGGGGCAAGGTCAATTTTGACCCCAGGAGCATAATTTGAACAAACTTTGAAGAGGTCTACTAGGCAATGCTATATGCCAAATATCTAAGCTCTAGGCCTTGTGGTTTCAGAGAAAAAGATTTTTAAAGTTTTCCCTATATAAGCCTATGTAAAACTAAGTGACCCCCGGTGCGGGGTCAATTCTGACCCCAGGAGCATAATTTGAACAAACTTTGAAGAGGTCTACTAGGCAATGCTATATGCCAAATATCTAAGCTCTAGGCCTTGTGGTTTCAGAGAAAAAGATTTTTAAAGTTTTCCCTATATAAGCCTATGTAAAACTAAGTGAGCCCCGGTGCGGGGTCAATTTTGACCCAGGGGTCATAATTTGAACAATCTTGGTAGAGGTCCACTAGCCAATGCTACATGCCAAATATCTAAGCTCTAGGCCTTGTGGTTTCAAAGAAGAAGATTCTTAAAATTTTTACTATATAAGCCTATGTAAAACTAAGTGACTCCCGGTGCGGGATAAATTTTGATCCGAGGGTCATAATTTGAACAATCTTCGAAGAGGTTCACTAGCCAATGCTACATGCCAAATATCTAAGCTCTAGGCCTTGTGGTTTCAGAGAAGAAGATTTTTAAAGTTTTTCCTATATAAGCCTATGTAAAACTAAGTGACCCTTGGTCAATTTTGATCCGGGGCTCATAATTTGAACAATCTTGGTAGAGGTCCACAAGCCAATGCTACATGCCAAATATCTTAGCTCTAGGCCTGTTGGTTTCAGAGAAGAAGATTTTTAAAGTTTTTCCTAAATATTCCTATGCAAAACTAAGTGACCCCCGGTGCGGGGTCAATTTTGACCCGGGGTCATAATTTGAACAATCTTTGTAGAGGTCCACTAGACAATGCTACATGCCAAATATTTTAGCTCTAGGCCTTGTGGTTTCAGAGAAGAAGATTTTTAAAGTTTTTCCTATATATGCCTATGCAAAAACTAAGTGCCCACCCCCGAAGGGGTCAATTTTGACCCGGGGGTCATAATTTGAATAATCTTGGTAGAGATCCACTAGACAATGCTACATGCCAAATATCTAAGCTCTAGGCCTTGTGGTTTCAGACAAGAAGATTTTGAAAGTTTTTCCTATTTGTTGCCATAGCAACCAGAGTTCTGCATGGAATGGAATTCTTTGAACAACTTTAATAGAGCTTCATGCAAGGAACATCCCTGCATTGTCTCATCAACATTGGCCCAGTGGTTTCAGAGGAGATGTCGTTTGAAGGAAATGGTGGACGGACGCCGGACGGAATGCGATCCTAAAAGCTCACTCTGGCACTTTGTGCAAGGTGAGCTAAAAACGCAGAAATAAGTTATTTTTAATAAAAAATGAAAGTTGGTATGTAGAAATTCTAATTAAACCACAGTACATGTACAATTATTTTTCTATGCATTATGAACAAAGTTAAAAAGACCTGGGTAGTCATTTTGTCAAATCACTGAGATTTCAACATAATACACATACTTTTCTTCATGTTCCAAACACTTTCTGTAAATTTTAACCTGCAAATCTTCATTATTTAGTGTCTTGCATAAGGTAATGTACTTGCCATTGAAATAACTGTCACTTAATTTTCGCTTAGTAGTGGACCTTTAATTTTTCGGTGGTTTATCGAAATATAACGGTGGATTATATCCTGATAAACTCACTGTTCACTTAGTGAAATAAATCAAAATCTTCTACCTGGATTAATGTCAAAAATTTTACCGAGCATAATGAATGCCTTAAAATAAAAAAAAAATTTGGGTTAATGAAAATTTAGGGGTAACGAAAATAGACAATAACTCTGCTAAGAATTTAAAATGAACCAGAAAATGCTAACATCATGCACAACTAGGCTTGGCACTGATCATTCATATTAAGTTTGGTTGAAATCCATCAAGCGGTATAAGAAGAGTTAATGTGTGGACAAACTTACGGCTAGGGTTAGGGTTTAAGAAAAAGGCCAGTAACTTCGCTAAGTGAGAATCACTGAACCGGAAAATACCGATGATATACACAACTACACTTGGTACCAAACATTTCTACCAAGTTTCAGTAAAATCCATCCAGGCATGTAGGAGGAGTTGAGCCGACAAACTTTTGTGACAGACAGACAGATGGACAGCACCAACTCAGTATGTCTCCCCTCACATGGTGGGAGACATAATCAAGCAGCTGATCATGTATTTGCTTTAAACTCCTGTATGTGCAGATGCAGTTGTATACTGTGATGAAATCATACGCCAGAACTGCTTTGTTCCTTAATGGCACCGTTATTCTGACTTTGCATTTGTCTTCCAGCAATAATAAATTGTTCTTTGCTGGTTTAAAGGACTTCAAAAAAAAGTAACGTCAAACCCCTAGGAACATAATTATTGATTTGTCAGTAATCCATTTTCTAAAGAACTACCATAAATGCATTGTTTTTCATGAAAGACCAAAATTAGAAGAAATTATCTTTACTGGCAGGGGGTCAATTAAATCGGAGAATGGCAAAATGCAAAAGCTCCCTATTTAATTATCTGCTCCCAAAAATTGTATTACTGGAATTGGTTACTCCTGTAGGAACTGCCTGATGCACTTGTAACTTGTCTGGGAGCAGATGGACTCATTCCTGGTGGACTCACTAAACCACTGAATCATCTGTGTAAGTTATGAGCTAGTAATGAAATTATAGGTCTATTAGGATGAAGGAATGAGAGATTGCCACTTGCTGTTGGGTGTCAACTTCTACCAGACATTCCTGTATAGAGTGTGACCAAAGCTTGGTGTTATTGATTTCTGTGCTGCTTCTGCGAATTTTGTCACTCCCAAATGCTGTCCGAGTGCCACAAGTTTTCTTAACTTAATATTGGTGCTTTATCAAAACTGTATAGTGTCACTGTAAAAAATATATACCCCTAAAACTACCTGACATAAATATCTGTATCATTAGACTTATTTTTGCACTGTCATCTCTTTAAAAGGGAGTAGTCATCTCAAAGACGAGAACTTTGTCTGAAAAGCTAAATGGTGTTATTTTACACTGTCCTTGGCTATAATTACCACACAATCACTCACAAAACTGTATATGGCCCAGCTGTAACTGTAATTGTAGTAATATGTAACAGTAATAGGTATAAGTAACGCAGTTACCTTGATGTAACAATCACATCTGAGCTTCTGTTTCAGGGGCTGGAAATAATCTCGGAAATAAATCTCCATTTTGGACACATCAGCAAGAATTAGCATTTATAAAATGTCTGTCTAATCAATATTATATGTAAAACATTTCTGGATTCAATCTGCTGGCTATGTAACACAATTCGATATGAAACTTTTCTGGACACAGATGTTGTTAAAGCAGCATGGCCATAGCACATTCATATTTCGAAATGGATTTTGTATTTCCATGCATTTTTGCGAAACAAGATAAATGTTTTTAACTGATAACTGGTTTATAGGGTGGTATTTCCATTGTTCTCAAACAATTGAGTGACCACTTAAGTAGCAAAAGAATGACCACTTAAGGGACAAAAGACGGATTGAAGACAATAGATTTCTATTGTCTTAGGCCACACCTACCACCTAAGGTACCCAGCATGCGTGCAGACAGACATACGACGGACGGAATGCAATCCTAATAGCTCACTCTGGCAATTTGTGCCAGGTGAGCTAAAAAGTAAGTCATAGTACATTGCCAACAAGTTTGACACCTTTTTGCAAAAGGAAGTTCAATTAAGGCAATGTTTCTGAGTTCTTTTATTCAGAAAGTAATACAGTTTCAAGTGTCATAAAAAATGAAAAATTGATTGATTCTATTATGAATATGTCATTTGGGAGGTTGGATCAAACTGATAGGTAGGGAAAAGTTAATAATCACTTCAATCACATGGAATCACTTCAATCACATGGACTTCACTACATGGTCTGATTCACTCCATTCTTCATGACATGTCTTACAACGTTCAAACTTTCACTCTTGCTTTAAATCAGTTTCATTCCTCTAACAACTAATGAGACCCAAATGTACTTTCTAACATCTTTAGGCAGACATCATGTTCCCAAAGGATGCTGTAACAGCAGGAACATTTGTCTGTAGTAGAACAAATACATTTCTGCAAACTTTCAATGCCTTTGAATATCAGTGCCTGACATTAGATCTAGCTTATGATCCCATATCAATTTTTTCTGTTATAATGTCATTTCACATCTAATATGATGTTTATACCAGCTATATTGACCACACAATCGCTATATCGCATGTTCTATATCCATTTGACATAAAACCAGTCTCACTCAGGTTTTCAGACTGCTTCATGATATTATCAGTTTCTTCAAGGGAGAGAACTAGAGCAGGTCATTACTTTCTCAGATATGCAAGGGAGATAACTACAATTACTTTCAGTATATACATCTGACAATATTTTTCTCCCTTCGAAGCATCCAAAGTAATTAAAAATCTGTAACCTCTTATGTCAGCCGACTGTGTGGAAAATAATGTGTTTTCTTTTCCGAGAAAACAAAGTGCATACAGAACTAACCCAAAAATATATGTTCAAGTGCTTTCAGGGACTTCTCGAGTACATTTCCCCCATTTTCAAGAACTAAAATGTCCCGCCAGTCACATCATCACTACTGTTGAGATATGCGATAGTGTTTTTAAAAACCAAATTAAATGCAAAATTGAACACTGAAACATAAGTTTCATACGGTTTCATGATAATCCAAGCTTTATAATTTACCTGATAGAATTTTCTCAAAATTTAACTTTGAGTTTCAAGATCAGGCAATTGCAAATAATGAATTTCCACATCCAGTGGTAGCTTTAGTCTGCTGATTAAGGTACGAGACTTGGACTATTATAAACTGCACCAAAAACTCATTTAAGCCCCCAATTTGTGTGGGCTGATAAACAATTAAATTCTTTTGAGCCTTGGTCTGAAGTGTTTGTCTGTTAACCACTTTGTGCTGAAAATATATTGTTCTTCTTACTCATGATTAGTTTTCAAGTTTTATTCCACAAAACGTCCAAAAATAAAAAAATAAATAAAAACGGTGAATGCCCTTCCCCAAAGCACAAAAAAAATTACACGTCGCTAGAATTGTTTTTAAAGTATAAAATGTTCCGTACTACAATTGGAAGATCCTATCAAACATTACTCTGTCATTGTTTACATCTTTTTAGGGCATTGCATGTAGACAATTTCAAGGACGATTTACCAAAATTTATTCGGTTTGTTTTTTTTCAAATTCAAGAAGTTTTCAAG
This sequence comes from Saxidomus purpurata, assembly GCA_022818135.1. NCBI lineage: Eukaryota > Metazoa > Mollusca > Bivalvia > Venerida > Veneridae > Saxidomus > Saxidomus purpurata. The sequence goes on from JAFMSR010000003.1 coordinate 57,740,313, forward strand.
GAGTAGGCATCAATTTCAAGGACTTTTCAAGACCTGTGTGAACCCTGGGAAAAGAGTCCTCCTCCACGTAAAATTTACAAGCACAGTACTGAAATTATCAATATATCCCTAAATTATGCTGAAAATATCAAAAGCCAAACAGGCATCTGTGTGGCTTCAACTAATAATTTCATATTATTGTTATTTGTGATCATTTCACTGAACAAAAACAGTTATTAATGAATCCTACAAAAGTGGTACGAGGAAAAAATTTAAATGCATTGAAATAAAACTACATTTTGTTTAATTTACTTGCTTCATACTATGTAAGTTCTGTGTATGAAATATTTCGGCTCTAATAATCCACCAGTGGCTCGGAATTTAATTTTGAGGCCTCAAATTTAGAAACTTTGCAGAGAAAGTGGTTTGCTTCACTGTGTAAGCTGTTTTTTACAGAATTAATTCATATTACAAAACAGATTGTACAATTTTTTCAAAATTACGATCTACTTTTGGCTAGGAAGGATAATATTGGAAACCATGATTACTGTAATAGGCCCATAAAGCTTGCATGTTCCAGGCCAAACCTTAAAAAACACATTACTAATGTGAGTGTATTTTAGATAAATCCACCTCATCCATTTGTCTGACAGATAGCAGAGGAAGACAATGGTTTGTATAATGTTCCTTTAGAATAGGACAGATAAGGAATATTCATAGAAGTTGTCTGTCTGGCTCCACATTGTCCAATGAGGAATGGGAATTCTGGGGATACACAATTTACAAGTATAATACATTTATGGAATAAGCATTTTCACAGCAAAAGACAAGAAGGCCAAAATGGCCCTATATCGCTTACCAGTGGCTACCAAGGTCAACAATCGTATCAGAGGAAGGGTCAGTTTTGGGTCCTGATTTAAACACAAGCAGGGTCAATTTTGACCCAGAGGTTACCATTTGAACAATCTTGTTAGAATTTCAGTAGACAGTGCTACATGCCAAATATCTAAGTTAGTTCTAGGCCATGTGGTTTCAGAGAATATTTTTTTTTAAGTTTTATAATAAAAGTCAATTTTGACCCAGGGGACATATGATTTGCACAATATTGGTAGAAGTCCACTAGGCACTATGCAACCAAGATTGGTAAAAGGAGGTATTACTAATTTTTCAAACTTGCATTTCTAATGAATTCCATCTAAATATATAACTGTTAAAGCGACTGCACTCCAGATGGACAAGTTACGATAAAAAAAGAAAATTTTCAATTTCAAGAAAACAATTGTCATTACTGTATCAGGGGCATTGTATTATGATAATGTGACAAGTTTTCTAACAAAAGAAACAATTAAAATGTGTTGTTTTGCTTACTTTTATTGTAGAAAATATCACCCCGTGACTAACGGGGTGGGCTCTTTGGTATATCAATATTTTTAACTCGCATCAAATCAGCTGACTCCATAGTGTAGTAGGTTAAGCCCCTGTAAATTTTTTGTAAGCGCAAAGATCCGAGTTCAAAACCTGGCTCGGGTAAATTTTTTTTTTCTACCTTTATTTTTAGCTCTTACACAAAGAAAATAATCTTGATGTTGACAAATTGAATATATATTGATTTTACCAAAAAATTAAAATTTACTAAGAATTTGGAGTGCAGTCGCTTTAATGCAAATATTTTACAAATATAACACAATAGGTCTTATATTTATATCTATCCTTAGGCAAAGTATGTGTATCAAATTTGTATTTATGATAAAATAACCAGGATAGGGAAATCAAATTTTAAAAATACCTCCAGTGAAAATCTTACTTGAATTAAGTGCTAAGTGAACATAAATGATCAGATGTTAAAGTTTCAAACAAATCTGTTACATGGTCAAAATCTGATTATCCACCTTTAACACCATGATGTGAAACCAATTGATGCTCCCAAAAGCCTGCATTTTCAAGTGAACAGTGCAAGTTAAAAACTTAACAAGTTTCAAATTATTTGCATGAAAATTGTAACTGGAAACAAGCAAATTAAAAACTAACAAAGTGACACAATTCAATCATATGTCAAGATAAACTTCTGATTTCTTGAGCATTGCAATTCCTTTCAGTATTCTGTTTCACTGTGTTATATTATTATATATCAAATAAATGTGTTGAACAATTTTCAGTTCCCTACATATTAAAGGGAGATAATTCAAAATGAGGCAAGATAGAGTGTTAAGGTTATTAGACACTGCACTAATCCTCTAAATATCACTATATAATAACATGGCATAGCATAATATTGTAAATGACATGAGGGCCATGATGGCTGTGTAGTATTATTAACTTGAGTGAGTACCATTACTCCAAAAGTAGGTCAAAAAGTCACTACCAAGGTCAGCAGAGGACATGCAAAACTAGGTCCAAAATGTGGATTAAAAAATGTTGACAAATTTTTCTATAATTTGACATGGTGACCTACTTTTTAATACTATGTGACCCAGTTTCAAACTTGACCTAGAGTTTATCAGAAAAAAACAGTCTGTATGTCCAGTTGCAACATGTGACTTCTAGTGTTCACAAGGTTTATCTACTATTTGACCTGTTGATCTATATTGACCCCTATGTAACTCAGTTTTGTACTTGGCCTTGAGTTCATCAGGACAAACATTGTGACCAGCTTTCGGAATGATTTTGTGCAACATGTCACTTCAAGAGTGTTAATTCGCAAGATTATTTACCATTTGACCTGGTGACCTAGTATGTGACCCCATGTGACCTATTGCGGTCATGACCTAACATTTATCAAAACATACATTGTGACTAGTTTTCAAGATAATTGGGTATAAAATGTGGCTTCTAGAGACTCAGTGTTCTCAAAATGTTTTACCATTTGACCTGGTGACCTAATTTTTAACCCCAAACGACCTAGTTTTGATCCTAACCTAGTCGACTCTGGCCAATTTTCCAACACTTAGATCAGTCCTGTTAGGTAAGTGTTGGTTTGTAATTTGCTGAATTCAGGGTAGAGGTAATGGCTTTCCATATAAGGCTTCAAACCTCTGTAGGAACCTGGCCACTAACATGAACCTCAGTGATGTGGTCTGCTGTGTATTCCCTGATTTCAGTGTGCCATAACTTGTCTAAAGAATTAAGTACCAGCTTCTACACTTAATTAGGTGAAATCTGATTATAACTGGCTTCTGGTATCTTTCTTTATTGCTGTTTTAGTAGGTTTATAAATTCTCTCTAAATTGGACTTTATTTCCTTGTGCTTTATTTCTGTGACTTTGCAACAAGTTAAAATGTTACCTTTTATAGCTCGTCAGTCAGTCTCTCAGGCAATGTGCTCACTTCGAGAAATGTTTGGGGGGAGCAAAGAACAAGAAATGATGTCCCATTGATATTCTATAGATTCACATAATGCAGAAATAATTGCAAGACATGTTCTGATTTCTATCCACTAGAGATGCTCTTTCAAGTTTTTTCTTTGATCTAAACTGGTGACCTAATTTAAACAACATTTGCAAAGCTCATCAAATCAATGTTGATTGCAATACTTCACTGAAACTAGTGGTACCACTGAATTTGTAAGACAGATCTGAGTGGGGACATTTACATTTTATGATTTCAAGACCTGATCTCATTATCTGAACTTCATGAACTCAGACTTCAACTAATCATGAATCTACAATTTCAACTTCATACAAGAGGGCCAAGATGGCCCTATATCGCTCACCTGTATATGAATTGCCAATAATACAAGGGGTCATGATTTTAACATAATTCCTAGAGGTCCACTACACAATGCTTAGTAACAGTCCAAATATGTAAGCTCTGCCTGTTGGCCTTGTGGTTTTTTAATTTTTAATTTTTAACCCCAAATGACCTAGTTTTGATCCTAACCTAGTCGACTCTGGCCAATTTTCCAACACTTAGATCAGTCCTGTTAGGTAAGTGTTGGTTTGTAATTTGCTGAATTCAGGGTAGAGGTAATGGCTTTCCGTATAAGGCTTCAAACCTCTGTAGGAACCTGGCCACTAACATGAACCTCAGTGATGTGGTCTGCTGTGTATTCCCTGATTTCAGTGTGCCATAACTTGTCTAAAGAATTAAGTACCAGCTTCTACACTTAATTAGGTGAAATCTGATTATAACTGGCTTCTGGTATCTTTCTTTATTGCTGTTTTAGTAGGTTTATAAATTCTCTCTAAATTGGACTTTATTTCCTTGTGCTTTATTTCTGTGACTTTGCAACAAGTTAAAATGTTACCTTTTATAGCTCGTCAGTCAGTCTCTCAGGCAATGTGCTCACTTCGAGAAATGTTTGGGGGGAGCAAAGAACAAGAAATGATGTCCCATTGATATTCTATAGATTCACATAATGCAGAAATAATTGCAAGACATGTTCTGATTTCTATCCACTAGAGATGCTCTTTCAAGTTTTTTCTTTGATCTAAACTGGTGACCTAATTTAAACAACATTTGCAAAGCTCATCAAATCAATGTTGATTGCAATACTTCACTGAAACTAGTGGTACCACTGAATTTGTAAGACAGATCTGAGTGGGGACATTTACATTTTATGATTTCAAGACCTGATCTCATTATCTGAACTTCATGAACTCAGACTTCAACTAATCATGAATCTACAATTTCAACTTCATACAAGAGGGCCAAGATGGCCCTATATCGCTCACCTGTATATCAATTGCCAATAATACAAGGGGTCATGATTTTAACATAATTCCTAGAGGTCCACTACACAATGCTTAGTAACAGTCCAAATATGTAAGCTCTGCCTGTTGGCCTTGTGGTTTTTTGAAGTTTTCCCTGTATAAGCCTATGCAAAGTCTACTAACTCCCCCCCCCCCCCCCCCTCCCCGGGAAGGGTCAATTTTCACCTGGGGGTCATGACTTTTACAATCCAACAGAGCCATTCAATAATACAACATACGACAAGTCAATCATGTTTCATGACAATCCCAGAACACAATTATTCTTTTAAGTTGTCAAACAGGCTTCAATAATAAAACGGGTACCATATTTATTCCGGTACTCTTCAATCTATTGCATATTTTACTCCCTCAAAATTATAGGAAGAGTCATAGTAAGCTAATATATACACAGGTCCATGCTTGAAACAATTTGATAACTTTGAAACCAAAATTAGTAGCGGAAGCAAGAATTGTGCTTCTAAATCAATATTACATTTTTTGCGTTCTGTGCAATTTTTGTACAGTGGTTTTACGATTATCATACAGTAAACAATTTTGTGTTTGCGAATATGCATACAGTGCATATCTTTAATGCATGTAAATACTGACAGTATTTTGACACATTCCTTACCTTTTAACTAGTTAGTAAGGCTGTTCTCATTACATGAATGAATGACCGAACTGTAAACAACACCTCTGAGGCAAAGAACTCTCCATATCTTTCAATATTAAAGCATTTATATGATGAATGCTCTATGTTGCCCTAATGTTTTGATTTCTTTTTCCAAATACATATAGATATTTTGATTATAACCACATATATGACAATACCCACATCAAATATAACTATTTTACGATATAAAAAGTTAGTTCACACTAACTATGCTGTCCCAATTCCTACTTAAAACTTGAAATAAAATGACACGGTAAACTTGAAAACAGTTACTGCATGCATATTCGGTGGCGACTTCCGGTCTGATACAGTCTGAGTTCGTACACTGTGATAATAGGTGGAGGTACTAAACAAGAGTTTGTCAACATGAAAATTAGGAAATTTTGATGAAATCAACTTCTGCTTTGTACCCTACTTTATTATATCATTCACATATTAGTTTTATTTTAATGCAAACTGGTCATAAACTAGTCATGAACAATTCATTGCCTTTGCACGAATTCATTGTTCCTCTCTCTTGGGAGATTGTTTTGGCATGGTTATCTGTCCACTTGTCAATCTGTTATAAAGCGCTGCTGTTCTGCTTGCTTGAACTGCTTCAGTTACCTTTTCAAGGCAACTTTAAGTTTCAAGAATTCTGGTATTTGCATGAACTGTTCAAGAATAGGAAATAAAATTGTTTTCCTTTTAGTTCATGAACTCCCAGTCCACAAACTGTTCATTACCAGTTCCTGAAGTGCGAATGAGACATTGAAATTATATAGGAAAATGGTTCGCAAACAATTTATGAACCAGAATGTTCATGAACTGAACAGGAAGTGGAAAGAAAACCTTTAGCCTGAATAGGTCATGAACTTCATGATAAGTTTAAAGATACATGTCCTTGAAAAGTCTTTCCAACATTCATGATCACTTAAAAACCTGTTCATGAACTTCAATTTTAAGAACTGATCAAGGATTTGTCTAATTTGCAGGTCAACCCATTTCAAGAATATGTCATGAACAGCTCATGAATTATGCATGAAAATTAACAATTTATTTCACAGGGTATCTTTTATGCTAAAACTTAAACCTATTTCTTTTAGTTTAAAACATAATCCAGTCAAAATGCTTGACAGAGTTATTTACTCTTGTCTATAGATGGAGAACATTTAGACAATATTTGGACTAGTACGAAAAACTTAACCAGAATAATGAATTATTAATGGTAGCCATTATTAAGTCAAAATCTTTGATAGGGTTATTTACTCTTGCCTACAGAAGGATATACAGTGGTCACAAGAAATGTTCTTTATGATTCAACTTGGTGACCTAGTTTTTTGACCCCATATGACCCAGATTTAAAGTTGGTCTAGATTTCATCAAGACAAAGATTCTGACCTACTTTCATTATTATGAAGAAAAAATCAAGTCTTGAGGTAAGTGTGGACAGACATTTTGATCATAACAGTTGACTTTGAGAATTAGTGTGCTAAGGTTAAAGCAAAAAATTGTCACAGCTACAATAGTTTTCCCAAGAAAAGCAAAGCAAAAAAGAGTTCAGAGTAATTCGTCCATCCTTTGTCAATACATAAACCTTGTACCAATAGCTGTGTAATTTATTCAATACTTACATTAATATTTGAGATTGTTACACTTAAACTGATTGTTTAGTTATACCACAGACATACCAGTGTCTCCTACAACCTAACACATAGACAACATGTTCATTACCACGATATTTACACGATAATACCTTTAATTGTTCCTAATGCTTTTTATGTCTCCTATTATCAGACTGGAATATTGATTCTGAGAGGAGTTTCGTAATATTTCGCAATAAAATATTAAATATAACCCGGTTCAGGAAATTTATCAGTCAGTCTGTAAGTAAATCTAATGAGTGGATAGCGCATTTCCGACATTTTGTGTTGTCATGACATTTGCAGAAGACTCAGAAATGCAAACCACAGCAAAAATTGTAGGATAGTCACAACCACTGTTTGAGACTTCATACAAGGGCGAGTTTGTAGGTGTCTTCAGTAAGATACAAATGTGCTACACTTACTGTCTTTCTATGGCTTAATGCAAGAAAAATCATTGAGAAAATGTTTTTTTTTTTTTATTTAATATGAAGTCTGAACAGAGGTCTTCTACAAGTTATGACAATAAGCCTACCATGTTATAACATCTAAAGACCAGCAATTCGTCAGTAATTGATTGGTCGGTAGTACCTCTGACCTTGATATTTGATCCAAAAATCAATCTTGGGTTTTCCACTGGATATGACTAATAAGCCTACCAAGTTATATCAGCCTAAAATCAATGGTTCTTCAGTTATTAATTGGACAGCATTTTTCATTAAAGGACCCTGTAGCCTTGACCTCTGACCAACCGATCCTAAAATCAATTTAAGGTCTTCCACTGGCCATGACCAATAAGTCTACCAAGTTATATCATCCCTAAGGAAAAGACCTTACTCTTAGGGATCATCATCCCTAAGGACCAACAGTTATTGATTGAGAAACCATTTATTCATCAAAGGTCCCTATGTCCTTGACCTTTGATCAACTGATCCTAAAATCAACTAGATCACTATAATTTTATGTGATTAATAACCCTGAAAGACTACTTTATCAACTGAGGAAGTTAGTAGTAACAGAATACCTTGCAAAAAAACTAAAATAGAGATCTTGTTCTTGGCAATAACTCTGTAATTTGTCAAAATTTAGTTACGGTTCTTGTACATTGCAATTCCTATCAATGTGTTTGACCATTGCATGAAGTTGTATTGAATTCCTATCAGTAGTTTTCAAGTTATTCTCCTGACAAAGAAAAGTAACAAAGGGCAATAACTCTGTAATTACTTAGATAGAGTAATGGTTCTTGTACACTGCACTTCCTCTCATTGTACTTGACCATTGCATGAAGTTGTAATTGAATTCCAATCAACAGTTTTCAGTCATGTTCCGGACAAGGATAAGTAACCAAGGGCAATAACTCTGTAATTAGTCAAGATGAAGTTATGGTTCTTGTACACTGCACTTCCTCTCAATGTGCTTGACCATTGTATGAAATTGTATTGAATTCCAAGTGGTTTTCAAGTTATGCTCCGGACAAGGAAAATGCAACAGACCGACCAACCGACCAACCACCGGGTGACTCCTATATACATCCCTTAACTTTGTTTCTGGGGTATAATAAGGGTCTTTCATTTGCCATGACCAACAATGAATGATTCTTCAGTTATTGATCAGAAACTGTTTGTGCTGGACAGACGAGAGAGTTTGTCTAACTGATTGCAGTTTCTTATTCCCAACTGTGGCGAGGACCTGGTGTGCAAGAGAATAGTTTCCAAAAAAGGAAAAAGATTATCTCAAGTTTAAAGATGATGGACTTTTACAGGAGGTGTTGCATCTATGATATGATAGAAGAGGTCAATTTGATCCCATACTGTAGAGCAATGCTTTTTAAGACAGAATGGTACTATAGACCACAATTATGAAAACATGGTTGGTGCAACTAAGATAATATGGTTATAATGTGAGATTGGGAAGTACACTCAAATGGCTACAATTTATCAAATTGAGAAACAGACCAGGAAATAATTTAGGAGCAAATGGTAACAATGTCATGTGGTGTGATGGATTTTAACACAACCCTGATAACATTTTTAATTGAAGAAACAGACTAACATGGCGATGATGTCAGGCAGAGAGACAGCCTATAGCTCTTAAAGACACAAGTAAGTGAAGTCAAGCAGCAAAGTGATCTGAAACACAATGTCAGACTGTGAAGCATACTTTAAGGAGCTTTGCTTCACAGTTGAAACATGACTTTACGGAACAGGAGACTAGGACATTTAAGTTGTGTACATGATACATGAACATCATATGCTGTAGGAGATCATTATTACAATGCCAAACTGAACGAAGACTGAAACACGTACAGCTTGTGAAATCAAGTGACCCAAGTTCAGTTTCAATTTTGACCAGAGGGTCATCATTTGAACACTCTTGGTATAGGTGAAGTAGGCGATGCTACTTGCCAAATATCTAAGTTAGAGTCTTTGTAGTTTCCTAAAAACATCCTATAGAAAAGCAAATGACCCCCCCCCCCCCCCCAGCCATAGGGTTCATGATTTAAACAATTTTGGTAGAAGTCTACATGGTAATGCTACATGCTAAATATCTAAGCTCTAGGACTTGTGGTTTCAGGGAGAAGAATGTGTAAGTTTTCCCCATACATTGTATAAACAGATGTAAAACTAAGTGACCGCAATACAGTGTCAATTTTGACCCTTGGATCTTGATTTGGTCCATTAAGCAAATGCTACATGCTAAATATCTAAGCTCTAGGAAGAATTTTAAAGTTTCTTTATAAGCATACAACTATACTCTAGGTCAAAGGGAGACTACTCCAACACTTTACAAATGTCAGCAACTAGTACTAATTCCTTCCTTAGCAGGTCAAAAATAAAAAAAACCCTACCCGGTAGAGCCAATTTTAACCCCAGGTCCATGATTTATATAACTTTTGAAGATGGCCCTCCAAGGATCATCCATACCAAATATCATGAACATAGGAAGCATAATGCTCACATAGTTAAAATATTTGATAGACATGCAGAGCAGAAGAGAGTTGCAATGTCAAACAGAAATAAATACTAAAACATGGTTATATATTGTCAGAGGCAGTCCAAGACACATGGTTACACTCTCAGACAGTCTAAGAGGCAGACTGAGATATGTTAAACAAACTTAAAAGGAACTCTTTCTATATAAAGAGAATAAACATTCTGATTTTGCTGACTTGGCATTACTTAGCCTACAAGGATGCAATAATAAAAAGGAAACTTAATTCCATTGTAGGGGTCTCCTGGGGGATCATGTAAACCCACTGATCACATCTTCAGACATCATAAACTCTAATGGGTGACCCTTCCCCAACAAAAACACAGGCTAGATATCAAACTTTTATTGCAGTATCTTGAGACATCTTACCTCAAATTTTCATGTTAAACAATTTATTAAATCCAGTATTGAACATTCAAGCAACTTTAAATCCAGTATTGAACATACAAGTTACTTTCTTGGGAATTCATTCATTGTCTTAGTCGTATGCAACAATATTTCATCATATTCTTGACTTCAGGCTTTAATGTGATCGCTAAAGAAAAAGCAGACACAAGTAAAGCTAAAATGTTTTTTTCCGTAAGAGGTAAATGTCATTGCAGGAATTTCATAAAACTGAATCACAATTTAAGTAGCAATGTCAGGAACTTCAAGTTCTTAAAATCTGCTGATCTGACATAAATGTTATAGTGTTTTTGAATAGTTCCTTACTTATTTTAAAGGCAAGCCCCAATTGATTGGGTCACTCGTACATCGGTATAACTGTTACATCTTTTAATGTATTTCATACTATTTTTAGTAAAGTATCTGTGACTTTTCCCTAAATAGATTGTCTACATGACCTTGATGTCGGATTAAACAGTACAATCTCATGTTTCTGGCTCATAACAGTCATCACAAAAGAATTCCATAAAACTCTTTCATATTTGTCTGAGATATTACACATATATTGTATTGGTCTAAGATTCATTAATCTTTACAACTGTCATTAATATCAGTGGACTTGTTTCCACCCACTTATTGGACTAGCTTCAGCTTTCAGACTTTTTCATTAGTAATAGTTTCAGGAAAACAATATACCTTTATGAGAAAAATGAACTGTGTACAATTGAGTTTATTTCAAAGAAATTTAATAATTTCATGTATGAAATACAAAGACATCAGATATATTGATCCTGTCAGTACTAGCTATATTGCAAAGCTTCATTAAAAGTGTATAGTACGCGATACAAAAAACTAGATACCCATGGCAACATGTTGAGCCCGCCAGCTGTCAAACGAACTAACTCCTTACCAAGTAGAGATAGGTAAAAATACACCTACATATAGGATGTAACATGCATGTTGTACCACAGGAAAGTGGTCTCGATTTTTCTCTACGGCCAGTAATAAAAAAGTTACAATATAAGCTATTTATAGTAAAAACAAAGGGAAGTAATTCTAAAAACAAGGGTAGCTCATGGTAGTCACATAAAAATCCTTCCATGCATGAAGAAATGCTCCAGACAAAGATATTCTTGAATTTGACCTTTAACCTCTAAGTGTGACCTTGAATTTAGACCTAGGGACCCGGTTCTTGCACATGACACTCTGTCTCATGGTGATGAACATTTGTGCCAAGTAACATCAAAAATCCCTCCATGCTTGAAGAAGAAATGCTCTGGAAAAAGTCAGTCTTGAATTATTCTTGTATCTGACCTTTGGCCTCTAAGTGTGACCTTGATTTTGGAACTAGGGACCTGGTTCTTGTGCATGACACTCATCTCATGATGGTGAACATTTGTACCAAGTTACATCAAAATCCCTCCATGCATGAAGTAGCATAATGCTCTGGACAAGGTCATTCTTGAAACTTTAAACCTCTAAGAGTGACCTTGACCTTAGACCTATAGACCTAGGGACCTGGTTCTTGTGCATGACACTCTGTCTCATGGTGGTGAACATTTGTGCCAAGTTATTTCAGAATCCCTTGATCCATGGATAAGTTACAGACAAACTAAACTCGGACGGACGCACGGACAAACACCTGAACGGCCATTTCGACAACTATATCGAGCACACTGCAAGCGGGCTTGACAAAAATCCTTCCATCTGGTGGCCCCCACATCTTGCATTTGTGTTAGCTAAGTTTCAATATTCAAGTACTTCAAATAAAGAAATATTTTTTAAAAATCTTGCTAGAATTGACTGTTTTATAAGGAAGCAAATTTTAAGAATTGCCCACTTAATAATTAAGTCAGAAACAATAGTCTGTTCATTAATAACTATTTAAATTCAAAATAGATTACTTCGTCAAGGCATTGTTTTTCCCCTCTTTACAAAAAGATGTGTGTAGCTATTACCATCAACAATGGCTTAGTAACAAAACAACATTCAGAGAATGAACACAGATCAACGTATACAAAGACCACTTACCTTAAGTTTGCTCGGATGTTGCACATGAGTCTCTTTACGTGTCACAGAGACAGGGATTTTGGTGCACTTTGACCCTGTCATGCTCATCCTGACTGTCATATTATCCAATCAAAATCAAGAAAGGGAAAGTACACCATCTCAGCACTTTTCTAAGTTCTATCACAGCTTTTACAACATACACTCCACATAATGTACACAATATATTCCAAAAACACAAACTTCACTTCACATCCTACATTTTGAAATTTAAATTTTTATGGAAAGTAATCATGTACTTTTACGACGATCTTTCAATGGACTATTTTCACCCATGCTGCATTTATCTGAAGCCATGATGATGGCACTTCACTAAAAGCTTTACTCAACTAACCACAATCTCTTTCCACTAATATTTTCAACAGCATTCTGAGAAAAATATTTTTCTGCAAATTAATATTTGAATGGCTTTCCTAATAAACAACACTGCAACAAACAGCACATTTTAACACAGTTTTTTTGTCAGAGAATGAACTGCATCAAGACGTGCAGCTAAGCGTCACAAGAAACAGTAGAATTATAATGCATGGCAACGACTTTCCACTGTATTTCTAGTTTGTTCTGGCCTTGTTATTTCATTGTATTCCAATCTATTTAATTAGTTACATACACATTACAAAGCCAGCGATCAATTTTCATAACCATTCTGAGATAACATACCTGGAATGGCATTGATAAAATATAAACATCTTCATATCCATCATTAATGTCTCCTGTCAATTGCTTTCACCATAAATTTCATCAATATTACTGTCATGTTGTTTCTTTTTTTTTTGGACATTATTCCACTAACGTTTAATAAAGACATAAATTCCAAGGTAACTACATGATTTGCAGCCAGCCGGAAGGCTTCTGACAAAATTGACATTAGAATACCTGATTGGGTGGTGTTTTTTTAAAGTTATATTGTTTCCGAGTTAACTTACAGTTACTTCAGCATAATGTGACAGTGATGCAGCATTAGTCCATTGTTACTTTTAACCGTGACAGTTTTTCTAGCATGTAATCATTGTTCAATGGTTGTAAAGACTTACAAAATTGACCACACATTATTGTATGTGTTGTATCACTGTCACATTACCTTTCATTAACTGTACTCCCTATATTTTTTGTAGAATATCAATAACCAATCCCAATGCATATCCCTTGAATATTGGAAGTGTTCTTAACTCTTTATTTGTAGATTTTTCTTTATGATCGAAGAAAATGTACAGATTTTATCATTATAGACGATTTTCAAACATGAAAGTGTAAAAAACTTTTACCCTCAAAGGCAGTTTGATTTTTATCAGAAACTTGTAAGCATGATGTGTTTCCTGCAAAGGAACAGACTAGATTGACACAGAATTTTGTCTGGCAATTGACAGTTTGTTTTATGCTGTTATATGTTTAACATGCTCTCAACTGTTCCTATGATAAAACACGTTTTCTCTATATAGATTCAACCTGAATCTGGTCTGAGTTTGACATTATAACTTCCAACAAGAATACATCATGTAAATTATATACATTAATTGCATTTTGTTTTGTTTTACCTGCCAATCTAGATTGCAGAAATGTTCATAGTATCAAGAATTAATACTGCAAATAAAAGTACTGAAGTGCTGTTGCTCAGCTGTATCTCAAAGGTCAAGGTCACATTATCTTTATATGGAGTTTATCACTCTATAATTGGCATTCCTATACAGATTTAAACACTGACATCTGGTTTAAGAGACTGAACACTGCATGACAACATCCCCATTGAAATAATTTATCTGCTGAATAAAAAACACTTCAATTCTTTGTAAATGAATTGCCTGCTATAAAAAAAATTGAAAAATTATACTGAGTGAAAGAACCTTGATTGACATTTCTAATAAATCTTGCATTCAGTTTAAATTCTCTGTGACAATATAGTATTTCCAGACAATAAATATTCCACCATGGCAGTTTGTCCAATTTTGCGCCAAAAAAAAAATTCTCAGTCCAATATTCCAATTACAGAACTGCACTGTATTTTCAGTCTTTTACAGAAAACCTCTCAAATACAGAAGATCCAATTATAAAAATTCAAAAAAGACAGCTTGGAGATGTTTAAGACTGGCGATATTTCAATGATTCTGTCATAGCTAATTGTTGAATGTCTTTCTTGTCTGACACTGACTGCCATTACTTGCATAAAGAAAATTGTTGGTGAAACACAGTTTAAAATCACATAACATTCTATGTGTCTGTGTGTGTCTACGCATGTCTGTCTATGTGCATTTATTAGTTGTACCATTACATAGATGTCAAAATCTTTACTTACGTAACCTTGATTAACTGAGAAAAAAAACTGGTGACCTACTTTTTCCCACGGTTTGCTACTGGGACAACAACAAGACCATGGGATATAATTTCTGATCAAATTTACTCAGGACTGTTTTGAAGATGAATTGAACCCCAAAGATGTCAACATCCTCTTTTTTATAGACCAGGTTTTCAGCCTACCTGACCAAGTTCTGAGCTTTTAGAAGCCAACACAAATTCATCGACTACATTGTTACTGACCACAGAGATGCCGGAGGTAAAGTGAAACTTCAAACTCATAAATGGTATTTTGAGGTAATATATCTTTTAAAACAAAGTAAATGTTGCCCATAGCATGATAAGACTCTACAGAAACAAAATTTAATTAATAATACAGGTGATTTTGATTTGAATGAAAATTTAATTTAGGAAATGAAGAGAATTTTATACTCAATAACTGGATCAATCAAATTAATCAGATACTGGGTTTGATGTGAAATTTTACATGAATTATGGGATATTTATGTTAACTTTTGAATAATTTGTATAATTTCCAGGAAAAACAGCTAAAACTTCTGATAATGGGCAAAAAGTTAAGACATAGGAATGCTGATGAGTAAAAAAAAAAAAGGAATGGGGTAAAATTATGAGTAACATCAGAAATAAACCAGAGTGATCACTGAAAGTGATTAATACCCCTATCAATGTCAGGGGTCTTGTCTGCCTATTTTTGGGGCTGAAATTCCCAGTGAAAACAGTGTTAAAACTTTGTTTTTTTTTCCACATTTAAAAAAGAAAATTTCCTAATCAAAACAAATAAAAGCATGGTACATTACATTATATATACAATGTATTTCAACAAAAGGATGTCCCTATTATGTTTTTAGGGAAAGACTAACTACATAGCCAAGAATTTCACATAGCACAAAGCTTTATAAGGTTATAAAGTGCGTGTGTTGAAAGAAACAGCTTAGACTCGAACACTAGAATCCATAGAATACTGAATATATAAACAGCATATAACATTTATGTACATTGAATCTGTATGTTAGATAGATTTTTTTTCCTCTATAACATCAAAATAATACACAATTTCCACAAATGGTTCGGGTCAAAATTTAACGTTTTTATAATATGTGAAGCACAAGCCAAATAACAGATTTCAGTTTTGATTGAGATTTGGTTTTGGTATATATGTGAAATGGCCCTAATATAAATATTTATGCCTTTTCCCCAATTATGGTGAAGTTTGATGTATTTCTTCCTAATTCAAACTGCCCCTGGCGTCTTCCAAAAACCAGTAGTGAGACTTCTAAATGCTCATTGGCGTCAATAATGAGTTCAAGTGTTTTAAAGGGAGACAATTTGAAACTTTCAGCAGTTATACATTCTTGAGAAACTGGACAGTACAATGATGTTGTATTGTACAAAGTTTGCAAGCAATACAGCAAATATAAAGTTATACGTCAATGTTATTATATGTTATTAATAAATGAGTGATTTGATATTGGCCCTGTTATTTGTCCGAGGGCATTAGTATTGACCTGAGCCAGTAGGGCCAACCCCACTCATGGGTCCTGACTTTTTTAGAGCAATAACTCTGACTTCACTATCTATCTGACTGAAGTCAATTCCTTATAGTATTAACTATTTCTGTTGATTGGTTTTATTCAAATACTCCAGACCTGATGCTTTGAGAAATGGCTCATTCACATTTAATACTGATTACATAGTGAAATCAGGCCAACCACTTTGGCGCATTGTTTATTCAAAGGGATCACCATCATTTAAAAAAACAAGAGGGCCAAGATGGCCTTATATTCGCTCACCTGAGACCTACTTATGACCCTATGTGACCAAAGTTCAATCCTAAGCTATGTATACTATCATAAACACAAAAATTTTGCTGAACCTTGATAAGATAAACCCTCTGACCAATTTACATGATGATTGGCTGTAAAATATTACTTCAAGAGTACCAAAAAGGTTTTCCTCCGAATAGACCTGGGGTCGTATTCCAGTAGCATCTTAAGTGATTTTTTAAGTATTTTAACTTAAGTCCAAAATTTTTAATTATTATAATTCGTTTAAAAGTGAATGATTGTGTGTAATTTCATCATCATTATAGAAAATGGTCATGGAAGATTTGATAAATTTTCAACATGCTGCAATGCACATCCTCCTTTTTAAATTATCTTCTTAAGGAAATTGTTAAGTTTAAGGAAAATCTTAAGATTTGACTTAAGATGCTACTGGAATATGATCCCTGGTAACCTAGTTTTAATCCCAGGTGATCCACACAAACACTCTGACCAAACTGCATCATGACTTGGTATTAAATGTGGCGCTCCAGGTTGTTTTGACTTTTTCTAGTGACCTAGTTTTTGGCCCTAAATTAACCCAGTTTAAAACTTGACCAAGAAATCATTTGGACTTTGACCAATTTTCATGAAGATTGGATATTAAATAAGACCTCTAGAGTGTCAACAATGTGTTTCTTTGATTTGATGATGTGACCTAGTTTTTAATGCCTACAAATCATTGAAATAAACATTCTGATAAAATTTTATAACGATCGTGTTGTAATGTCACCAATGGAATACCACAAAAATTTCCTATGATTTGACCAGGTGACCTAGTTTTTAACGCAAGATATCCCATGTCTTAACTTTACCTAGATTTGAAAGAGACAGCTATTCTGACAAATTTAATGAAGATCCAATGAAAAATGTAACCTCTATTGGAAATATTGGTTTTTTTAATGTTTGACCCTGTATCTATTTTTTTTTACCCCAGATGACCCGTATTCAAACTTGACCTAGATTACATCAGGGCTGTCATGCTGACCAAGTTTCATGAAGATCCAATGAAAAGTACAATAAATAGAACTAGAGCTATCACTAAATGTGATTAATACCCCCAAAAGACTGCTTTATAAACTGAGAAAGTTCGTAGTAACAGAATACCTTGCAAACAAACTAAAAAGAGATATTGTTCTTGGCAATAACTCTGTAATTTGTCAAGATAGAGTTATAGTTCTTGTACACTGCACTTCCTCTCATTGTGCTCGACCATTGTATGAAGTTGTATTGAATTCCAACCAATAGTTTTCAAATAATGCTCCGGACAAGTAAAAGTAACAAAGGGCAATAACTCTGAAATGAGTCAAGATAGAGTTATTGTTCTTTCACACTGCACTTCCTGTCATTGTGCTTGACCATTTAATGAAATTGTATTGAATTCCAACCAGTAGTTTTCAAATTATGCTCCGGACAAGGAAAAGTAACAAAGGGCAATAACTCTGTAATGAGTCAAGATTGAGTTATGGTTCCTGTGCACTGCACTTCCTCTCATTGTGCTTGACCATTGTATGAAGTTGTTTTGAATTCCAACTAGTACTTTTTGAATTATGCTCCGGACAAGGAAAAGTAACAAAGGGCAATAACTCTGAAATGAGTCAAGATGGAGTTATGGTTCTTGTGCACTGCACTTCCTCTCAATGTACTTGACCATTGTATGAGGTTATATTGAATTCCAACCAGTAGTTTTCAAGTAATGCTCTGGAGAAGAAAAAATAACAAAGGGCAATAACTCTGAAAATACTCTAGATAGACTTATGGTTCTTGTACATTGCACTTCCTCTCATTGTGCTTCATCATTGTATGAAATTGTATTGAATTCCAACCAGTAGTTTTCAAGTTATGCTCCGGACAAGGAAAAGTAACAAAGGGCAATAACTCTGTAATTAGTCAAGACGGAGTTATAGTTCTTGTGCACTGCACTTCCTCTTAATGTGCTTGACCATTGTATGAAGTTGTATTGAATTCCAACCAGTAGTTTTCAAGTTATGCTCCGGACAAGGAAAAGCAACAAAGGGCAATAACTCTGTAATTAGTCAAGATGGAGTTATAGTTCTTGTGCACTGCACTTCCTCTCAATGTGCTTGACCATTGTATGAAGTTGTATTGAATTCCAACCAGTAGTTTTCGAATAATGCTCCGGACAAGGAAAAGTAACAAAGGGCAATAACTCTGTAAATAGTCAAGATGGAGTTATAGTTCTTGTGCACTGCACTTCCTCTCAATGTGCTTGATCATTGTATGAAGTTGTATTGAATTCCAACCAGTAATTCAAGTTATGCTCCGGACAAGGAAAAGTAACTAAGGGCAATAACTCTGTAATTAGTCAAGATGGAGTTATAGTTCTTGTGCACTGCACTTCCTCTCAATGTGCTTGATCATTGTATGAAGTTGCATTGAATTCCAACCAGTAGTTTTCAAGTTATGCTCCGGACAAGGAAAATGCAACAGACCGACCGACCGACCGACCGCACGACCGACCGACCGACCGACCAACCGACCGACCAACCACCGGGTGACTCCTATATACCCCCCTAAACTTCGTTTTGGGGGTATAACAAAAGAATAGCCACACAACTGCCAATTGTTAGTACGTCTGAGGTCTTATTCCTACATGGAACAGACGGCTCATTATTAAATCACCTCCCAAAAATTACAAGTAAATGAAAAAAATTTTGATGTTACTCATTCCAGTCTGAACCAAAGCCAAAATCAATTCATATTTCCAGTATACACTTTTAAAGAATTTTTTTTCAACCATATATAAATGTTTCCAATATTGAACTGCTTTAAACTTAATGTCATAAAATAAAGTTACAAATACCAACCTTAAATTCATTACTTAATGAGTTAATAATTAATTTTATATCTATAGCCTGATTTAAGTTAATAATTAATTAACAAAACTGTTGCTTTAATTTTAGTAAAAACAGCACAAAATCCAAGAAGCAGGCACAATTATCCCAGCTAATTAAATTCCAGTAGGTTATCTCTGAGAATGATTTCCAATTAAAGAATTCCAAATACACATTGAGTAAGACTGTAAATATCCAATTCCTTCAGACAAATCGAGCCATCAATGTTCCACCTCTATATTCCTAGCTATATAAAATATAAAATACCAATACAATATGTGTGATTTGCACAGCAGAATGAAGATCCGAAAGCCCGACTTTCTTTGTAATCATTCACGGAAAACAATATTTTATCAAAAGCCAATCACAAAACAATTCATTCTACTTTTTCCTTATCTTTAACCGCATTCAAAACCACCGCCATGTTTAATTCAGTAGTGAGAAAGGAGGAAGTGGAGAAAATCATAGGGAATTCCAAAACATTAATGATCATCGAAAGCAAAATTAGTTTAATAGAAAAGAAATTGTCATTTAAGTGTTAGAAAAAAACTTGCAGAGCTATTGCACACTTTAAAAGGTACTGATCTGGTTAATCTATTTTTAATGATTCTACATTTCTGTAAATTGAACTAGAGCTATCACTAAATGTGATTAATACCCCCAAAAGGATTGCTTTATAAACTGAAGAAGTTCGTAGTAACATAATACCTTGCAAACAAACTAAAAAGAGATATTGTTCTTAGCAATTCCTCTCATTGTGCTTGACCATTGTATGAAGTTGTATTGAATTCCAACTTGTAGTTTTCGAAAAATGCTCCAGACAGGGAAAAGTAACAAAGGGCAATAACCCTGTAAAAAGTCAAGATGGAGTTATGGTTCCTGTGCACTGCACTCCCTCTCACTGTGCTTGACCATTGTATGAAGTTGTATTGAATTCCAACCAGAAGTTTTCAAGTTATGCTCCGGACAAGGAAAAGTAACAAAGGGTAATTACTCTTAATGAGTCAAGATGGAGTTACGGTTCCTGTGCACTGCACCTCTGAATATACTTGACCATTGTATGAGGTTGTATTGAATTCCAACTAGTAGTTTTCAAGTTATGCTCCGGACAAGGAAAGTAACAAAGGGCATACTCTGTAATAGTCAGTGGGTTTGTCTTGTGCCTGCCTTCCTCTCAATGTGCTTGACCATTGTATGAAGTTGTATTGAATTCCAACTAGTAGTTTTCAAGTTATGCTCCGGACAAGGAAAATGTAACAGACCGACCGACCGACCACCCGACCGACCGACCGACCACCGGGTGACTCCTATATACCCCCCTAAACTTCGTTTTGGGGATATAAATATTGATGCACTCCGGATTATTTCTAGTAGCAATTGTTAGTCCAGCTGAAATGAGATTCAAACCGTTTGCCTTTATCAAATTAGAAAAGGGTTTCTGAAGACTATTTACATCTAGTATATCTATCTATACTACAGGATAAATGGGAGTCAAGACATTTTGAATAAATGTGGTACAAAGCATCTCT
This sequence comes from Saxidomus purpurata, assembly GCA_022818135.1. Taxonomy (NCBI): domain Eukaryota; kingdom Metazoa; phylum Mollusca; class Bivalvia; order Venerida; family Veneridae; genus Saxidomus; species Saxidomus purpurata. The sequence continues at coordinate 57,761,231 of JAFMSR010000003.1, forward strand.
GTTGCTATTGTGACCCGCGGCTGCTGAAGATCCCTATAATCTGGAAGAGAACTCAATTGGTTAAAACTGGTCTAAATACATCAAATAGCATAATGTTAAGTTGTATAACAATATTCATAAACAATATATTCTGAATATTAGTCTTTGGAGTTTTAAAGAGGTAAATGATGAATTTATAGATGTGATATAAGTGCAAATTGACCATTTGCAAGTGTCCCAGTTTCCTAGGCCAGCATTTTTTTATCTTCTGGTTTACGGGACCGCCGACTCTACTTTTTGGTGAAATCAAATAAAAATAAAAGTCCCTTTCCGTAATTTTATTTTCATTTTGTCCGCCGCTCCGTTTCTTAAGGGTAAAACGAAAATAATTTTTTTACGGTATAGTAGTTATTTTGATTCATCGGGCTCAAAAGACGCTTTGTTTTAATATTGGTTCCCGAGTTTACCTGTGTCGTTGTTTCTTTATCGATGCGTGGCCAGGATACACTCCATTTTAATGGCGGACAACACAAATCGCAAGCATGAGTTTGCAGTATTTTAAATTGAAAATTATCAATGTTACGAAAAACAAAGAAGAATCCTAATATCAGGAGTTTCAATTTAGAATCGTCTGTCATTGATGTTGTTAATAATCTTCTCGACACTGAAAACACACTAGTTACGCATGTATATGCGGACGATTCGGCTGTGGGTGCCGAGACAAAGTTGTATGTCCTGAAGGATTTTGGGTTTGTTGATTTCATGTACTTTAGTATTTTTAATATTAAAATCAATTACTGAATGAATATATTGGTAATAAAATGAAGTGAAAATGTTTTATTGTCAGAGTGCAGAATAAAGAATTAAATCATCGGCTTATGGTCACACAGCACTTGTAACAGAAATAAAATGAACAAAGTCTAGACAAATTGAGAAGATTTCGACCATGGAGCAACTTGGATTATATTTATAAAGAGTCCTGTATAACAATTGATGGCCGAGTGGTTAAGGTCGCTGCCTATGAATCACTTGCCCCTCATCGATGTGGGTTCGAAACCTTGCTTAGGGTGTAGAATTCTTCATGTGAGGAAGCTATCCAGCTAGCTTATGGAAGGTCGGTGGTTCTTCCCAGCACTACACTTAAAGCTACACTATACACCAGGCCTGTTTAGTCTCTATTTTATTCTAAAACACTACAAACCACATTATTCATACAAGCAACAACTAATAAACTGCTATATATCCAATAATAAGGTACAAAATAGGTTAGAATAATTAATTAATGGCCAAAATATTGTTTTTTTGAAGGCTTATGAAAATAAAAAAAATTGACTCTTTTCGGCATTTTATTTTTATTTTTTTGGTCGACTGCTCTAAATTGTAACTTTTATTTTTATTTTTATTTCGCCCCCCCCCCCCCTCCCCCCGACTCAATTTTTTTGAGAAATCTCCCGTAAACCAGAAGATAAAAAAATGCTGGCCCTACAGTCATATAGATTAAAAGCGTAGCTACAAAGTTTTATTGCACAAAATTATATCACCCAATCTGATGGATAAATGCTGAAAGAACTGCTTAAAAATAACCTAGTTTGACTTGCAAAACTTGATTATTGAAATGTTAAGTGGACAGAAGCAAGCAGATTATGATGGCAGCATTGTACCAGTAGTTAATTTTATACACTGTTAGATGGCACCTTTCATTTTCAGTTGATCACATGACCCAATACTTTTGTTACAAAAAATGAAGGAAAACATGGCAGAGACTAAAAATTGCAACTAATCTGCTTTCTCTGCAGGCAATTATAAAGTTTCTATACGTAATCTCTAATTCATTCAGTGCTTAAGAACTTTCCTCCTCAGTATGGACAGTAATGTATGGCAATGTTTGACAGCTTCAATGTCTGGCTGTGACGCCTAGTCTATCAATGTTACAGACTACCGTAGTTTTAATTTCCCATGACATTTTCAGAATCAAACATTTCAACAAGTGTCGTCTTTAAGTGGTATTGCTTTTCTTCCAATTGTTTTTGTTTTGTTCTTTAGTGCGGATTCATTTGCTAGCACGTTCACATCAAAATGTGTCTTTAAAATCATCCAGTTTTCCTTTCATTTTCATTTCACATTTCGCCTTACGAAACTTGCTGCAATATGCCATTCTCTGATCAGCTATTTTCCACTAGTCTTATAAGTATGCTACATATATATCACTCTCCCAAAGAGAATTTACAGGACCAAAAATTTGACACTTGACCTGTCCTTGATATCACAATTCCCAAATGAAATCCCTACCTTTTTCTTTATTAATTAAAGCTACAATTATCTGCCCAATTCAAGTAAACACTAATTTAGTTCTCAATGGGAAAGATGCATTTTTCAAAATCTAAAATGACTTATCATGCATAGGAATCTGTTTATCAGGAATATTGTAGCAGACCACAACCATCTCGATCTTCTTTATTTCAATACCAGATAATTATGGGGTCATGTGAAGTCTTCTTCACTTTTACTATTGTTACTATAACCAGTGTAAGAACATTTGTTGACATTATCGAGGGAAGAAGATCGACCTAATCAGACATTTCTCTTTTAGTAACTGTGGCCCATAACCTGAAAAGAATAATGGGACTACATGGATTATTTTTGACTGATTAAAACTTTCTGGAGGTTTGTTGTATTTGGTTTGATATAAAAAGAATAAGGTACGTGGAACATACAGACAAGACTGGTCAGGTTTCAATACTTTTAATATAATACCGACGTTTCGATTATTCAATAAGTTTTAATCAAGGGTACAGATATATAAAAATTGTTGACTGAAGTGCAATTTCTGCGGATTTTTAGTGTCACATGACTTGGTCTATTTTTAGAAATATTGTCAGAGTTTTTCTGCTGATTTCATTACATTTACATGTATTTTATGGAGATATGAAAATAAGTATTTGTGAAAAGGTTTGAAAACTGTCTTACTTATTTACTGGTTTTAAAAATACCATAAATTGAATATAATATGTTGATCTCTATTTCTAGAGTGTTTGTAAAATTGTCTCTTTCGTCTTGGCGATGGTTACATTGCTGTCACATTCTGAAGGGTCTTGTGGCGTTGGTGAATTGTTGCATGATTGGTATGGAGATAGTGGTAAGGGTGATAGAGGTTCACCCACTGACATTTCTTGAGTGATTTTGTCAGTCTAAAGATGGCTTGAATTTGTTTGCAAGCCACTTTTTCTAAACTTCAACTATGCGGGACTTCGGGATGATCCGCGATCCTTTTGCTGGTTGGTTTTCAAAGGGAGGTACTCAAGGTTTAATCGGTTTGACATCGTCCTTTTTTATGATTCTTGTCATTTTAGTTGTCTGGGACCGTTTCATTTCTATCCCATGGGTATTTCTACAATGTCTTTGTAAGTCATATAGTGTTGTATATTTCAGCTCACAGTAATAGCAAATGTATGATATTACCATTTTTTCATGGGTTTTGTAGTGCCTATTAATGTTTGATAGCGATGCTTTTAAGAATTTGTTGCATATCTTGCACTGTGAATTCTGTGTAAGATTCGGGTGGAGCAGGCTTCTGTTTGTTATTTGTTCTTTTCATCTTAGCTTTTTCCTCCATTATTGAAGTAGATTGAGTCCCTTTGGCAATTTTGTTTTGAAGATTTCTATTATTGTTTATTTTAGCTGTACAGAAGCCTTGAAGCCCGTCTTTTTTTGCTTCCTGGGATAAACACTGAACTGATGTCCCATGAGAAGTTTAAATGTTAAAACAAAAGTTTCACTTTTATTGCATTTGTAAATATTTTATCATTTTCCCTGTTTTATGTATTAATTGCCCTTCAGCATCACAGCTTGTGTCTGGTCTTGACAATATCATTTTTGTTGTCTTCATGCACATCACATCTATGTAAATTTTCTTAGCAGCATTATGTTAGATGCTTCCAGGCATTTTTCCTTCGTGAAGGCTTTTGGGAGCAAAACATTTTTCTTAAAGCTCTAAAGCATATTTTTCACAATTTCCTTTTGAAACACTCAGAGCTGTTTGTAAAACACGTACACCCCCCTTGATGCATGTAACTATGCAAGCAACTATGCAAGCAACAGTTTTTAAAGTAAAAGTCACTGTAATATTTGTGAAAAGTGTCTGTAGAAATTGTAGAATTACAAAAAGAAACAAACAAACAGTCATCTCGATATTAGAATTTAACACTGACTTTGACCCTAATAATGTGGAAAAAAAGTCACCTTGACTGTTTCAGGTGTGTTCTTTCAAATTTAACATTGACTTTGACCCTTGTGGGGAAAAAAGTCACCTTGATTGTTTCAGGTGTGTTTTTTTCAAATTTAACATTGACTTTGACCCTTGTGGGGAAAAAAGTCACCTTGACTGTTTCAGGTGTGATTTTTCAAATTTAACATTGACTTTGACCCTTGTGTGGAAAAAAGTCACCTTGACTGTTTCAGGTGTGTTTTTTTCAAATTTAACATTGACTTTGACCCTTGTGGGGAAAAAAGTCACCTTGACTGTTTCAGGTGTGTTTTTTCAAATTTAACATTGACTTTGACCCTTGTGGGGAAAAGTCACCTTGACGGTTCAGGTGTGTTCTTTCAAATTTAACACTGACTTTGACCCTTGTGGGGAAAAAAGTCACCTTGACTGTTTCAGGTGTGTTCTTTCAAATTTAACATTGACTTTGACCCTTGTGGGGAAAAAAGTCACCTTGACTGTTTCAGGTGTGTTCTTTCAAGTTTAACATTGACTTTGACAATGCTACATGCCCAATATCTAAGCTCTGGTCCTGGTCTATATTAAAACCAGAAACCCTTAAGATGTGGTAAGTTTTGACCCCAAAGTCAATACTTAAACACTCTTGGTAGATGTCCATAATTCAGACAATACTCACCAAATATCTAAGCTCTACATTGTCTTGTGGCTTTGCAAAAGAAGATTTTCGCAAAAGAAGATTTTCCCTATGTATCTCTATGTAAAATTAAGTGACCACCTGGACGGGTCAATTTTGAAACAGACCTGGTGTCTTGATTTGACCAATTATGGTAGAGGCCAACTTATGCTCTGGACCTTGTGACTTCATAGAAGCAGATGTTTAAAGTTTCATATTTGCTGACATAGCAACCAGATTTCTGCAAGGAATGAAATTCTATAAACACCTTTGGCAGAGGACCACCAAAGGAACATATTAACTGCCAAGTTTTATCAACTTCTGTCAAGCTGTTTAGGAGGAGATTCCGTTTATTCTTGACAACCCATGTCACACGACGGCGCACACAGTGGATTCTAAAAGCTCACCTTAACAATGTTGTGCCAGGTGAGCTAATATAAACAAAACAACACAATTCATACCATGACAAAATTATTTTCTACTATAGTGATGTTATCCTGGCTCCCATCTTTGTGTGAGTAAGATTAAAACTTAGAGATTATTTTTGTATGTACTGGGTATTGAATATAAAATAATCTCTAAGCTTTGATCTGACTCTCTATAGCATCCTGTCCATGATTGTTTTTGAAAAGTCAGCAGGTCTAATGAAGATACTATCTCCTTAATGAAACAATAGGATTTATTGTTCAATAACTCCAAGGACTGATACATCAGTACTTTCAGACAAACTCATTAAAGGAGCAGATACATACAGCTTTTTCATTGAAAGACATTTGGATTAGCTTCAGAGAAACCTTAGATGTTTGCAGTGTCTGGAATATAGGCATATTCTTTAATCCTATCAATTGAAATTTAAAGTTTGTTTTATCTGTTTGTTTGGGAGTGAGATAATGCTTCAAGATATGTCTGGGACAGTTAGGAAATGGCATGTACTCTGAGGTCCTGGCAGGACTTTTACAAGTGACCTATGCTCTACCTAACATTTGTGTATTATTATGACTTCCAATAAATTCTTTCACATATTTTTCAGTAACCATGGTCACAGTACTAGCAAACAACAATTTTAAAGTATCTCTAAACTCTAAACACAGGACGCACTCAATCTTGCTTTAACAATCTTACACATAACAGTGTAATTTAATATTAACTAAAGGCTCAATAAATTAAAATCATTTAACATTTTAAAGGTGGAATCTGGGACTGGTATTGGAAATAGCAAAAGTTGTATATGTCTGCAACAGCTTATTGGCAATTAATGGCAATTATGTAAAGTTGCAGACATTAGGATTCTTGTCAAACAAAATATTTTATAAAATGACACCACGAATAGCATTGTTTACATCTATTTTAGCCCAGTTGGTAAAAATGAAAAACTGATTTTAGTGGGTGATTCTCATAAAAGATATAAAGGTTTTGGTAGTTTTTAAGTTACCATTTGAAAGCCCTTTGCAAAGCACAAATCTCTGTAAAAGTGAGAGGCACTTCTCACATTGTTGTTGACAGGAAATATATTGGCTATTAATAACAACATTATTTTATATGACCATTTTCCTGAGCACTTCACCATGCCAACACAATTCTTGCTGAATCCAGTCTTACAATACTGCTGAACAGATCTATAATACTGGGTTCTGCATGTCCAGAGCAGTAAAGAGTTCTGAGAAAAAAGTATAACCTAATCTCTGCCATTAACATGTCATAAAAGTCACTGACCACCAACTACTAAATGTCCATGGACTTTTATTAGAGACCAGCTTTTTCTGTTTCTATGATTTATCTACTAGAGTGTGTCCTAAATATAATGAAGTCAGCTGCATTGAACTACCAAAAGGCAATCATTATTATTTAACACTCATTTTGTCTAGACACCTTAACTTTGATGCTCCCACAGACCAACCACTGACCTGACCAATCAAATTACTGCTTCCCACAAAAGCTTCATTTAATATGAATACTGCCATTCCAGTAATAAACCCCAAAGTATTTATCCTTAGTAACAAAAGGTCATTCCAATATGGCTCTTCACAAGCAGAGGAGACAACAACAGTTACTATGGGTACACAAGATGGCCATGACCATGGTCCTGAATGGCTAACCTAGGTAGCAGGTCTTAGGTTGCTGTCAACACACATTCTGTGCAAGTTTTACAAAGATTGGGTTAAACATATATTAGGCTTCTAGTTGGTAATAGTGAACCTTGATTGTTAACATGCTCTTATATAAAAGTTTTATTCCATAAAAATTAATTTTAGGGTTCTCGACTTATTGATTTTTTTTCGTTTATTTATTTACATTTAACTATATATTTGTTTGTATGCTAGAGAGTGAGAAAGAAATATTTCTATACACATTGATTGCCAATATTCTAGTCATGCATTCTCTAAAGCCAAGACATTAGTTACTCATACATACAACAAATTTCTACACTGTGATCTAATATTTAGAATAAACAGTCTTAGAAGGAGTTAAAATCAATAAAATATAAAAGTTTTACATAGTGAAACTCTGCAATAACTGATCAGATACTTGATATTTTAGAAATTTTATGTCATACTTGTCACACTGTTTCATCAGCATAGTTCCATTTTCAAAATGCCCAGGAGAATAGTTGGAAGGAGTTTGTCACTGTTAAACCACTAAATTTTGTGAATATTACCCATGTTAACAGCACAACATAGTACATTTACTAACGGCATTACCGATGTAACGTCGTTTCTGATTGGTGACGTCGTTTAAATTTGCGACATATAAAATACGTATAGTCGCAAAATTCAACGGCGTTTAATTATCGCATTTGACACATTGTGCGTTAGAAAAGGGATAACTATTTAGTGATTTTGATATTTGCCACCGTATATCAGGGTTTTAATGGTCGCAAACAGTTTTAACTGCCCCGCGACGACGCCGTTAAAAATTATTTGCGACCATTAAAAAACGTATATACGTCGCAAATATCAAAATTACAAAACAGTTATTCCTTTATTTACTACTTTAACATGACTTGTGAGATGATGATATATTTTGTGTGAATATAATTAGCAAAATGTAATGACATAACTCTAAAAGTTAAATTAAGGTTAGAACTTGAGTATCTTTTATCTTAAATGCCCCAAAACTATATTATATATAATCTAGAAATGAAACAAGAACTGTCCATCAGACAGCCTGCTAGACTGTTCTCAGTGCTTGCCAATAAATAAAACATTTATCAGTAAATAGTAGGGATAACAACGAGTAGAAGGTTTAAACCGGGTTAACCAATTTTTAAACAAGGGCCATAATTAAATTCACACAAGAGTTATCTAACTTGACCCTGAATTTCAAATCAATATCATAAGGGGTTACTGAGATATGTCCATGATAGTACCTTGCATGCAAAACTTTAACGCCGACATCAACACTGACATTGACACAAAAGTGACTGTAATAGACCTTCTTATTCTGTGAATAGTCAGCTAAAAACTGAAACTTCATCATAGTGTGGCTGTTATAGAATATGCCAGTGAAATGATATATTCAGTGCAGGCACAAAATCAATGCTAATGTGACTTTATCATTTCCTATTGAAGACAAAGTGCAGACAATCATGTCTAATATAAGTAGATTAAGCTGTCACCAGCCCTGCTTCAATACATTACCACTAACTGATAATCCAAACCCTAAATGTCATCAAATTAATTGTAAAGCTGTGTACTAAATATGATGGTTCAACCCTTAGCAGCAGGCAGGCCTTCTGGGTCTAAATAAATAACAGCTGAGCCAGTGTTACACATGAGAGATATATTCCTATACATATGCAAAGGGGTCTGTAACATTGTCTACTCGTTTGTTAACATTACATGTATATAATAAGTACAAGGGAAAGAACTGTGACTAGCATAGGGCTTACTATCATATCGTTTCATATATTGTTACTTGCAACAGAATCGATATACAACGCTCTAACATACCTGGCTTTGTCCATTAGACATTAAACTTTCAAAACATGTATACTTAGTCTACCCTTACTTGAGCTATAAACACAGGTTTCTTTTCTTTATTTCTCACAAATCATGGTTTTTCCGTTGGTTTTAAACGAAGTCGTAAAACCAAAACAAAGCGAGGTTTAGCGAAAACATTCGCGTATTGATAAATAATGAAGGAACCGGGCCTACATCTAAATGCACTTTATAAAATAACAGTAAACGCACCGAACAGCTTGCATGCACATCTTAGCCCCTGCCCCCTATCGCCTCATACGATGTAAAAGTCTACAATTATATTTGTTGACAGTGATAAAAGTTGAAGAAGTTCTCCATTATTGTCATTACATACGTAATTTTGTGTAATGACAAATTTGATTGGTTGATAAAAATACCTTAGGTGAAACACCTACGAAAATATATGGCGTTGTTGATATTTTCTGGCACCACTATCCTTAGCGTTCACTTTATATACCCCGCGTACACAAAGCCAGAACCAAACAAAATTTTCCCCATCCAATGGAACATCTTTTTAATACGTACCCCGTTCTGTTTTTTTTTCACGTGATACATCATGGCACATGAGAAATAAATTTACAAACAACGACGGAAGGTGAGATTAAAGAATTGTTGGAGACGATAGGGAATATTGCATGCATTGGTGAGATTACTTGTTGTTCTTAAAATGTGCATTCAGAGTTGCCCCGCTGTATTCATTCATGCAATAGTGCCATGCTTTCAAAACCCTGTTTGTTTTTGTTGAACGACTTCGTAACTACTGAAAAACCATGATTTGTGAGAAATAAAACAAACTGTGTATTGTGCTACACTTTGAGTACATAAAGTTACATTTTTGGAAAGTTAATTGTCTAATCAGCAAACTGGGCATATTTTGGCGTTGTATAACGGTTCCTTTTCAGTAACAATAAATCAAACGATGTATATTAATCCGTTAGAGCGTGGCAGTTCTTTCCCTTGTACTTCTTAAATGCCCTAATGTTAACTATAGTAGACAATGTTACTGACCTTTGTAATATGAACACAACCTTAGGTCAACCTCAGTGTGCTTGAAGCTTTGCCTCTGTGTCAATCTATAACCCTACTTATGAGTGGGGTTTATAAATTACTTACATGGGCTATTCCGACACGATTGTGATATTTAAACAAGAGGGCCATGATGGCCCTGTATCGCTCACCTGTCTACCATTGGCAAAAATAAAAAGGTTATTAATAGCAGAAAGGATCAATTTTTACCTTTGGCTCATGATATCCTCTTCATAAGCCTATGTAAAATCAAAAGACCCCCAGGGGTTAATTTTGACCTTGAGGTAAGGATTTGAACAATCTTGGTAGAGAGTCAATTATTGCCACATGCTGAATATCTAAGCTCTAGGCCTCATTATTTTGCTGTCTGATCATGATCTGCACTGTTGGCTATTCATTTTTGCTATCTGATCATGATCTGCACTGTAAGCTATTCATTGTATGTTGGCTGGTCATGATCTGCACTGTCAGCTTTTTTATTTTTTGCTGTCTGATCATGATCTGCACTGTTTGCTATGCATTATTTAGCTGTCTGATCATGATCTGCACTTCCATAATTAAGCTGTCTGCTCATGATCTGCACTTTCATTATTTTGCTGTCTGATCATGATCTGCACATTCTGACAAATTTCAAGGATATCTGGGCTGAAAATGTAACATCTAGAGTGTTAACAAGGTTTTTCCATATTTGGGCTGTGACCTAGTTTTTGACCCCAGATCCCTATTCGAACTTGGGCTAGAAATCAACTTAACAACCTTTCTGACAAATTTCCAGGAATTTGGGCTGAAAATGTTACCTCTAGAGTGTTAACAAGGTTTTTCATATTTGGGCTGTATGACCTATTTTGACCCCAGGTGACCCTGTTAAAACTTGGCTAGAAATCTAGAAACAACCTTTCTGACAAATTGCCAGGATATTTGGACTGAAACGTAGCCCTAGAGCCTTAACAAGATTTTCTATTTTTGGGCTCTGTGACCTAGTTTTTGACCCCAGAGACCCATATTCGAACTCGTCCGAGTAATTACTGGGACAAACATCCTGACCAAGTTTCGTGACAATTGAGGAAATGTGACCACTAGACCCTACTAAATGTGTGACGGGGTCTATAAACGACGGACATTCATGGCCTAATAGCTCACCCTGAGCCAGCTCAGGTGAGCTAAAAATAATAAATGCCTCCCTGTATTTCATTGCTGAATAAAATGTAGTCAGGAAGTTGGATGCATAGTAATTTTTCACATCCAAATGACTGACTGTATTTTATTCAATGATAAAATATAGGGAACAATTTTTCGATTCTAACACGTTATTTTCTTTGAAAACAATCCCAAACTTTATTTAACGCGTAGTAGTACATCATTATAACCTTAAAACGCGAGATACGATTGGATGCACTTGTTTACATACATCGCATCATTTACGGCACGTTGTCCTTGGAAAAACGTGCTGTGTTTTATCATAAATTAAATGCAGGCTTTTCCCTATATGTTTATATAGGAAAAGTAGCTGCTTGTGTTAATAGAGTACTACAAAATTCCAATAGTCAAAGCTCAAACACTTCTTATTTCACAAACCGAAAGTCACACATACGATCATGGCCTCCTCATATTTTTATCACAATATGTAGCAGACAAGGTTTTACAATAGCTTTTCAGTTTTACAACATAAGAACCTTATTGCATCCAATTCAGATCTCTAGTGCCATGAACAGACTTAAGTATAACTCCAGTTCCATAAAGTGTTTATGCTAAGGGAGAAAACTCTGCTTACATAGCTGTACTAAAAAAGAGGGTTATACTATCATGGGTACTCTTCAGTTTGGAAATTAAGGATATTTACAGCCTGTTCAGAAAATAAAGTTTATCAAAAATATAGTGTTTTACTCAGTTTAACAGTGATAGGAGAGGGTATACAGGATCAAAAGAGTGGTAAACAATGGGGACAAAGATAAATCCACCCAGCCTAAGCAAGGGAAACTAGAGCTATCACTAATTAATAGTGATTAATACCCCCGAAAGACTGCATTATAAACTGAGGAAGTTTGTAGTAACAGAATACCTTGCAAACAAACTAAAAAGAGATATTGTTCTTGGCAATAACTCTGTAATTTGTCAAGAGTTATGGTTCTTGTACACTAGACTTCCTCTCAATGTGCTTGACAATTGTATGAAGTTGTAGTGAATTCCAACCAATAGTTTTCGAATAATGCTCCGGACAAGTAAAAGTAACAAAGGGCAATAACTATGAAATGAGTCAAGATAGAGTTATTGTTCTTTTGCACTGCACTTCCTCTCATTGTGCTTGACCATTGTATGAAGTTGTATTGACTTCCAACCAGTAGTTTTCGAATAATGCTCCGGACAAGGAAAAGTAACAAAGGGCAATTACTCTGAAATGAGTCAAGATGGAGTTATGGTTCCTGTGCACTGCACTTCCTCTCATTATGCTTGACCATTGTATGAAGTTGTATTGAATTCCAACTAGTAGTTTTCAAGTTATGCTTTGGACAAGGAAAATGCAACAGACAGCCTGACCGACCGACCAACCACCGGGTGACTCCTATATACCCCCCCTAAACTTCGTTTCGGGGGTATAAAAATTATGAACTGTGGTGACTGCCTTAAACAAAACGAAGGATGAAATGATTATGTCTCCCACCACCAGTGTTTATCTGATATGTAAGAAATGTGAATTTGATGTTAATACAGCTGAACATTAATGACATGTCCTGTGTAAAATTTGCAATGCATTTTTAGCTCACCTGGTACAAAGTGTCAGAATGAGCTATTAAAACAATTTTACATTTAACTTCTTGTAAATTAATTTATATTTTGCGTATTTATTATTCTTTAAATAAATCATATTGTTTTGATAAAAAACTTGTTTGTTGCCATTGTAGATCTAGGTGTGTACAATTATAAAACAAGAAGACTCGGGAATGCCTCCAAAGCAGGTTTAAACAGCGCCTGTAGAAATTGTAGAATTAAAATAAAACAGTCACCTTGACTCCCCTCTCAGGAAAGAAATTTTTTTTTGCTTAAACAATTTAAAAAAAAAAAAAAATTGTTTGCTTAAATCTATTTTTAGTAACAGTAACCTTGACCTTGAACCTAGTGACCCCAAATGCAATCCCATGACCATGGTTTTCTATGATACATGACCATGTACAAGGTCTACTATGGTAATTAAACATGGTATGTGACCACGGTCTGGAACTCTGGTAAAAAACTGTGGTGCCATTTAACAAAACATGGTTTAACTTAGTCCCAGGACCACGATTAACCATTGACTATCATGGTAACTGACCGTCATCCCCAGAAGTTGTATTAATTTTGTACCAAGCTAAAATTCCAATGGTTCCTATTTTCTCTGAGCATTTAAAAATTCAGAAACATTATGAAATATCAAGACTGGAAACAATGAGATAATTACATCTCTATATACCTGAATGATATAAGAGACAAGTCAATTGCTTCCAAAAACACTTCCTGTTTGCAATTATAGTGTACAATTTTCCTTCTGACAATTCAAAACATCCTTGCATCAATATTGCAGCTTTAAATGACAGCTCTGTATACAGTATGGGGTATTAACAACCAACTTATCTATTATTTAAAGTTATTTTCACAATGCACCCTTTACCAAAGGCTTTTTAGGTCTCAGATGTCGGAGATGAAAATAACTGTCTACAGTTAAACAAAAACTGCAGACTATGCAACTTTATGGTGGTTTTACCATTATCTTATATTATCTAATATTACCCAAATCGGGAGATTTCTGTCTGCAAAATATTTAACAAGTATGGATTGGGGCTACCAAATAATGTCTGACTCCTTCTTCCGCTTATTTCCTGAGATATTCAGCTTAGCATTATTTTCCAGTAAGTTTTGATTTAGGAATATTTACTGTCTTCCTTGATCATCCATTCTTTATTCTGCTCCGAAATATCATAAAATGTTTCACCCACATTGTCTTGTAACTAACTTGTGCAAGTCTTAATTCTGATTAATGTAAAATGCGCACTATAATCTTTGCAAAACCCAGAGGACTAAAAACCTGCAACGTGTTTGCTTTAAATTCTTGTTTTTCAAACATTCGAATGTGCAAAATTGTAAAAATGATTTTAACCAGATTAAAACGTTTGTGGCCAAATTCATGAAGTGGAGTTTAACTTTTTGCCATCTATGCAAATGTTGGTGGCATTTATGCCAGCTCCACAAATAATACAAGATCCTACAGAGACGCTTGCCTTGCCAAATCGTGACAAAGTGCAAAAATCAAGGCTTTCTAATGCAAACAAGACATCTCTTTTTCTCCATTGCAAATTCAGCAAAATTAATTGAAGGCACTTGAATGAAATTTTCTCCGGAATTTTCATGATCCAGCTAAGCATAATGACCAATTTCTTTGCATGCTTTAACTGATTAACCTCAGAAAAAACACCAATACACAATAATTACAGGAATCAAACATGGAGAATATTTAATACACATGGCTTGTATTCAACAATTCATTTCATTCAATTCATTGTAAAGCAACTGGTGGTTGCAGAATAACAAAACATGAAGTTACATCAAAGAGTATAGACGATTTGACTACAAAATCTTAATGAACACAAGACATGAAGCTGGTCCGCTCTAGAAATGAAGGCTAAGGAAACTTTCTGCATCATGAAAGTACAAAAAGAGAAAGCAAACATAGGAAAAGTTTATGTGGATGCTCTTTAATACAACACAAAATATACTGGAGATTTAAGCAAAGTGTAGAGGCACGAGTTTAGATGTTATAAAACATATATTCACCCACCTCTAATTACTGCAACACAAGAAACTACTGATTCTACTGCAGGTATAACTGGCATATCTGCATAACAAGCTATTTTCATTTCATTAAGCTTTAGTAATAAATAGATGTTTGAATGGTGTCACATGAGATTAAAAGACAAACATTAATCCCACAGCCTTATTCAGCTAAGTTGCAGCAACCTTAAAATCTGACCTAATGACCCCAAAAACAATACTGATTAAAAGAGGTCACCAAGATCCAATAGGCAATAATCCTAGCAGTTTGAAGATACCAGGTCAAAGGCTTGACAAGTAATTAAGAATACACATTTTTCTAAACCTAAGGTCACAGTGACCTGACCTTTGACCCTGTGACCTAAAATTGAATATGGACCATTCTACTCTTCATAATCTATCACCCTAACTAGTTTGAAGACCAATCGACTGACCGACCAACCAAATATACCCTCAATCTTCCAAGAGGGAGGCATAATAAGGAAGGAAAGTGTAAAGTCTAGATGCCTGTCTGAGGAAAGGGAGATACAGCCCTGGTGCATCATTGCCTACACAAAGGGAGGTAATCAGATCACTTTTTTATACCGTTGTGTTTTCAGGTATGAGTAGCCTAAATAGGTCAAACAGAAAACCAGAAGCAGTGGATGCATACAGGAATAATTCTTTTGAAATAATCTCTGGATGATAGATCACGATTGAAATATGAAGAGGAAAATTTGGATATAAATTATAATTAAAATATTTCGTATTTGAAAATACTGAAACTGCCCCGAAAATGGGGATGGTGTCATCGGATCACATGTACTAATTTGTTACTATTATGATGGTCTAGAATGGTTCTACAAAATAAAATGCATTGCAGCAGTTGGTAAGAGTTCGGATAGTCGCAATGGCCGAAAACCTTATAATGTAAGTCAATTGAAATATATTTAGGCTACATACGAGGATTGTTCAAATATGAATGCATGTAGAACGTTATCTCGCTTAATAATGCGAACATCAGATGGAAATCAAGATTATTGGGTAGATAAACAAATTAGCTTTACATTGATACCACACCCATTAAAATCCGTTCACTTAAGCTGTGTCTATCGCTCGCTAAACATTACCTACTCGTGTATACTAATACAAAAATGGTCGGAAGAAGTTCAAATGTGGGTTAGTTTCAACAGAAGATGTTGGCCGAAAACATCAACTTCTGCCAAGATGGTTGCTAGAGTGAAAGAAATAGTTGCTACTGATGCAAGATACACCGCTAGGCAAATAGCTAGTATGGTTGGCATCTCATTAGGAGCAGCTCGTGCAATTCTGAAACGTAATTTGAAAATGAGAAAGATCTGTGCTACATGGATTCCCCATCTGTTGACAGATGAGCAGAAAAAGGCACGCATGCAATGCGCAGAAATGTTCCTAAGGCCAGTGTTTTTTTATTTGTCGTTACTCGAACCCGCCGCCCCTATTTTTTCGTATTTTCAAAAAAAAAAAAAATTTTTTTTTTTCAAAATTTTAAAATCGCGAAATTAGAGGTCCGTTTATACAAGTGATAACGTCAAGAAGCTGCATTTGCTAGTGAATTTTTTCAGACCGCTTTGGGACCAAAATTCAGCCCCATTCCCTTCCTAGCATGATGTATATTTCCCCCATTTTTGACAAAAAATCCCCCCAAAATGAATGCTGACAAAAGTTTCTGATTAAATTAATCAAATGCTTGCCAAAATTGTTATAAAATGTAAGTTTCCATCAATAAAAACGTTTCATAATCACTTCTTGCAATTATTTGATACCTTACAATTGAAATAGTCAGCCGAAAATCACCGATTTTTCGTTTGTCATCTATTTTCGCGACCCCGTTTTTTTTTTTTAATTTTACCAAAGAAAACAGTGTTCAGAAGACTCAAAAACAGATAAAAATTGATTTGTTTCAACAATAATGCCTGTTGTTAATAGTTTTGTTACTGACACCAATATTTTTATCTGAAAATTTCGTTATTTTTGAGTGCGATTTTGGGCCAAATTTCAGCACCATTCCCCTCCTAAAATAATATATTTTATCCCCAAATGTTTTACAAAATATTACCCTCAGAATAGTGACAAAATTTTTTGACTTACCTAAAATGCTGATAAATGTTTTTGATTAATTTAATCAAATGTGGCCAAATGTTTTATAAAAATACAACTTTCAATTAATCAAAAAGTTTCAGAATCATTTATTGCAATCACTTGATACCTTACATGTGAAAAAGTCAGCTGAAAATCACAGATTTTTTTATTGTCACCTATTTTCGCGACCCCGATTTTTGTTATTTTCTCATAGAAACTGGTGAACACAAGACTCAAAAAAGACAATGTATACAATGTTTTCAATTGAAAATAGTAGTATTCATTTTATTCATGTGCGTTTTAACACCAGTGTCTGATGCTTTGTTACTGACTACAGTATTTTTTATCTGAAAATATTATGTTAAATTCCTGTTTCTTCTCTATATAATTGGGAAAAGAATAATGTAATAAAAGTCAACAAATTTTCAAGGGCATTTTGCTTGGGGAGGGGGTTGTTCTTATGTCGGATTTTAGAAGAGAAAGCAGGTCCACGATGAAACAAAGTTTGTCATGTATAAAAAAGTCTTCTTTTTTTTTTTTTTTTCCCTCCTCCGTACGGAGCTTTTTAATTTCAAACTTCGAGTAACAAGTAATAAAAAAATAATGGCCTAAACAGTTTCCAAATTACAATGCACGGTCTTTCGCAAATTTCATCACTGGTGACGAGACATGGGTTCCCTTTTTTGAGCCCAAACGAAAGATTCAGATCAAAATATGGGCAACAAAGTCTGGCAAAAGACCATACATTGCAAAGCAGACCATGAGTGTCAAAAAGGTAATGTATGCCGTATACTTCATAAAACAGGGTCCTGCCATTCAGGTTGCTTTGCCTAAAGGCAAATCCGTAAATGTGAAGTTTTACCAGACTAAAGTTCTTCGAAAACTGATAAAATCTTTCAAAAATTGAAGACCTGCAACTAAGGTTTGGCCAATATCAGATTGCTACATGACAATGCGTCATCACACAAGGTGTCTATTGTACGAGACTTTCTGAAGCAGGAAAAGGTTGTTGTGCTCCCTCACCCTCCGTATTAACTTGACCTTGCCCCATGTGACTTCTTTTTGTTCTTAAGGCTCAAAAAATACCCTTCTGGTCGTAAATTTGTCCAGCGCAAACATCTCGGTTCTGCAATATTCCACTGTCTTCATAGTATACCTAGAAAAGACTATGAAAATGCCTTCAAGGATTGGATTAGAAGACTGAAACTTTGCATATCTGTTGGAGGTGAATACTTCGAGGGGACAAAATAAAATTTTCATTGAAATCTATCAAGGATACATTTTTATGTGCTTAGATGCATTCATATTTGAACATTCCTTGTATACCTAATACTGGTTGTAAGAACAAACACTGCAAATGCCAATGTGTGGGATTTAGCACAGCATAGCTCAATTAATCTTTGTTTAGAAAATTACCGCTTATTAATTATTAACACAAGATATTTGGTTTCGACAAGCAGAGTAATCAATTCTGGATTAATTTCTAACACTTTATATCATTTTAATGCATTTATTGCATGTTCATTTCCATCATGAAAAAAAAAATATATGTAGAAGAGAGTGGTAATTATAAAATGCTAAAACCCTAAGAGACAAATCTCCATGGCAACCAAAATGCGACAGGTAACTGAAACATCAAAGACAGTTCAATTTGGTAATGAGTTTCTTACATTACTAAACAATGATCATTCCTTTTAAATCTGTAAGCTATAATTATACCAGGGTCTGCTTCAACTTTGCCTGATGACCATTTTTATAATTAAACAAGATGGCAGCCATGGTAATATTGAATCACTCATCTAAATATAATTATATAGAGGATAATTGTTGGTTTCGGTGTAAGATCACCTTATAATTTCACCGAGTGGGCACCAATAGTGATATTTTCACGAGTGGCACAGCCAACTTTTGGTGTTCATCAGTGAAAATAAAGTGATATTCACCGAAACCAACAATTTGTCCTTAAAAAGAAATCCTTACAACTGGACAGGTGTTCAGGCGATAAAATGTAGTTAGGATTGAACCGTTGATCTGAAGTTGTGACTGTGACCTTGCACTGTGTTTGAACTTGGGCTCAGCATGTCATCTGCTAATGCAAACATTGACCAAAGTGTCATGAAACTCTTGCAAGGGAGATTTGGAGATATACTTAAAATGTTTTTGCAGAATGTAGACAAATTGTAGACATTGTAAAGGAATAAACAAATAAACTGTACTTCTGTAGTACATTAGTAATTTAACTGCAAAAACTACAGAAACAGTGTCATGCGACTTATTTGCCATCATCTGTATTTCGTCACACTTTTCTTTTTAACCATGCATTATAGTGAAGAAACAAGACGAATTTTGATGCAAAGCATCAAAGACGCCGCGCATGTTTTAGAAGCATGACTTGGACAGGTTTCTCTATAAAATCAGCGAACCCTTTTTACTACATAAAATGATCATTACCTCTGTGTACTTTTTGTTTATGAAACTGATTCATAAAAATAAACTTTTTATTAGTTACTAGCATAATGCTAAATCCTTGTGTAACTTCCATATTGTTAAATACCTCTTTTTTCACAACATTAATTATTTTCGGATGCTAATTTTACACTGGCTATTTTTAGATAGACAAAACTATTTATAACCATGGCTCCTCCCACAATTTCACTGACTACAGGTCGGTTTATAGGAAGCAGAGGCAAAAAAACCTGTGCAAGTATAATTTACACCGGGTCCAAATATTGTGAAAAATAACTATTTGTAAAACAGATATACCAGCCCCTCCCTCCCTGTAGCTGGTAATGTGGATTATTCTTTCTTTCTATTCCCGAAGCGTATACACTCTAGCAATATGGCGGAAAGAGATGAAATCCACATGATTAATTATGCTGTGACGTATACATTTTACAGAACTTCCATTGGCTGAGTATTGTTTTTATTTACAAATGATGGAATGGAATTCCGTTAGGGCCCTACGTATTGCATAGTTTGGTGAACGGGTTTTCTTTACAGTTTCAATATTATAGTCTAATATGTAGTAATTAAAATGGGTTTTCATTGATTTTTCGCGTTGGCGCCATGTATTCTATTATTTGAGTGGTTTAAGATAGCAAAACATCTTCCGAATCTTTTTTTCTGAGCTTTGATGAATCGGGTCGTAAGGTCCGTAAACAAAGCTATAAAAAACCCGTAGTCTGCGAGTTTGTGGAAAAGTTATTAAATACTCATTAAATGTGTCCAAAGTTTTGTAATAAGGGAAGAAGACGTAAATATTTTGTACTTTATTATTTTTTTAATGACTTAATACAATTCAATGATTCATAAAAGTCATTTTTCATACATATAGAACATAGTTTAGATTTACAATAATAATGTTGGCTGCTCCCTATTTGATTATGCAACCCCATGGTCCAAAATTGAAACCTATTCAATACTGACGCCGCGATCCCTCGCGGCGTCAATAAATGGTACCTGGCATGGCTAGTCAGATATCCTGCATTGCTATTACAGCTTTAGGTCAAGGCTAATAGCTATGGTCAGCATCTTTATCTCTTGTACTAAAAAGGATAAACTCAGATCAAAGGCTTTTTACCAATATAAGCCATCAATTAATAACTGTTCCAACATCATACAGTAGTTCAATACCACAGACTGTCAATGTCACATGGTATGTTCTCATTATTTCTTAGAGACAATACACAGATAACCCTAAGTGACACATAATGGATGGGGAGCCTTGGTTTTATGGCTTTCCAACCATTTTAAAGCCTCCAATGATGACTTGTGATTAGCTTCTCATTGATACAACTTGCACAGTAAAATTTTAATACACTTCAATTACTTCCTGGCACTAGTTTGCTGGTGCAGTTCAATTAAGCTATGCTTAGGGCTTTAAGGCAATAACAGAATAAAGGAAGTAAGGTATGGTAAGGTTTTCTAAGAGTTGCACACGCAAGCACACAGCCAAACAAGACCACACCCACTGTTTTAATAGCATTAAAATGTTACATAATAAAACAGGATTCAGAGCTAATTACGCTATATACATAAGGAAAGATGAAAATGCTGGGGTAAAAGCAACGAAAGTTGGAATTTGACAGAAAAAGTTTGATTTCAAGTATGTTGACATCAATAGAAAACAAGATTCTTGGCAATGGATGACTGGAAAACATCCTTAAAGCTGACTAACCAGATTTGTTAAAGTGAGCAGCTTAATTATTTGAACTTCATTCAGACATGTCACATTTTGCACTGTGCAGCAAAAGTTTTTTCACTTTCTGAGAAATCTGGAAACAGAAAGGAAAAAATCCTGAAATATTCTGCTCTGAACGCATTATCTTCAAGGGAATACAAGGAAAATATAAAAAATTGAATGCGCGAGTAAAATTCATAATGCACAACTTTGAGAAACACTGAACACAGTCTCTATATGCGTTACAAGTCATCATTATAACACTTACATTACGTACTGTGTATAATTGCTTAACTCAACCACTATCCAGTTTCTTCTTTACTTTAATTGAAGCATTATAAAATGCTTCAGTGTAGTACTCAGTACCCTCAGCAGAATAAATCCTGACATGGTCTACTGATGTTTGGAGAAAGTTACTGAAGGGTGTAGTCAATCAAAGCACAGAAAAAATATAAAAGCTTTGTCCCCTTTCAGACAACGTCAATAAATAAGAAAGGAACAATTGCTACCACGTCAATTGTACCGAGAGTCATGCCATTTCGCCTTAACATATAGACAATCACAGGACATTTTAGTAAATACGTCATAGACAAAATCTGTCAAATACAGAACCATATCTTCATCATCTGCACGCCAGTCGAACAAAATGTGATATTTAAGTCTGCAGGAAATGCATTATTTGACTGTCACTTACAATGAAGCCATTTCCTGCGCTATTGTAATGTCCGCGGAGAGAAAGTTGAAGGGAACTGAATGACATGCAATAAAGATGTTTGGTCATGCAATCTTCTGCAAACACTGACTGCTGTCTATTTGGTCTTTGATTATAATTGCATGGTAAAATTGCTTTCACTGTAAACAATGCTATCTTGATTGACAGATAATAAATCAGGTTTTGCTACCTCACTGGCTCCATTGATTTGTAGAAGACAATGTTTTATACACAAGATAGTCATGTTACCTTAAGATGAGGACCTGACATTTAACTTTCTGTCCAAGTTTGATGAAGATCAGGGAAAAAGATAATTATAGTGTCTACAGAGTCTGCACAGATTTTTTTTTTAAATAAAGGGCCCTAACTCCAAATGATTAAAATAAGGCATTTACAATTCTATCTATAATTTTCCTGATATGTATATTTCTTTCACTTTTCAAAAATAATACCTGCTATAAAGTTCTGCATTAATTTGTGCAACATACGATTCATTCAAAGTTATGTCCCTTACATATTACTACACCATTCTGTAATGTTGGCACAATAATGAATGGTTCTAGACAAAGTTTTATTGTTACCAAACCATTGGACACCAAAATGGTAAACAATTGAATGAGTATAAAACTTTAAAAGCAAAATTCAGGAGGAATGAATAATGTGCCATAAAATACATAAGCCTTTATGGCAATATAAACATGTTATATAATCTGAATCTATTTGTCAAGTCATACAAATATCAGATTTTATTGGTTAAATATTATACTGCTTCAAAGTATCAAATGCACTTTTCTAATAAAAAAATGCAATAAAGCATGGACAAAAAATATCCTGCAGAGTTTGAAACAAACAGCTCAAACAGTATAAATCCAATTTTGATGTTTGTCAACATGTGCAGCGGGACTGTTTTATTATTTTTGTCTTGTGAGTATAAAGTAAATTGTCCTATCTTTTTTCTCTGATCAATACACAGTGAGCCAGATTCCTCTTCAATTTCTGATTTTTTATTATTGTACATTAATGCAGCAGAAAATAAACTATTGAGTCTAGATTTTCTGTCATCTTCAAAGCAGGCCTGATTTAAAGCTTGGTTAGGCATGAAATGTGACAAACCAGAAAACATGTTTTGTTGATGCAGCATTTTCAATAAAGAGATTGCTATATGCAACAATATCAAAGACTGTTATGAAAACATATCTCTCTTAATAGAATCTGTTTTGTATCACTCAGCAATATTAGTGTCAAACTTGTGGAAAAGATGATTCCAATGATAGCAGTTCTAATTTACTATAAAGAGGAAATGGGTCTAAAACCCATTCTGCACAACTTTTACTGTCCACGCAGCACAGACAAGATGACTTATAAAGATTCCAAGTCAAGTTTGAAGATCTTAGGTTGAAACATTGTTATGTTACTGAGTCTGAGTAATATTTACATGCAAAATCACTGTGACCTTGACCTTTGACCCAGTGACCCTTAAATCAATAGGGTTCATTGTACTATCCATGACCAATGCCACTACCAAGATTGATTATTCAACAAAACCATTTTTAATAGCCATGTCACTTTGAACTACTTGACCTTTGACCCAGTGGCCTCCAAATGATTGTGGTTCATCTACTGTCCAAGAGTGATGTCCCTACAAAGTCTGAGACCTCAGTATGACAGAACATTATCTCAAGTTGTTGAGTCCTTTTTAATTGCTAGGTCACTATGACCTTGACCTTTGACTCTGTGACTACAAAATAAATAGGGTCCATCTATTGTCTGTGACCAATGTCCATACACAGTTTGAAACCTCTGTGTCAGAGCATTCTCAAGTTGTTGAATGGAAACCAAAAATAGCAAAATAACCCCCACTCCTTCAAAGGGAGTCATTAAAAACATTGTGACCAACTTTCATGATTATTGCTTATGAAATGCAGCTTCTAGAGTGTTCAAAATGTAAATGAAAGATGACAGACATCAAGACATACACAATAGACCACCTGGCATACTTTAAGCTCAGATAAGTTAAAAGAGATTTTTTCTGACATTTAACAGTTTGCTATATAGTGTGACCTTGACCTCTGACTGACAAACCAAGCTCTGTTCTTTGAATTTTATATATTTGTACCATCTTCTACAAATCTTTCAACAAATCTAAAATTTTAACTTTTGTTACTAAAATTTAAATGGTAAAATTATAAAGAACAAGAGCTGGCCAAAAGACAGCTGTGCTTCACTGTTCCAAATGTTTGCCAATAAAACCAAAACTTTTGTCAGTAAAAGGCAAAACAGGACTCTGTGCATTTTCTAAGTTTGATAACCCTGAACATATAAATAAATCCCATAGGTGGTTACTGAGATATATGCATGACTGTGCCTTGTTCACAAGACTTTAACTTAGTACAAGAAGGGGAATAATTTTGTCAAAATTTAAGCAATAGTTATAGGGCCTAGCTCATTGATCCCAAAGAAATGTATCAAAACATGGAGATTTATTTATAGATATAAATAAGACAATATCTTTAAATCTTTAACTATACAACAGTGTAAGTATATTTATAAGCACCCATGGTGACATTGACCTTTAAGGTCATGGGTTACACCCCTATATAAGTATGCATAACTGTATAGTACTGTAAGTTTCACTAAGACTGGAGCTGTAGTTGCAAAGATATAAGAAGAAAATGAAGCTTGTCATGAAATTCAACCAACCGAGCTGGGGCAAGTAAAACAGCCCTCTTTATTCTGCGAATAGTTAAGCTAACAAGAGCTGTCAGTAGGACAGCGCACTCAACTTTTTTTAGTGCTTGCCAATAAAACAAAACTTTGACAGTTAAGGGCACACAAGACTTTAACTAGGAATTTCTAAGTACAAATCAAGAAACATTTTCACAGAGTTATCTTCTCTTGCTTACAGATAGGTCGCATGATGGTACATAAGTACTCCAAAGTTCAAAGTAATATCTCAAATGGTCAACAAGTGGACAAGAATGAAAATTTTAACTGAGTTTCTAAGTTAAAAAGGGCCATAATTCAAATAAAATCCTTGACAGAATTACCTTCTCCTGCCCTTGTTTGGGGATCATGATGGTAAACAAGTATTCCAACTTTCAAATTAATATCTCAAACAGTTTAGTCAAAAACCTTGACAGAGTTATGTACTCTTGTCTGTTGATGTAGGTCATGATGGTAAACAAGTATGGTTAGTTTCAAAGCCATACCTCTAATGGTTTTGAAATAAAGTGAGGTGGTACGGAAAACTTAACCAAGTTCAATACACTTTCCTAGTCAAAAAAGGGCCATAATTCTGTCAAAAACCTTGACAGAGTTATGTACTCTTGTCTGTAGATGGAGGTTATGATGGTAAACAAGTATGGTAAGTTTCAAAGTCATACCTTTAATAGTTTTGAAATAAAGTGGGGTGGTTACGAAAAACTTAACCAAGGTGTGACACCAACGCCGACTTGGCTCACCTTTTCTTTGAAAAGTCGAGCTAAAATTGATCGGCAAATTAACAGACAAAAGCTTAAATAGGGCATGTTGGGGAAATGTCACTGCTGAATGTTACAGGTACGAATGTGCTGGTGTTGTCCAACCTGTTGAGACCTTAGAATGTAGGATTTACAAACCTTTTAATAAGTTTGATCATATTTTCAAATAGTAACACAGAAATCTCAGAAAGGACATTATTTAAGTGAAGTAGCCTGTACTTTTATCACTATCCTCTCTAAAGTTTTGCCTGAATGTTTCATGGCTATTTTCATGTATTAAACCTTAAACAATACCGACACAACAATAGAAATGTCATAACGAATTCACATGAGCGAATTCTGTGCACAATTTACACACGAATTTCAACCAGTTTTCAATTTCCTTCCAAAATGAAAAACGAACAAAAAGTATCTCCTATTTCCTGCTCCTATAATAAAGGTTTGCTCGTTACAAAATCCATTATTCTCACGATTGTTCTTATATCAATAAAACCGTAAAAAATCAACATCGTGTAATCCACTCTGAATAAAAAGCACACCATTTAAAAGGAAATTAAACAAAACTTCCAGATATAGAACTCGATAAAGTCCTGACTCTGCAATTTATTGCGAAAGACTACTGGCGGATGCATTACCAGAAAATCTGCATACATACTGATATTAGGGTTTCTCTATTATTGGTATTTCCAAGCATAAAGAAATAGAAGATGACAGCATTCTTCAATGAAATCAACTGATATGTAGATTACTTTGAAATCAGAGTTATACTCAATTTGTTTTCTCAAGCAGCCTCAAGCAGAATGGGCACGGAATAATTTACTGTCAAACCTCCCTTTTCAAGTGCCATTAGTGTCTGAAAGAATGTTTGTATTATGATAGAGAAAGCGAAGTTGATAAAACTGCTTATACCATGGCAGAGAATTATCCAGTGGGGCTCAAGCCCACAACCTCCGGGATGAGCGGCAGACACTGTAGCCTCTACACAACCACTAAATGTTGAATATGTAACTTCCAGGATCTCTGTTTACTTGAGAGAGCTGTTGCAAGGAATTGCTATGAAGAAAGTTTGATGACAATTTCCATTCATTGATTTCTGAAAAGATTTCTATTTTAGTAACACTAACCCCTTTATACATTAGACTGAACATTTTCATGTTTGTTGTATGTTTTGAAAGGACACAATGCAGGAATGCTGCAGTACAAGTTTGATGACAATCCAACCAATGTGTGCTCTGGATCAGAACCACTTCCTGTTGTTTTTAAAGGGAATAATACAAGGATGCTACACAGCTACTTTGGTAAAAATCCAACCAGTAATTTCAGAGAAGAGCCTTAAATGAAACGCTGACAAGGGATGACGGAAGATAGATGCCAGGCAACCAACTTGTACTAACAGCTCATCCAGAGCTTTCATCACAAATGAGCTAATAATAGGCTGACAAAAGACAAGGGAAAAAGAGACAGGCCTGTCACTTCTATTAAGGATTGTACTGTTTACTGACACAAAACTTGTGATTGCCTTACACTCACCACTGTGCTTCTTTCTTAAGCACTTTCCATTCTGTCTGAATTGCCAATGTCAATTTTGTTTGCCTGGAAATTTCACAGACATAAAAGGAATCTTGACCTATTTCTGACAAATTAACTTCTGCAAAATCAAGAACATCAAACTTGTGTACACTGACACTAAAACATTTCAGTCCTCCATCGTGAAAATTAAATAATTCACACTAAGTCTTGCACCAAAGTACTTATTTTTTCACAGAATTATACGTTAATAGCATTGTATAACAAAAGTTTTCTCCACATTTGTTTACTCTTCTTCATGGAATTTAATGAAAGATTTCATGAACAATCATGTTAATTTAATTTATTTATAAAATATTTCATGGTTTTTACATTATACAATAAAACCTGTTAAAATGAACGGCCTTGGTGCAGTGGTAGCACGTTTGTCTGGGGGATCAGAGGGTCCTGGGCTCGATCCTCACCAGTGCCCAAGTGGTAGTGACCTTAGGCAAGACAAAGATAATTCTACATTGCCTCTCTCTCTTTTCAAGGTTGAATCCATCTGGAGTGAGTGTCGAGAACGATAAATATGAGTTGTAAGAACTTGTTTCGCAATCAAAATTAAATAAACAGTATCAATTTAACGAGTTACAATGAGCATGCTTTCTGCATTACAACAGAACAGGTTATTAGGTATAATTGTTTTTTCTATGATCCAATATAAAGCTTCAGTCTAACATCCACTAGGCAACCCCTGCAAAGAATAATAAATATTTATTGAAAAAGTATAAATTACAATTTTTAAATGTTCTTAATACAGCAAGATGCATAAAAAATTCAAGAAATATTTTCATTGTATAAAGTTTGTAATTAGACTTAATACAATATATTAATTAAACTTAATATAAAATATCATTTTCATATGAATCAATTTCATGGGCTTACTTAAAGTGATCTTTTATGGAAGCCTCCCAATCAGTCTTTCTGAAG
The DNA here is from genome assembly GCA_022818135.1 of Saxidomus purpurata. NCBI lineage: Eukaryota > Metazoa > Mollusca > Bivalvia > Venerida > Veneridae > Saxidomus > Saxidomus purpurata. The sequence continues at coordinate 57,788,881 of JAFMSR010000003.1, forward strand.
GTTGAAAATGCACTGTATAGCCCCACATGTCAGGCAAATTTTGCCTGGGTTCAAATAGTTTTTCATTTCTTAATCAAGGCTGTGCTGTGAGTGAGTGACGATCACACAACATTTGACGAATCACAGGGGCCTAATTTGACGAATCACAGGGGCCTAATTTGACTTATCACATGGGCCTAATTTGACATATCACAGGGGCCTAATTTGACAAATCACAGGGGCCTAATTTGACCTATCACCGCGGCCTAATGTGACACATTACAGGGGTTTAATTTGACCCATCACAGGGGCCTAATTTGACACATCACAGGGGCCTAATTTGCACACACTGTCTGGGATTGATGATCAACAAGTGTGATCCAGATACTGGCGCACATAACTACTCTTGATCTTGGTTTCTGCACAGAAGATACTGAATTAGAGGTTGTACAAGGAACTTATGGACAAATGTAGGCTGCTTCACTTTACTAGAGGTTGTACAAGGAACTCATGGACAAATGTAGGCTGCTTCACTTTACTAGAGGTTGTACAAGGAACTTATGGACAAATGTAGGCTGCTTCACTTTACTAGAGGTTGTACAAGGAACTTATGGACAAATGTAGGCTGCTTCACTTTACTAGAGGTTGTACAAGGAACTTATGGACAAATGTAGGCTGCTTCACTTTACTAGAGGTTGTACAAGGAACTTATGGACAAATGTAGGCTGCTTCACTTTACTAGAGGTTGTACAAGGAACTTATGGACAAATGTAGGCTGCTTCACTTTACTAGAGGTTGTACAAGGAACTCATGGACAAATGTAGGCTGCTTCACTTTACTAGAGGTTGTACAAGGAACTTACGGACAAATGTAGGCTGCTTCACTTTACTAGAGGTTGTACAAGGAACTCATGGACAAATGTAGGCTGCTTCACTTTACTAGAGGTTGTACAAGGAACTCATGGACAAATGTAGGCTGCTTCACTTTACTAGAGGTTGTACAAGGAACTTATGGACAAATGTAGGCTGCTTCACTTTACTAGAGGTTGTACAAGGAACTCATGGACAAATGTAGGCTGCTTCACTTTACTAGAGGTTGTACAAGGAACTTATGGACAAATGTAGGCTGCTTCACTTTACTAGAGGTTGTACAAGGAACTTATGGACAAATGTAGGCTGCTTCACTTTACTAGAGGTTGTACAAGGAACTCATGGACAAATGTAGGCTGCTTCACTTTACTAGAGGTTGTACAAGGAACTCATGGACAAATGTAGGCTGCTTCACTTTACTAGAGGTTGTACAAGGAACTTATGGACAAATGTAGGCTGCTTCACTTTACTAGAGGTTGTACAAGGAACTCATGGACAAATGTAGGCTGCTTCACTTTACTAGAGGTTGTACAAGGAACTTATGGACAAATGTAGGCTGCTTCACTTTACTAGAGGTTGTACAAGGAACTTACGGACAAATGTAGGCTGCTTCACTTTACTAGACGCACTACAACATTTATGATTTTAGAAACAATAATTAAAGCATAAGCCGCTCCGTTATATTGGCTGTGTTGGAAAGTGTTGATGAACTGTTTTCAAACAGTGTACAATCAAAACATTCACACTCTGTGCACTCAAAATACCAATTTAAAAATAAAAATGTTGAATAAAGGGTGTTTAAAACTAACATTTAAGAAATAACTAGACTTATCACTAAATGTGATTAATACCCCAAAAAGACAGCTTTATCAACTGAAGAAGTTAGTAGTAAAAGGATACCTTGCAAAAACACTGGCAGTAACTCTAATTTGTCAAGACATGCTCCAGACAAGGAAAAGAAACAAAGGGCAATAACTCTGTAATTACTCACAGTAGACTTATGGTTCTTGTACACTGCACTTCCTCTCATTGTGCTTGACTATTGTATGAAGTTGTAATGAATTCCAACCAGTACTTTACAAGTTTTGCTCCGGACAAAGAAAAGTAACAAAGGGCAATAACTCTGTAATTTCTCAAGGTGGAGTTATGCTTCTTCACTGCACTTCCTCTCAATGTGCTTGAATATTGTATGAAGTTGTATTGAATTCCAACCAGTAGTTTTAAAGTTATGCTCCAGACAAGGAAAATGCAACGGACCTACCTACTGACTGACTGACCGACCGACCGACCACCGGATGACTCCTATATACCCTGCCAAATTTCGTTTGGGGGGTACAAAAAGGTCTGGTATAGGCTGCTTTGCTGCATTGGCCACATCTACAAAAATTCACCTTTTTTTATATGTATAGGCCACGGCCTATATGTACAGATGACGTCTACAGAAATATGTTTGTAGATGCCACAAAGTCAGAGTCATTGCAGCCTCCCTGAAAGCTGACGGCAAGAAGAAACTGTACAACAAGTTCCTTAAAGCTAAGATTCAGGCCAGATAGAAAAGTTAAAAGGAGAATTGTTTTAGCTGCATCTCTTGAACTTAAAAGAAGAGTTTTGGAAGCACAACAACTCTAGCAGAGAATGACATCCATGCTGGTATGAAAAAGAAGCAGAGAACACTAATTCACAAACATCCCTATCTGAAAAAATCAACAAGGAGAGGTATAAAAAAGAAGAAAGGGGGGAGGAATAGTTCAGAGGACTTCCCAATTTCAAAATTACTATGAAATGGGACCACAGGTACAAACAGTAAACAAATCATGATGCAAGTCCTACATGTTTAATTGAAGAACAGGTGATGGGAACCAAGTTGCAATTCTATTCAATGTGATGGTGTCTTTCAAGAAGGTGTCATCCATGAATCTCCTTTCCCTAAACAACTCCATGTGCAATCTTCCAAGAGAGTTATTTTAAGGGCCTACATGCCTTCTATGCCAATAACCTTGGCCTTGTGATCAGAAGAGTATGTCATCAACACCCAAAGTGAAAACACAAAAGAACAAGAAAAACTGTGATACAAAGTATCACAGCGGGCCAACAAACAAAAATCCCATGTAAATATTTTGAAAATTGGTGATAATTGATATTGAGGCATGGCCCCAAAAGAACTCGAGGGAACCAATTCTGGTTGAACAAGCAAAACCTGACACGACACCACATCTACTGACTGACCTGTAGTATCGAAACTTTACTGTAATCAATTTTTATTTTATGAATGAAGATTTTTATGATTATTTGGCGTAAAATATTCTTAAAAATTTAAAAATGATTATTAAAACAGCAGAAAAAAGTTTTAAAAAAAATTGGGTGTTGATGGGATTCGAACTCGTGGTTTCTAAAAGTACACGTACACAAAAGTGTCTGAGCTATCGGCTTTATCCATTACACCACGGAGGCAAACTTATTAGGAATGGGAAAAAAATAGCTAAGACAATATCATATATGTCTAAAAAGGCCATAAAAGAATATTCAGTCGACTCGTTTCGTTTCTATAATGTCAAAGGTTGTGTTAGTTGAAAAAGCAATCATATATCCATTTTTCTAGGTGTAGATTGCGACTGAAACGTGAAAAGCGCTTTTTTCTTTTTTTTACCAGCGTATATTAGATTGCGCCCTCTATGGAACGAACGACAGCTCAATTACAAACGACAACTCTTGCTTTTCCAAAAAAATTGACTGTGTCTACAGTTTTCATCTCAGAAGTACCTCAATTTTATAATGAAGAGAGACGCATATGTTCGATCTAGTGCTTAAGTCTCCATGCATCTTTTACTCACCACGTATTAAATATAGCGGGCCGCTGCTGCGGCCCGCAATGATTTATAGTCTGAATTTGAACCTTGACCTACCATCTTTATGTTTTTTCTCTGATTTTACCATTGTTTTATTTCAGCCAAAAGAGTACATTCATGGCTCGATCAGTGCTCAAAGTCGGACAATACAATCTATCTAACAGGTAGAAACAATTCATTCTATTCAAGTTTATGCAAAGGACTAGGAGTTTAACAGGCTCAGTCCTCATTGTGCATGAAAATCTGAAGCATAATCTTAGACTCCAAAATGCTGTGTAGAGCACTTACTTTACTTAGACTGTCTTCCTTCATTACGAATGCCATGTATTTGTGAATGCTAAAAAAAACGAATACCCAGACAATCTTTCTAAATATATTACTTTTATGTCACAAGATCAGGTTAACCTTGTCTTCCCTATTTTCTGATTGCAGACACAATCCTGTCTATAGCAGACTGCTTTTCCATTTAAATTAGATTGGACAAAAACTGTATTAAAATCAAGAAAGCTTCCATCAATCTTGCATTTCAAGGGAAGGAGTGTTTCCTTTTACACTTTACACAAATGCCTTATTCTGATTCAAAAATAGACTTACATTTTTTACCAACAGCAATGTCTCCCAAAACAAGAAACAACACATGAAAACTTTGTGGATTACATTAATTCAGCTATGTTACTGAACACAGATCACTGAATAAGAATTAGAATAGGTGGTCTTAATTACAAGGTGATTTTATTCACAGGTAATTGTATAATAAATGGAAAAGAGAACTGGATTCTTTCTCAATTTAATAATGTTGGTCTTAACTGGACATTTCCGAATTAAGACGAACACGGAAATCGGAAGAAAGGTGATAATTGTAAATAGATAACAACAGGGGCGTGTCATGTCTGTAAAATACTTATTATTTAATACCTATACTGTCAGTCCAATTCCTTTGCGTTGACTAACAAGCACAGCACATATATGAACAACCCGTGGTAATGCTGACCTTCGCTGTCTCCATACAGATGACACTGCCCTATAACACTTCAATTCAGCAATAGCCTGCTTGAAACAAACCCTATATAAACCCTCATTTACATCTTAGTTGTGTGCTGGAATAAGGCGTCATGACGGGATGCCCGTTTGGATATATCTTATCCCCTAAGAGAAAACATTGCTCGGGAAATGGCAAGTCCAATCCGATTTGCTGCATTAACCGAAATTGTTGGGCATCATTCTGGTGACCTAAAAACCCACATTCAATGTACCTAATAAAGCCAGAGTTATCTACGATTACTTGGGAATGAACCGCATGGTATTGTCTATGACCTGAAAAGTACCATCTATTGCATCTACTGCAGCTAGTATCATTTTCGAAATATTTTGCATATTTTGCCATTCTGCTTTAGTTGGCCAAGTAACAAAATGTTTTACTTTTAAATGAGTAACAGAAATCCGATTTGCTGCATTAACCGGAATTAATGTGCGTCATTCTGGTGACCTAAAAATCCACATTCAATGTACCTAATAAATCCAGAGTTATCTACGATGACTAGGGAATTAATCGCACGGTATTGTCTATGACCTGAAAAGTACTGCTGCTGTGGTTCTGTAGATGGTTTGTATATTTCATGAGAAGTACCATCTATTGCATCTACTGCAGCTAGTATCATTTTCCAAATATTTTGCATATTTTGCCATTCTGCTTTAGTTGGCCAAGTAACAAAATGTTTTACTTTTAAATGAATAACAGGAAGTAACGTCCTTATTTCATCGTGTACTGTCGCAATACTGACGTTGAAAGGAGATGATAGCGTTACATAACACGGATATGATCTTAACCAATTCATTACAATCAATACTCTATTCTTAACTGACAAAGTATGACTCCTATTTGAAGACATGCGAAGTAAAGTTAACAACTCAAGGACATAATTCGTAGAGGGTCCACTACACAATGCTAAGTAGTAACATTACAAATATGTAAGCTCTGCCTGTGGGCCTTGTGTTTTTTTTTTTTTAATTTTCCCTATATAAGCTTAAGCGAAATCAAGTGACTCCACCCTCCCCCCTCCCCCGAGAAGGGTTAATTTTCAACCAGGGGTCATGGTTTGAACAATATTGGTAAAGGTCCAATGGCAATGCTATATGCTAAATATTTTAGTTCTAGGCCTTGTGGTTTCAGAGAAGAAGATTTTTAAAGTTTTTCCTATGTAAAATCAAGAGACCCCTGGGCTGAGTCAGTTTTGACCAACTTGGTAGAGGTCCACTAGATAATGCTACATGCCAAATATCTCAGCTTTAGGCCCTGTGTGTTTTTGAAAGTTTTTCCCATATAAGCCTATGTAAACTCGAGAGACTCAAAACCTCTTGAAAAATGTATACACAGTCCAAATTGCATTACTGTAGCTTCAAAAGCAAGGCTTTTTTAAATAATCTGACCTGGTGTGACCTAGCTTTTGACCTTATATGATCCAGTTTTAAACTCCACACCAGTTCAACAAGACAAACATTCTGATCAACATTATTAATGATTTATGGTACACAGTAGTCAGATTTCAAAAGCTTTTGTAACTATGTTTTGACCTGGTGACCTAGTTTTTGACCAAATGTAACCCAGTTTCTAACTTGACCTAGAGTTCACCAAGACAAACATTCTGACCAATATTCTTGATGATTGGGTAATAAAGGCAGTCTCTATTACTGTATATGCACATATTTTTTTCCATGATCTGACCTGGTTTTTGACCCCATATGACGTTTCAAACTAAATGTAGTTTATCAATAGGGACATTCTGACCAACTTCATGTTATTTGAGTACAAAATGCAGTCTCTAGTGTTTACCCCTACATGACCCAGTTTCAATACAAATCCTTGAGTTCATCAAGACAAAAATTCTGACCTCATTATGTCTCATTATGGCAGTTTCTACTGCTTGCACAACCAAATTATTGATAACACACTACTCAAGTCAAATGATTGACATAAACCCATCACAGTACCTCACCTTGAGCCCATTGCACTAAACATATTTGGGAACTAAAAATATTATATTTTTTGCATACAGACATTTGCCAATATCAAAGCTAAGATGAATACAAACTTTCACAACATTAGATAATAATTGCCAATCAATAATAATAAACATATATATCAATTTGAGCACAATATGCACTTATATGTTGACCAATTTCTCCTGGAAATGCCAGGCCATTAAACTTCATTTATCAGCTACAGAATGGATCCAACATTTTCCATAAAACAGTCATTAGCCAGAAACAATATTTATTTCCTCATCTATTCTGCATAATCAATTACATTAAGCCATGAGACATGGAGAGCAGAGCTTCTCTGACCTATAACACAGGAAGCCTAAATGATAAAACCTTACTAAGTAAGACAAATGATTAACAAATGTTCTCATTAAGCTCTGAAACAAGGAGTGCACATTCTGTCTCCTGTTAGAAAGCTCAACTGAACTGTCCATTTTGCATTCATGAGTCCATTTTTCTAATGAAGTTGTAGCAAGTTTACAAAGGTTGTACAGTAAACGTCTTCAAATACGGACAGTTAACTCCATATAGAATGACTCCCGATATAGCGAAAGTCTGGATAAATTAGAAACAAATTTTCTGGACCCAACTTGTTCCTTTCTTCATTTAAAATGAAGAGGCTGTATGGACATATCATACTCGAGATATAAAGAACAAAATCAAATGGTTCCAAGGAACTTGTCATGTACTGAGATTGCTGTACTGTTAGAATTGCTTGATTATTCACTTGTTTTGTCCTACAGCTGATTTCTACCACTGGACAAGAAGAAAGGACACAGTTAAGGTTTGTCTGAAGATTGATATATTTTCGATTAACATCACAAAATTAATTGAACTCAAAAGTCCTTAATGTACATGTACCTGCATTTCACAAATTTTTCACTTCAAATCACTTTAGCGGGAACACTGACCATCCAGCTTTCAACTACCAGCCTATATGTAGCATTTCCAACCAAACTGCATGATGCTCAACTAAATGAAATGATATATAAAATGACAAATGAGACAACAAGTTATAAATAATTCAATAGTCAAAAGTAATCTATGGACAAAAGCAAATTGCTTCTATACATAATGTGAAGTTGTCTATTTCAATTATAAAATCATTTTTGCCCATTACTGAAACACAAACTAAACTGAACACCACCAGGAGCCAGTCTCATTCAATTATTCTACTGAGGTTTAGTATCATAGACAGTGATCAACATTATGTCTGCTGTTACTTCATCACATTGAAAGGTGACCATGTTACCATGACTGCCATTCTCTACTCATATGCAAGGGAGGCAATACAGAATACAGAAGTTTTATTCTATGATTAAGAGTTAATTCCCTTTCATTTTGTTTTGTACATTGCAACAGACCAACAGATTCCGTCCAAACAAAACCTTTTCTTTTGGTATAAAATGTTTATGAGGATCTTACATGGCCTACTGTGCAGGACATTTGGTTGTTCCGACCAGAGGGAAAGCGGGGGGATAGGAGGAACCCCGCTTTCCCGAGGGTCGGAACAACCCAGTCCTCCACAGCAGGTCATGCAAGATCCTTTTTCTTGCATACTTTATTTGATTTTATTGCAGATTCTACGAGGAAACCGGTTTAAATAAGCCCTACTATGTTGAGCGGTAAATCAAAACTTCATGTTGATTAAATATAATTCCCCGCATGGAACCCCTTTGCGTAGGAAATTTGGTAGGTTCACACGTGAATTTACCACTGTTTATGTATCTAGAGCTAAAAACATAGTGCTTGATCCCACCAAAAACTATACTCTAAAAAAAAATATCAATTAAATCCAAAACAAAAATTCTCCTGACGCACGTCAAATTTACTTGATTAATGCGACTATACCATCGACATTGACTTAATCAACTGGTTTTGTATACACAGTGATGTCATATATCAAGAGAAACTGTGACGCCATTTACCGTCATTTTTTGTTTTGAAAAACGTATGATTGCAGGTATGTTCTTTGAAATGTGAATAGATTCTGTTGCTATACATTTCTAAAATTTGATGCTCTTGCTTGTGACACCATAAAAAGCACAATTTCTTTTTCGCAATCAAATCTCGCTTCAAAACTAAATGGATATTTGTTACCCACAATTTCGTAATTTGAACCGTTATTGCGTACCCTGAAAATTCGAACCATTCCTAAAAATGAAATCCTGTTACATTAACTTGAATAATATTGAAGTGTGTGCTTTCTTATGAGACCTTAGTTTACATTTACGAAAAACATTCTAATCTTTCACATGTAAACCGCTGTGAAACGTATCTCGGAAATAAAGTGTTCCAGGTACGAGTTGAATACATGAAAGTAGTTCGGATGCTGTCAGGTAAGCCCGAGATATACTTTCCCTAGGGAAAGTATAGGCTGATCTCTTCCCTCCGCGTGCTGAGATCCGCCAGTACTTTCCCCGGTGCTATGCAAGAATGTAATATTAATACTCTAAAGAATTAAATCAAAATGAAAATCAAACTTTTAAAGGAATTATACTCTCAAACTATTATAAATTTATGATGCTAAATAAATTGTACATTACCATGTCTTATCTATGGTATATCAGTAGCCAGTCCCACAGCTCCTTGCCTGATAATCATCTTAATTTATGACATAATTATGGCACTGACATAAGTCACATGACCTGAACTATGTGACCTTGTGCAGAAAGGTCATCATGATATTATCATATGTCACAGGTGTTAATGATAATGCCACTGAGTAGACAATTGTGCCCATCATGACAAACATAGTAAATTACTTAACAGAGTATGTTCTGCTAGTTTGAAAATTGATCTGATCATTCATATGCTCTGAAAAGGTGACACACTGGCTTTGAGCATAAAATGGTTAATTTTAATTGTACCAAACTAAATTTGACTGCTCTGAAAAGGTGACACACAGGCTTTGAGCATAAAATGGTTAATTTTAATTGTACCAAACTAAATTTGACTGCTCTGAAAAGGTGACACACTGGCTTTGAGCATAAAATGGTTAATTATAATTGTGCCAAACTAAATTTGGCTGCTCTGAAAAGGTGACACACTGGCAATGAGCATAAAATGGTTAATTATAATTGTACCAAACTAAATTTGACTGCTCTGAAAAGGTGACACACTGGCTTTGAGCATAAAATGGTTAATTATAATTGTACCACACTAAATTTGACTGCACTGAAAAAGGTGACACACTGGCTTTGAGCATAAAATGGTTAATTATAATTGTGCCAAACTAAATTTGACTGCTCTGAAAAGGTGACACACTGGCTTTGAGCATAAAATGGTTAATTATAATTGTGCCTCAGTAAACCCAAAGTAATGGAAAATTTGCATCCTACAAATTCAATGCAAAAAGAGATCTGGTGAATGTTAGATGTCTGATTTCATAGACCTTACAATTAAAATTAAGCATGTATCATTTTCTAAACAGAAATTAATAAAACATGTACTTCATTTACTGAAATATTTTGCATTCCATGAATATACAAAAGGTGTTTGAAACATTTCAGAAAAACAGTCATTTCTCTACAAGTAAATTTATTTGACAATATATGACTGCACTGTTTGCAGGGCTGTGGGCTCTGGTTCTATTCTCAGACGTATATAGATTCAATCTTAGTCAACATGATGGTTGGGTTCAAGTTTTCAGGAGATGAGAGCGTTTTGTCAATTGCTGCTTACCTTAGAAGGATAGATTCTGTGTGATGGGAGTGTGATGGTTCTGTCCAGGGTAACCTTAATGCTCAGAGCTATGTTGACAAGATTCTGTGGCCTAAAGCAGTTCGATTCCTGCACCAACATTGACCTGCTTCTCCTCATTTTGCGCGCAACCTAAGTTAACAGAAATGGCGTCAACTTGTTGCCTTGGCCCGCTCTCTCACCATATATGAATGAATCTAACAGAGCATATCTGTGATGCTCTGCTTGAGAGGCGGTATTCAATTTGCAGAACCTGCGAGAATTTGAGAATTTTCTCATCTAGGAATAGAATAACATTCCTCATCAGGGATCAGGAAAACCGAAAATTTGCTGGTATGGACCGATTTTCAACTTGCTGGACCGATTCACGTCACCTAAAGTTGCTTAAAAATCGGTTCGAGATTTTTAAAAAAAAAAGTCATAAAATCGCTCAAATATGACAAAAGGAGTTGCTTGTGTAATCACACATAGCATCTGTGTTATTAGCACCTATCCAATACCCCAATAAACGTGTCATGTTAATAACCCGCGGCGGTCTTTACCTAATTCGTCCTTGGGCGTCCCTAACACGTTATTGATTAAAGGATTTTATTAATGTGTTTGCAGCTCTGATTGACTATATGCCAGACCGATTGTCTTCAGGCCGCTAATCATTACCTACACTTTGCCAACATTACTTGTCGTTATGTGTTATTATGGTTTAATTAAAAACGATTGGGTCCACGTGTACTTTTGACCTGTAAGAAAACAGATGAAAGAAATTATTAAAAAATAAAACCCAAGAGTTAATTTTTATTACTCAAATAGTGCCGGCTATATAATGTATCATGTTCGGGTATTCAATGCCATCAGCCCGGATAGCTCAATAGGTAGAGCACGAGACTTGTAATCTCGGGGTTGTGGGTTCGATTCCCAGGGTTGACCAACTAAAATTACTAACAGTCTTTCGGATGAGACTTTAAAACCGTGGTCCCATGTATGGGTGAAAACCTCGCATGATAAAGAACCAGGGGTGTCTCTGGAATTGGGACGCTTTCTGTATCTTGCACTATCCCCCGAAAACCTAAAATAACTAAACTCTTCTGGGGGCGTTGGTCATATGGGAAACCGGTACCAACGATAAAACCCTAATATACCATATTCAATGCCTTTTGATTTATTGTTGAAATGGCACAAAGGGACATATTTGCGATGTTCAAAAAATCAAATGACCGAAATGGCAAACCGGCTTATGATAATCGGGAGAATAATAACGAAACAAATAACCTGACCGGCAACCGGTAGTAAATGCTTCCGAAAGTCGGAAGGGCAAGCCGGCAGATAATGTTAATCGGTCTGGCAACCAGACAGGCATAAAAAAATTATTCAAAACGAAACCAGACGACAACAATTTAATAGCCTATAACTGACACATGGATTATTACAAAACTTTGTGGGGGTGACATTGAACGTAATCAGTTCTAATCGAAATTGAACACACTTTCAATGATAAAATCACATGGAAATTATTATATTTATTTATGAAAACTGGCTCGATATTTTTCTTATTACTTAGAAATTCCGTTTCTTATTCTTTTATGGCGAAAATTATGTAAAGTTTATCCCTTAGAAAATGGAATGCTCCACGTGAACGACGCCTTTAATTTATCGACTCGTGAGATTTACTAATCAATAATGAAAGAAGATAAGTTCCATGATCATGCACAACAATGGAAAGCTGGTTGAAAAATGTATAAATCATGTACAAATTTTTCATTTTTTTTCCATCTTTTTTTTTTTTTTTTTTACGTTTTTGTAACTTTTTTCCGGGGGGGGGGGCGACGATGTACCCTCAACTTGTCCGGACCGATTGAGATTTCAAAATTTCCTGATCCCTGTTCCTCATGACGTTGTACGACATTACGTTCCGTTAACGTGTGAACCCATCATCCTTTGCATTAAAAAACCACCCTCAAAACTTCAAACAAAACATGAAACATTCATAACATCAAACACAATTAAAATTTTGTTGAAGCCGCAAGTTTACAACTTTTCTTTTTACGCCTATCTTTCTTCGTTTGCAAAAAAATCTCTTATAATTGCAATATTAAATTTCGAAATAAAAAATTCACATGAAATAGAGCTAAAATAAATTTTGATGCTAAACATCAATAAATTTCTGTTAAAAATAATACATAAAAAATGAACAGAAAACTAAGTGCTCACTTTCTTTTGCAACAGAGTGTTTGATCTCTTAGTCACTTAACAGCTGCAATGGCATGATGATTATTTGCAAGGCTGCTCTTAAAATAATATATATCTAAATCTAATCAAAACTGTTTCAGAATTTTTCCAAAATAGTGTCGTTGTTAATAATAGCTTCTAGAGCAGAATATGTACCCTTTAGAAAAGAGATCAAAGCAAGCACTATATACTTAACATAATTATCTTAATCAATTAATAAGAAAAAAATATAGCCAAATCTTTCAAACTGAGCCCTGGTACATAGCGAAAAATAACAAACAAGCAATGCAAGATTACATTTACACGGACACAAACACAAATGACAAATTCCATCTCTGACATAGTCAGTCATGATTAATGTGTTTTTGGAGAGAAAAATAATCCATTAACAGATAGATATTTCTATCCTGGGAGCAAGAAAAATGAGACCTATGTCTTGGGATCAGACCAATGTGTAGAACAAAAGCTGCCACGTTCACACCTATATTCTCCAGCTACAGCTTTGTCTGAGGCCTTCCTCAAGTTCAATCAACACTCCAGTATACAGGACACCAGTCTTCTGGGACCACAGATAGCATGAGAACGATCTATACAAATCATGTTTTTGCTCCAGGAAAACAATCAAGCCTGGAGAATGTAGAGAAGAGTTGTTTGGTATCTGCTGCCACTATCCTATCATTATGTCAAATTGAATTGTGTCAAGTAAACAACAAACACTGGAGAAACAATCAGAGAAAGTCTGGTTATTGGCATTAAAAAATCAAAGAAATACTCCCGGTCAGACAGCTCATCACAAACTGATGTACACTTTCATTCCGACAAAAAGTGAGACTCCACCCGTTATTTCCAAATGGTAAAAACTTCTTACTGGTTCCATTTTTAGTTTTTGTTTTATCATTGCTCAAAACCTTGCTGCTGCATCAGTACATGTAGGAAACAAGAGGGTCTGTTAGTAATAACCACTAGCACAACAAGAGCTGTCCATAAGACAGCACGCTCCACTTTTTGAAGCCCTTGACTTTGAAAAGAGAGCATTACCAATAAAAGGTATAATGGTTACTAGCAATGCCAAGACAAAATGAGAAGGACTGGTTTTGACTTTGGCCAAAATGTCACCCAGAAAAGCTGGGTGAACTTTTGCTTGTTGTAAGGCAGTGGTGTTTTACAACTTATACATCAGTGGAATTCAGAAATCGGTTTGTCTTTTACCATTCTTAATCAAAAGATTGAGGAATTTGGTGGGTCTTGTATCACACATGAAAGGGTTCTTCTAAAAGTTTGCTGACTTTTTCAATAGCTGCCACATTTTTGCACAGAAACTGTTGAAACTGTATGAACAAGCTTTCTGTTTTTGAAATTCCTTTTGTAAGGAATGCCGTTTCCATAGTGACTACTACCCGGTGCACGGAAATTATTCAGGACTAATTTATCATTGAAGCGTGTAGAAATATAATAAATAATTTGTTAAATGCAGTAAAAATCAAAGAAATAACACTGGTACATATTGATGATATCATGCCAAAGTTTCAACATTACTATATGAATAACTGTATTTGCGACTGTATATTCAGTTTTTAATGGTTGCAAATATTTTTAACTGCGATCGCCTTAGCCGGGGCTGTTAAAACTATTTGCGACCATTAAAATCGTATATACAGTCGCAAATATCAATATCACTAAAAAGTTATCTGTTTTCTAACGTACAATGTGTCTAAATGCAATAATCAAAACGTTGTTCGAATTTTGCGACTATATATTCAATTTACCTTACCGATCAGAAAAGATGTGTTATCAGTACTGCGTAAGAATAGACGTTTGACAGTTAATTAAATAAACAAGTTTCAACTTGTCTTTGTCTGGATCATGTTGCTAACATCTTGTTACTATCATAGAAAGTGATTCTTTTTTCGATCTCTAAATTTTGCAAAGAAATTGGACAAACATCTACACATATATACAAACAATTCCAGAAATCAGTGTCAATGTTTAATGTAGGCAGAGCTTTGGTGTGTCAATTGCATAAGACGTATTCTGGCGGATACATCAGCGATGAAGACAGAAAAAGGAGCAGATGAAAGCCTGTCATTAACGACACTATCGTGACTTCGGTTAAGCACTGAAGGAAGACTGTGCATCTGTTCCATCTGGGAACAGTTTGGACGTGTTATGGGCACTGTACTTACATTATTAACAAATGAATCGGGAATGAGAAAAAATCACGCAAGATGGGTGCCTCGGCTATTGAGCAACACAGATCAGCAAGTTGAACAGGTCAGCGATTCATGTCCATTCCTCTTTATGACATGATGTCGAGATTTCATGTGCCGGGTGGATGATACTGACAGTATTCAAGTTTTTGCTGATATAATATTTTTATTATGTATCATAACAACAGGTATCTGCTTCATGTTATACAGATTTCTTGTATGTCTATTTTTGCACATTTTAATGTTAAAATTTTAGAAAAGCGTTGTGGTAGATAAAGGTGCTATTGAGAAAGTCTACAAAAATTTTTAACAACCCTCGTACATCAGTTAGATGTGAAGGCCTTTCACCACTCATACAACATTAGCAGGTCTTTACCACCCACTAAACAGTAGATGAAGGAAGTTGCGAAGTCTTTAACCATAAATTGCTGGGGTTATAATAAAATAATAGCTCCAACACTCAATATCTAACGTATTTCAATTTGTCTCACATACAAAGAAATACAATGTTTAATGCAAAATGTCCAATTAATATCTTGTCAACCATTTATTCAAATAATTTAATTGGTTTGATCTTGAACTCCTAATTTCACAGAAGCAGCTAGTTATATTTCCTTGCTTGTCATTATGTTATTAGGGACAGCACAAGACTTATTGGCATTTTAATGGTGACAAAATTCCGATAGTGTAAAAGAGCTTAAATCTTCTCAGAATTCCTCTGGGAATGAGAGGTTATTGAGGACGTTACAAAATGACAACATTCCATGAGTCATCGCAACAAATTTTCTCTGTAGGTTTAGTTTTTTCGTGGAAGAAAAGCACTGCTAGATTACTTTAATCAATTACAGTGAGAGGTATAATATCTTTGAGAAGGGAAGCTACAAATGCTATTGATCTCAGCTATATTGAATTTGGAAGCTTTCTTCTCAAAATCCACATCAGCAAATAGTTCTCGAACAATTACAAACTATAGTCACCTTTAATAAATATGCATAGGCAATCATAAAATGTAATCTTTTTGTAAATATATCAATCTTTGAAACAGAATATTTGCTGGAAACACTTCAAAGTCAAGTATTCCAGTAACTTGTCTCCAACAAGATATATCAGAATCCCTTGAGACATAATGTTACAGAAATACATTAATATGATAAATGGTCTGCCTTGCTTTGAGCAAAAACATTTCTGCAATTTAAGTGTCTCCATTTTGCTATGAGTAAAATTCAATGTGCAGTTGATATTGAAGCATTTTCTTTCCCAAGTATAAATACACATACGCGAAAAGTTGGGTCTTCCACTGGCCATGATCAACAAGCCTACTAAGTTAAATCTTCCTTTTCAGTTATTGATCGGACACCATTTGTGATAGACAGACAGACGGACATCCTTGGCAAAAAGAATATGTGACACATAATTCACAAATCTACATTATAACATGTCATTTCATTGGTTAAGCAGTGGACTTCAATGAAATTTCTCTATAACAATTCCAGAGTAGGAAATTTTGCTAGTTAAGTAACACATGGTCAATTATGAATCATAGAGTACAAGGTGAACACTGGTCTCAAATAATGCTGTAACCCATATCACACTTTACTATAACTCTTCATTTTTTGTTTGATGTGTGACAGATTGCTCTCAAACAGCCATGTTAATGTGACTTGCAGATTGCTCTCAAATAGTCATGTAGATGTATATAAAGCCTATCTCCTGGTTACGCAAAAACCTTAATCTTCCCTACAGATTCTTTTTTTTCTTTGATTGTTTATATGTCCCGGCCAACCCTGGGACTTCTCCCTTGGTGAACTTGCCAAGACTACTGACAGGGGCAGGTTGAAGAGGGCAGATGCAGATACAAGGAAATCCGGGTACCAGACCCTAGCTTTTTTACGAAGAGACCCCTTGCTTCTTTTACATACCCAGTGTATAGCACCGATACACATGAGACTTACTCTGGGTTTCCAACCAGTTCATCTCTAGATGGGAAGGAAACACTGAAAAGAGTTAATGCCCTGGCCGGGATTCAAACTGGGGACCTCCTGATTGGTAGTTTTTAACCACTTGACCTGACCAATCACTACATATTCATGTACAACCAGATTACAGAACAATAACTAGGAAACAATATGTAACTAGTAGCATCAAAACACACAAAAAATATTCTCATCAAAATACATAATCAATAGAAAAAGCTTACTATCTAGAGATTTCTGGCATATTATAGAAACTATCTAGGGACACATAAGCACATTTTAGCACAATTCTTTCCTCTGGTGGACAATAAAATCTGAATATTACCTCTCAATTTCAGCACTTCATTTGTTTTAATAGAGAATACTGCTCAATATATTTCTAACTTGACTATTCCAGTTAATCATACAGAAAGATCAGAAACACTGTGAAAAGTAAGAGATTACCAGCATGAAAATTACTTTCCATCCGTAACAGTAGTATTTTCAGCACTTTTTTTTTGGAGATAAATATTTGTGGCCTTTATCTTAACATTAAAATGATATTTTATATGGTATCATTCAATCACTCTATAAATTATGTTGAGGAAAACAGAATCTGCTACTCTGGTCAGATAAAATCTGCAGCTAGGGTATTCACAAGACAAAGTAAATATTGCAGTAAATTTTGGTTTCCATAAATCACTTTGTAAAGTATAACACAATCTTAATTGATTTAGCCAAAGGTCAAGATGAAGAAGATAATTTTACATCATGACAGCATCAAGATATTGTTGAAACAAGAAAACTCTCCCAGTCTTGACATGTTCACCTGGTTCTATTTAGGGTTTTTGGAACCTCATACTGATCTTACTCAAGTAAAGTCACATATCTGAAACTGATGATACTTTGAGTGGTTACAAATGATGATACTTTGAGTGGTTACAAATGATGATACTTTGAGTGGTTACAAATGATGATACTTTGAGTGGTTACAAATGATGATACTTTGAGTGGTTACAAATGCATTACATATTCATAAAGATAATAATTTCACTTGACACATGACTGTCACCTGAAACCCTCGAGTAAATGTCTTCATATAGATAAAACATAGATTATCAATACTTTGTTTCAAGTGAACTGAATATTGTACATGTATTTGCAAAAATCAATCCAAATTCAACATTCAACTATATACATAATAATATTATCTACATTCAATATTGTTATTTTATTTATTACAGTATGCCTAAGTTTCCCAGCATGATGTCATTTCAAAACAATAGTTTTTTATTATCTTTTTAAGGAGCTTTTCTGACCTCAGGCATGTTAACTATGAGCACTGTTTGAAAATGATGCAATAATGCACCATTATTTAGACAGGTTTAATTTTTTGACAAGTCACAAGTACTATCTAAGTGAAACAACATGTTCTTATCTTAAGTATAGTAACATTGCTTAGATCTGAAGCTCTGATAACATCTAAGAAACAAATAGTAATAACTGGAGTGACCTTGACTGACCAGTACATGTCCAGAACACTGAAGTATAACAACACACTGAACCTGGAATTAATATAATTTTATAAAATAGTTTTTTGTTTATGAAACTGTATATTCAAAGATTGTGGATTACGCTGTGACATTTTAAGCATGGTTGTTCATGACGACCACCCATATTTCAGGGCAGCAGACAGTAAGTATTTTTTTTTTCAATCTTGTTTTTAGCCCAAACTGTGACCTTGACCAAGGCAGTTGCTGCCTGGTGGTAGTACCTTTGTATTAAATTCAACAACTACGTGAAGTTATTTGAAAATTGTCCAATGCATATAGAAGTTACACCCTGAACTAGAGACAGACAGGTGGACAGACTGACAAATGAGACCAAACCTACAGTCCCCAAACCGGTCTTCAACTGGTAGTGGACTGATAAATAAAATTTATATACTACATGTTTCACTGCTACTGAGAAATACCCTGGAAAAAAACAAAAGGTCATATACATGTTATATATATGTATACGTGTAAAAGCACCGTAATTCTATTAGAAATTCATTACACTTGTATCTCCTCTTGATAATGAAACTTTCCAGGAAGTATTGTTGAAATCCGGCTAGTGGCTGCTGAGATATGGAACAGAGATGCTATATATTTTATATCTAGCAATATTAATAATAGGTTGTAACTTTGTCACAAATCATTGAGTCGGGTCATTTCAATAATTAATAGAGAAGTTTCATAAGAAGTTTCATTGAAATCCAGTGAGTGGTAGCTGCAAATTAGTCTGGGAAAGAATAGGGAATATATTGACAGATGAACAAAGCAGCTACTATAAATATGCTTCCTAAAGGGGAAACATAAAAAGTTTGACACCTTCAGATGAAATATTGTCTAGAACCAAGACCCTCTAACTGCAGAAGATTTCTGCCAATACTTACCAAGTTCATCTAAAGCTCTACCATGAGGGTCAGTCAGAAAGTTCCGAGACAAATGCAAAGACAGATCGTCTGCCTTTACATTTATTGTAGGTTAGCATACAGACAAAATGTTCTAAAGGTCTGAAATCACTTGTCAGATGTCAATATACCAGGAGGATATTTTACATTTACCAATATATAATCTTATGTTTCCAATTAACCTGATAAGGACGTTTTGCTGCAGAGGAATATTACACGTAAATATTAAAAGTAGAATCCTGGTAGAATAATTAGAATCTAAATAAAACACTAATTGCAAACGTTCATCAAAATTAAACAGTTTAATTGAAATATACAAGGATAATGTCTCAAAACTTTAGGATCAACCCTCATAATTATATAGCAATAAATTCTTCTAGAGAGTGTTATAAATTACTTCTCAAAATCTGTTGGCAAATGTTCATTTCATTTATTCTCATGAATATTCAATAAGCGCTGGAAATATTCTGAGACAGCTGTTTTTTTCACATTTGCAATCCTTCCTGAAATAAAATTCTGAAAACTTCTCAAAATTTTCCATTTTAGCAATAAATTCTGGTTAATTTAATCAAACGGTTCTTTCCTTTCACAAATATTCAGTAGTTGCAGTATAATGCAGACACAGTCATGTAGAACAAGCCACATAATGTGTCTGGGTGCATGGTGAGGAAGTCAGTTGTCAAACTTCAAATGGGTAAAATTCAAGAGCAACAAGTGAGCACAATTCATGTGATATGTCTCACATCTTGTTATAGAAACATGACTTTGTTTCAGGATATACTGGAATTAGAGGGAAAACTTAAACAAGGATCCTGCCACAAATTGGAAACAGGACTTTGCAAGGAAAATTCTAAGAAATGTACCTTAACAGTATCTTCTAGGGTATTGTTGTGTTGCCTCTGTGACACTGACCGTGCTGGACTCGATCCTGCTGACATAGTTACTTGCTGACTACCTCTCTGTAATCCATTCATCAATTAACCTGTAATTAAAGTTGTAAACATACAGTAGGGTAAACATATACCGGTCATTCTAACACTATTACCATTTCTTCTCATACAAGCAAACAAGGATTTGAGCAGTATAATTATACTATACAGTATAGAAGACCAGAACTATCTTTAGCTGTTGGAAATTAATTGTACTGATTTCCTCTATATTCAATGTGAATGAAACTGTTATACAGATTGTTATTTTTGGGTTATAACTTAGTCAATGTTTATTATTCTAGGAGTATATACCACTGATTAGTGTCTTATTTAACATTTTGATGGTCACGTTGAAAGGTAATATCACTTTAAGATAGTTTTATGTTTTAATTGCAATAAAACAATTAAAGTTATTCCCTTTGTTTACTGCTTGAAGCACAGTTTTAGGATATTTTATATATGCGTGATGCATAATATTATGCGGGACTTTGTCCGCAGATTTATGTTGTTCAGATGCTTTGTAATTAATCACCCAGGTTTTTGTGATTACGATTACTGTGTCGCATCTGAACTCCACACCATGATATAATAACTGTTATATGACCTAACAACTAAAATCTATTTGCTAAGTATAGATATGAAAATAAAGAAAAACAGAATGGAATTTGATATTACATCTTGTATCAACTTTATCAATTAGTTTATCACCAATCCACACAGTTATTGCTGACCAAAGAAGCCACCTTTACAGGATGAAAGTTTTTGTGGTCTTAAATTTAAGACTTTGGAAAATTTTCCAGTCAGTTTCTATACTAATATAACTGAATCAGCTATACAGTGATGTAATTTTAGGACGTTTGCTACAGTTTCCTATTATGTATATGGGGTCAAAATTTTCCCTTTCATAGATTTTCTTCAAACTTGGCATTTCAACTGAGAATGAAGTTTAAAGCAAATATCTGAAATAAAAATCATAGGTCACCGGCCTTTATCTTGAAATATCTGCCCGTGAAAATCAGAAAATACAAGTAAAACTGTGATACTATGTATCACAGCGGGCCTAGAAACAAAGCTTTCATGTAAATATCTACATATTTTGAAATTGGAGATGCAAATCAACTTTACAAACTTTATAACAGAGACAGAATAAATCTACATTCTAGGTTCATGTAAAGCAAATACTTGACTATCAGGTTTGTGCATTTACAATTTAGTAACTCTTTCTCATTTCCAGTGTATCATTTATGATTTAAAAAGAAACAAAATCATATCCATGAAAAAGCTTTAAATAGTCTTTATGCTCTTTCCGTTTTTTTTTCTTCATTAAATTGTATATACGAGCCCTATTTTCATTCACGGTTAATTAAAACAAAGTTAACGCAGCAATATCATAACATGTTCTCCACTATGTTCCATTAAGGTGATTCTCAGAATATACAATACTATTCCTGCCTCTATCCTCACAAAATCGTTTGCAGTCAAAATGTTTGTAAACAAAAAAAAAATATTTTTACGATTACTAAAAGTATTGTAACCGATCAATTAGTTAACTTTGGCTACCTGTCAGTTTATTGCTATAGACCAGTCTAATAACACGAAATGTAAACCAGTCTGATAAAAATAGAAAGTGCATCCCGACCAGTTAGTAAACTTTGGCTACCTTTCACTTTATTGCTGTAACATATTAGTTTCTTACATGAGCACGAGGTTCAGATCGAAATATCTGTCACTGAGGGTGACTGTTTTGGCGGGAACAAGGCTCTGCCGAGTTCCCGTGAAACAGTTACCCGAAGTGACGGATATTTCCATCTGAACCAAGTATCTCATGGAAGAAACTTTTTCTTGCATACCGTCTTGCACTTTGAAATAGATATTTAAAAACAAACTTACCGAAATGATGCATTTTGATATAAAAACAAACATTCTTTAGATGTTATGTATGGGAAAGTGACGTCACATTGTTGATAACGTGACATCACATGGTTGATAACGTGACATCACATTGTTGATAACGTGACGTCACATTGTTTATAAGGTTACGTCACAAGTAAGCACGTAAGTCGTCTTACACTGGGGGGTGTAAGATGAGATTTTCCAGCACTGGTAAAAACTGCAGATATCCCCATCTGGTATGCAAGAATGACATGTCTGATTTAAATAGATTGTCAGTGAATGTACAATGATACTTCCATTCAAAAACAAATGAAGTGTGATTGTAAATTTTAAACTATAAAAATCGAGTCATAGTAACGTAATGGACCCACTTTACCCGATACCGGAAGATACCGGCATGTTTGACCGATATCGGTTTTTATACTGGCCGAACAATAAAAACTTTTCACTACTTATTAAACGTTACATAAGCATATAAAAAATTTGTCGTTTTACATGGATAAAAGATAGAAATATAATTTTTTTGACAATTTTAAAGCTACACAATGAACAGTGGTTTAAACTCGAATTTCTTTATCGTAACTTCCTAGCGATTTTCATAACAATTTGTTCAAAGAACTATACACTACTTCACCTACATGTTAAATTTTCCGACCACGTATTAAATATAGCAGGCCGCTGCTGCGGCCCGCAATAACAATATATTATGTTCAAGGGCAGATAATTCAAAGTCAAGGTTGGTTACCTATGATTTTTATTTCAAATTTCTACTTTAAGCTTGACATCAAGAATTGGTCATGCTGGTGTGTCATTAACTCATTTGTCGTATTGGTGTGCTTGTTTGTCGTTCTGGTGTCTTGGAGTTGCCCCAGAATTACACATTTGAGATGCCAATTTAACATGCCAATTATCAGGCACAAGAAAGACAAATTTCAGTGTTGGGTTGTCGTCATGGTGCGTATAAAAATGTTGTATTGGCGCTCTTATTTTGTCGCTCTGGCGCCCAGTAAAAACACCAGCATGTCAGAACAAAATGGCAAAAATCAGCCACCATACCAAGACAAACATTCTGGCCAATTTAAATGATGGTAATAAATTATGGCTGAAGTGTTCACAAGCTAAATCTGGACATCATCAGTCAATCAATCACAATAGCTCACCTGGAATACTTTGTCCACAAGCGAGCTGAAAATAGTTAACTAAAAAAAAATAAATACTTCATAATGATTTCATAATTCATCATGTGATATTTGATGTGGCACAATTCGTGTGTGTAAGGAAGGGCTCAGTCATCAAGGAGTAAAACTATGAAATTTGACATAGTAGCTCTAGACTGCAGCTGTTTTAAATGTCTGTGCAAATAAGAAACATCAGAATAAATACAATGCTCTATTTCGGTGTTATATTTTTTTGTTACCATTATGGAATTGAAACTAATGTAAAGAATCTGAGGAAGAGTATGGTAGATTTATATATAGTTACATCTTTTTCAGCACTGTCAACCTACAGCTTAAATTCCTTTTTACACCTTTTTAGAGGTTTTGAATAGACAGACTTCTTGTCACCTGCTTTACCAGGAAAGTGTGAAAATAAACCAGTCTATCACTATGCAACTTTATTGATCAAGGGTGATTGGTGTCAATCCAACAATTAATCAAGTACCTTCTATGATAATTGGATTTTAACTGACCACACATTGTGCTTACAGCTTGTTGTTATGCAACAACATACATAGCAATATAAACGTAGAATAAGTACTAGATATATATCTATGTATACTTCTCCTATATTCCAGATACCCATGCTTAAATTGTAAATCGATCATCTACTTGAATTTTAAAATATCAATCTCACTTTTCCATCATTTCGAAATTCAAAGATTTTTTATAACAAAGTAGTGTTGTGCTACATACTTTCATTTCATATTTTTATTTCCTTTCATTCACAAATGTAAACAGTTGTATTATTGTAATCACAGTGTGCACGTGTTTCTTGAAAAATTAAACATGCTAAAAATAGATTAATGCATCTCCAAACATTCTTCGTTGCTATTAATTTAATTTCAAATTTAATGCACGGAATCAAATCTTAATCCAAAACAAAACATAAACACGAGAGACTTATTTTCAGCATCACCATTTAGTCATTCTCAGAAGCCTGTTGTGCTCTACGTCACCGTTTTTTGTGTTGTTAAGAGATGGAACTTAAAATATCGATTGTCTAGAAAAAAATGAAAAATTAAAACTGCTGAATTTTATCGAGGAGTTTTACTGCTGCTGATACAAAACATATGAATGGTCAATATTCATGCCAAAGAAAATACCAGAGGGAATGTATAAAATGTGAAAACCAGACTTGACATGTTTTCCCGTACTTTCTTCTATGTACATGCACAGCACAGACACGTCTGTGTTCACTGAACCTGCAACATTGACACTGTGAACTTTGTCCGCCTCGGTAAAGGCTTTTGATTGGTTGAATGCTCACCACAGCGACTTCAGCTCGAAAATAATTGGTTGTTGCAAAGTGGGAGGATACGCCTTCACCGAGGAGATACATCATACCGCGCCAAATAATCCGTGTATTTTGTGTACTATTAACGAAGTTAAGGTGTTATAAGTGTGTATAAACTTTAATTAACATTTCGTGTCGTGTGGACTTATGAAATCCGTCCAAAGTAGCTGGGAATCTAATCTGCAGGTAAAAATATTTCAACATTTGGCAAATCAGTCGTGGCAGAAAACATGACGTAGTTTGTCCAAATTTGTACCTTTACTTTCACACTCAAATACTTCGTTGTGTTTCATATATTTCATTACATGATATTATAATCGACAAAATCTGTTATAGACGCACACATTAGCTCATTTATTTCGGTTCTTTTGTGAGAATCTGGCTGTGTTAAAAGGATCGGTTAGAGGCTATCCCTGAACTGATCTGGTGACCTACTTAACTTATACTTGGTTTTGTACCGCCACATCAATAAAAGAGCAAATTTTCATCACTGGTACGAATTTTGGAGAGTGAAAAACATTTTTGCCACAGTGGCTTAACTTATTCTACATCTGCTAGGCCTAGATTTTCACTCAAAAGTATGACCTAAATACAACGTACGCGGACATGTTGAATTTATTCCGCGAATATGTCGCATCTCGTTTCGCGTGACCTTGGGGTAGAGATTATAAAATTAATCTTTTAGAAAAATGTTACGTTTTCTTATGCTGTATGAAATTTAATGAGTTTTAAAAGTTGAAGATGCTTGTTTTAGTGATTCTTTATATCGTTTTGTATTATAGGCGTTCTTATTTAAACATAAACAAATATGAGTGGTTTTAGATATGCAGTAGCAGGGCAGTTATAGCATACAATCACGCGCCAATTTTGAACGCGGTGCAACAAACAGCAACAGCGACACGAAGAGAATGTGCGAACATAATAGACTATATTGAAATATTTCCTTTTAAGCAAACAACAAAACAACCATTTTATTGTCGTAATAGAGGTGGTTTATATGTGTGCAAATGAATTGGGTTGAAATGAATGTTTTACGTAAGTTATATTTGTCTTAAATGTGGTTTGTTTTGATTTTCAGGTTTGGCGGAAAAAATAATTGGGTGTGCGTTGAACGATATTGGTCATAATTTATTTTTTTCACTGAAACTTTGAATACGAAAATAAGGATGAAGATCATGCAAAAGTATTGCAAGATTTTTATGGGAATGCATTCAAATGTAAAATTCCTTTGGTTGGTCTGTTAAAGTGTCCTTTTCCCAAATCTGCATCTTAAAATGTTGTTTCTGTGTACAGAAGTCAGAATTTAAGGTAATGTAGTATAACTGTGTTCCATTTACTTGTAGCATTGAGACTGCTGAATTGGATTTTTCGTGAGGAAAAAAAATCTGCATGAAATACATCTGGGACACTTAAACATGTTATCGTTGGCATTACCGTAAAAACGTTCAGAAATTGACGTCATATTTATATTTGTATGACTACCTTTTTACTTGGCATGGTTATGACCACCTTTTTTACCTGACGGGGTAGGAAAATTAATAATTATTTTGGAGGAGATATGGACCTAAACAGGTCTATTATATCGCCCGATTTGTGTATCAATAGATCTGTGTATCATACACAAAACGGTGTATATGGTTATACACAAATCAGAGTATTCACAGAAGAATTGAGCCGATTCTCGGGTAAGCAGAGAAGTGCGCTTTGTGCATTACACACATAAATGTTGTCATGATACTGGTTATGATTCAACAACCACATTTGTGTAGAAGAATACCATTTTTACCTTTTATATAAAAGTCACATTATGAACATAGTTGTGTTCTACAAAAATGTTTTTTCACCTCTGTTGAATCCCCCTTTAATGTTGCCAATATATTAAAGGAAATGAAATAGTTGAGAAAAAAATACAATGAAAAATGCCATATTTGACCAGTATCCCGAGTTGTGTATTACCAGATACACTAGTTGGTGTATGAGTCTATGATACACAGGTCGGTATATGATACACAACATTATTTGTAATAGATATAATAGACCTTCTAAAAATCGGCCAATTGACAAACCTAAAAGAGGGAAAGTTTTGAATACACACTCTGAATAGAAATCTTTCCCATTTTATTTTTTTCAGAAATGAGTCAAGTTGATAACTTGATACCAGAACACATCAAGTCATCGTTAAATGAAGCAGAGATTGATTCAGACGGAGAAATCAACATGGAAAGAGTACCTTTTGCAAAGAACACAATAAGAATGGATCTCAAACAAATTGACAGAAGCTTGAAAGCCATGAGTGCACAGAGTCAAAATAAAGAAAACATGAAGAAAGTAAATGCTGATGAAAATCAGAACCGATCTTGCACTCCAGCAAATGAAGTTGAAGCTCCAGGACAACCACTTACTCCGACTGCAAACCTTAAAGTGCTATTTAATGCTATGAGTCCAGAGCTAAGACATAGAGATGAACAAAAACATGTTAATTCTGAGGAAGAAAGTCTTAGTCAAGACTATCAGTTTGAAACAATTATAGAGTTAAATGCTACAGAACTTGGTCCACAGTATGGACCTTCAAGGAAAGAGAAGTCCCTTGGGTTGTTGTGTCAAAAGTAAGTACTTTCCTAACAAAATTTTAATTTACACATGTATGATGAATATGTACGACTTGTGTAACTTATGTTATGAAAAATGGACATTAATTATCAAACTCAAATACAAAAGCATTATCAAAATAGCCTTTCTGTTGTTCAAGATTGTTAAAGTACTTCTGTAATAGACTGTAAAGGCAAATAATTTGTATTTTATTTCTCAATTGATATTTTAGGTTTTTACAAAAGTATCCAGAGTGTCCTGAACCAGGAGAGAAGCATGAAATTTGTTTAGATGAAGTTGCCAAAGAATTACGTAAGTAATACCAAGTTGAAACATATTATTGAGACGCTACACTCGGTTCATATCAAAATTGACTGGTTTCGAGGTCAAACCAGAAAAGTTATGTCATTGGAAGTGTTGTTTTCTTCTCTGCTCCATATTTTTAAGATCTTTAAATTTTAAGGATAATGTAAAATCTTGGTTGGATAAAGCGTAAATTAGCTCACATTCTAACAGCAGGGCTTTGAGGTAACTGTCATTCTTTGATACTGCTTGTTCTCTGCATATCTCATAATCTGGTAGCACCAAGAATTTCAATAAATCTTTTGAAGTCATATTGTGAGATATATATAGATACTTCATTTTAACACGGTTAAGATTGTAAAATACATGTAAAGGGGCAGTTTTTCAAGAGAAACCTGCAGCCTTGCAACTTGTTAATGTGTGAGCATCTTTATCATATTTTCAGAGGTAGAAAGGAGGAGGATCTATGATATTGTCAATGTGTTAGAGAGTGTGGAAATTGTCAGTCGCATGGCCAAAAATAAATATGCCTGGCATGGGAAAACAAACTTGCGTACAACGCTTGCAAAGTTAAAGGTAAACATATAACTTTACAAACACTTAGAATTGTTTAGTGTTACAGAATGTTGTACCAGAAAAGATGAGACTGTCAGCTTGAGTCTAGGTGTCACAGAGATAAAACTATTTAATGTTTAGTGTATAAGTTTTAACCAGATATTAGTAAATGAAAGGTCGATGTCATACTCAGGGTTGTCATTAAGAGCCGGCTGCCGACCAAATTGACCGCTTCAATCAAGATTTGCGCCGGCTCAAATCTCGGAAGAAAAAAAAACAACTTAAAATTGCGACGACGATGATATTTTCGTTCGTTTTTGTAAAATAAAATGTATTATATTCGGTAGAAATGTGTCTACACGTGAATTGTGTTGTATGCATATTTATCTAAAAATATTTGCCGACCGACGTACATTTGTATAGCGTGTTCGATATATTTTATCACCAAAAATAAAACTTACTCATAACATTATCTATTCCAAACTCTTATTTTTATAATCCAAAATTATCATACTATTTTAGAGCTACTTTTACATGTCTCAAAGTGTCAAATATCTTGTCTTGTCTATGTCTTTTTGATGCCACGTGCGCACGCGTGCTTTACTAAGATCAAAGAACACTCACATGCACAGTGTAGCGTCGGCGATTGGTCTTTGATCTCGTGGCACCTGCGGCTTTATGATTAAAAGAGGTTGCAGTATAAATAACTTATTTGGCAAAGGTTATTCATTAAAATAAACAGTAGAAAAACGTTGGCTTTGACAGTTGCTGAAACAATAAATGACAAAAAAAAACGGATACGCTCGAACGCCGATTTTCTTAAAAACAGAACGTTTTGTTTTAATTAAAGAACTGTTGGAACTTTTTAAATTAAACCAAAACAAAATGTGATTCTTAAGTAAAGTTCAGAAACAAAAGTGTTATTGTATATGTATCCAAAATTGCTCAGATGCCAGGTGTGCATATATTGTTTTACAACTATAATTATTTTCAAATTTTCCCAGGGGTGACATGCTCCCCGACCCTCCCTGCTAAGTCATTACATCTTGATTGTTATTCAGTATCACAAACCCAGAAAACTAAGCCAAAAGTGGTAAAAATCAGAGATCAAATTCTAATGATAAAGGTACCCACAACTGCTCAGATGCCACGATTTTGCAGCCATATTTTAAAAAATTTCCGTGGGGGCATGCCCCCGTACCCCCCTAAATGACTCACGCCTGCGGCGCTCATTACTTCAGCCTCCTCAAATTATAATTAAGCCTTCTCCCAAAAAAATTAATGACAACCCTGCATACTAGAAAGGTAGACAGTAATTGGAGGTGACTTGATTTTTTAGGGAAAATGAACCAATCAGTTCAGAATACTTTTACAGGCACTAGGTGACAGTGAAGGGTTTGGAGAGCAGATACAGAGACTAAAGGATTTCGAGTTTAACAGGGAGTTAGAGGAACAGTTTGGCAGATCAGATCCAAGAACCAAAATTGTTCAAGAACCAGATTTCTCAATATTTGGTGAAAATTCTCTCTTTAATCAAGGTAATAGATTTTTACATTGTTTTTCATGTGGTTATTAGTCCCCAAATGGTCAAAGACTGTTGGGGACTAAATGTTTGCTCATTTCGGGCCTTCTGTCCTTCATGTGTAGGCTGTAACTTCTATATGCACGGAACAAATTTCAATTAGCTTCACACAATTGTTGCCTATAACACACAAGGACGTGTCGTGCACCACGTAAATGGATGATGGAGCGATATTAAGTTCAAGGTAACAGTTGTGGCTTAACACATATTTTGAAGTTCTACGTGCATATACTGAAAAAAACTTCTACAATTGTTGCACCATGCACCACACTGGGGCGCTACGCTGAGGTCACTGTCACACTTGCTGCTCATAGTTGTTGGTTTCCCATTGTCTGCTCAAGGTCAGGGTCATTGATCGTAAGACTGTATCTTCTAACAGGGATCAGGAAAACCGAAAATTTGCCGGTCTGGACCGATTTTCAACTTGCTGGACCGATTCACGTAACCAAAAGTTGCTTAAAAATCGGTCTGAGATTTTTTATAAAAAGCCATAAAATCGCTCAAATATGACAAAAGAAGTTGCTTGTGTAATTACACATATCATTTGTGTTATTAGCACCTATGTAATACCCCAATAAACGTGTCATGCTAATAACCCGCGGCGGTCTTCACCTAATTGGTCCAACACACCAATTCTACAATACCTCGGGCGTCGCTAACACGTTATTGAAAGGATTTTATTTATGTCAGCAGCTCCGATTGACTTTATGCCAGACCGATTGTCTTTAGGCCGCTAATCATTACCTACACTTTGAAATGCCTTCAATGCCTTTCGATTTATTGTTGAAATGGCACAACGCAACATATTTGCGATGTGCAAAAAAATCAAATGACCGAAATGGCAAACGCCATGGTAATCGGGAGAAAATAACTGGAACCCGAAAAAAATACCAACCGGCACCGTAGTCAATGTTTCTGAAAGTCGGAAGGGCAAGCCGACAGATAATGTTAATCGGAATGGCAACCCGAGAACATAAAAAAATATTCAAAACGAAACCATACGACAAATACCTAACACGTGGATTATTACAAAACTTTGTGGGGGTGACTTTGAACGTAATCAGTTCTAATCGAAATTGAACA
Source organism: Saxidomus purpurata (assembly GCA_022818135.1). Taxonomy (NCBI): domain Eukaryota; kingdom Metazoa; phylum Mollusca; class Bivalvia; order Venerida; family Veneridae; genus Saxidomus; species Saxidomus purpurata. The sequence continues at coordinate 57,819,601 of JAFMSR010000003.1, forward strand.
CACTTTCAATGATAAAATCACGTGGAAATTATTATATTTATTTATCAAACCTGGCTCGATATTTAAAAATTCCGTTTCTTATTTTTTTATGGCGAAAACGATGTAAAGTTTATCCTTTCGAAAATGGAACGCTCCACATGAACGGCGCATTTTTTTTTCGACTCGTGAGATTTACTAATCAATAATGAAAGAAGATAAACATTTTCGTTTTGGGAAACATTTTGGAATCAAAAGGATGGAATGAAATACTTTAACCGTTCCATGATCATGCACAACAATGGAAAGCTGGTTGAAAAATATATAAATTACAAAAAAAAAAAAATCATTTTTTTTTTTTGTTTTTTTTATTTACGTTTTTGTGTTTTTTTTTTTTGGGGGGGGGGGGGGGGGGGTTGACGATGTACCCTCGGCTTGTCCGGACCGATTGAGATTTCAAAATTTCCTGATCCCTGTCTTCTAAACTCCTAAAGATTTTTTGAAACTGGCGAAATGTTCACCCCATGAAGCCATTTGATCAAGGTCAAATTTAGAGTCAGTATCTCCCAATTTTTTTTGGAAAGATTTTCTTGAAATTTTGGGTGAATGTTAATCTCATGGAGAGGATTTCTCAACCATGCTTAGCTCAAGATATAGCTCACATTTAGGGCCAAAGGTCACCAGACTATATCTATAATTACCCTTTGAAGGATTTTCATTAAACAAATTTCAAATGTTCAGCTCATGACAAAGGTCAAGGTCACTCTTGGGGTTGAAGGTCATTTGACTAGCGTTGAAAAAAATTTGGAGATACGCTCTTATTAAATCTCCAAAACCCCTGGTCAGAATTAAATGATATTTCACAGAAGTGACAAGTACCATGCCTAGTTGTGCATGGTCCATGTTTTGGGTCATTAGGTCAAGGTCACAGGGCTCAATAATATAATCTTGTGCGCTAGTTGTGCATGGTCTAATGATAAAAGCATCAAATCTTATATATATAAATTTTATATATTGTGCTAGTGCGGTGTTTGAGCTGTATTCATCACCTTTAGTTATAGTTCTAGTTTTGGTTTGGTTTCTGTTGGATAATTTTAGGTAGCAGCGGAGTATCAGTATCAAACTTGGTCAGAAGATCGTTTCTTTTTTTTTGAGAGGAAGTTTTTGAATTACATTTGCCTGAAATTAAGGATAAAACTAAAGTACCTTGATTTAAGTAGTAATTGCAAAGTACTGTGGTGTGGTGAAGTGAAATATTAACAGTGAAGATTAATAAGCAATTATCAGTTTTAAGTAATATTCTGTAGGGATGTCATTGATTAAAATTTTTGTATATTTTTTATATATCAATTTAGAAATATCAACGATACAGCGATTTATCGATACATGGGCGTAAAAAAGTCACTGACTACATATTTTATCAAATCTCTTGACGTTATTTGTACTAAACATATGGTTCTGGTCTATAATATATATCAACCCTTGCAGTGCTAAAATATTTTTGCCTACGAGACCATATTTCATTAAATTATCATTCGTAAGAAAAACACGGAACTCTGGGTAGAGTGATTGTTTATATTCTGGTTGAGTTTTGATGGAATTTTCGAAAGTGAAACAATAGATCATTGCACGGTTAAAACATTATTCGATTTTTCAAAACGGCAATCGATATCGAATCGAAAGTTTTTTATCGTTGATATATCAATATCATTTGAATCGATTACATCCTTAAAATTCTGATCCATTTTGAATATATATATATTTTCTTCAGCTGCATTGAGGAAGGACAAGTCTTTGGGAATTATGAGCCAAAAGTTTCTGATGTTGTTCCTTGTTTCAAAGGTAAAATATAAAATACTTTAGACATATAGATTAACCAGACAGTGAAGCTGTTCTAGCTCACTTGGGCACAAAATGTTCAAGAGTGAGCTAGCCGAAGCTTGCAGATTTTTAGCTTGACTATTCGGAGAATATGGAGAGCTATTACAGTCACTTGTGCGTCGGCGTTGCTTCTTTGGTTAAAGTTTTGCCTGCTAAGTACTATCATGCACATATCTCGTAACCACTTATGTATTGCTTGAAACTTTTGTTCATATCTTTAGGGGTGTCGACATCAAGGCAGATACTCTTGTATAAATTTGTACAAATTATGGCCCTTGTTTGACTTTGATTTGGTTAAAGTTTTGCCTGCTAAGTACTATCATGCACATATTTCAGTAACCACTTATGATATTGACTTGAAACTTCGTTAATATCTTTAGGGGTGTCAGACAATCAAGGCAGATAACTCTTGTATAAATTTAGTACAAATTATGGCCCTTGTTTGACTTTGAAAATTTGGTTAAAGTTTTGCCTGCTAGGTACTATCATGCACATATTCCAGTAACCACTTATGATATTGACTTGAAACTCTTCGTTAATGTCTTTAGGGGTGTCACACAGTCAAGTCAGATAATCTTGTATAAATTTAGTACAATTATGGCCCTTTTTCTTTTTTGTTAGTTTTGCCTGCTAGGTCTTGCCAATTTCAGTAACCACTTTGTATTGACTTGTCTTGTTAATCTCCCCCCCCAAGTCTAACTCTTGTATAAATTTAGTACAAATTATGGCCCTTGTTTGACTTTGAATATTTGGTTAAAGTTTTGCCTGCTAGGTACTATCATGCACATATCTCAGTAACCACTTATTGTAGTTATATCAAACTTAGCAATAGTGTTCAGGGTAAATTTTGTATCAAACAATTAATTTACCAAAAATTAAATCTATAGTTATAGATTTTGACTTTTTTATGATTCAACTTTCCTAGTTTATACTTAATAGTTAGCAGAATTTTGTTTTGCTATTACACTGATAAAAGTTTTGTTTTATTAGCAAACACCCACAATAGTCGAGCTTGCTGTCTTATGGACAGCTCTTGTTTATCCAGTGATGAGATCACGCTTTAATTTAATTCAAAGTTTAGCTGGGAGTGAGCTATTGTGTCTGCTCGCTGACCAGTGTATGTTAGATCCTCTATCAATGCTGTCAAAAATGTCTATTCCATGCAAAACTCTTGAACTTTAAAAAATAAGCATTAAGAATTGTACGTATTAAGTAAAAAAGAAAAAAGCATGGTCCAGAGCTTAGAGATTTTTGGCATGCAATATACTGTAGTTATCCTCTACCAAGTTTGTTTAAATTAAGCCATGGGGGTGAAAATTTGTATTATCATAAATTTACTTGTTTTACACAGACTTCTTAATATTTGAAATATAACTTCACAACAGTACCATGACGTATGTCAATAAGAATTATGAACAACTTTATTTATTTCAGCCAAAGACGGTGAATCTGGATCTGTCAGCAAAGTTACTCATTGGTGATGCTAATATTGACAGAACAGAGAATGCCAAATTCAAGAGTAAGTTGATATTTATTCTTGTTTCCCGTATATTGCTATTTTAGACACGACATATTACCTTTTTGTGACTTTGTTCATGTATTGAATATGGTATTTTAGGCAGTTCTACAGTTGTGTAGCTCTTCTTGCTGTCGAATGATATGTCACAAGACTAAAACTAACTGAACTCAGCATTGGTACAGGGCATATAAGAGGGAAATACTGGTATTTCCCAGGATGGTGGGAATTCCTGTGCTCGGGAAATACAGACCAACCCTGCATTGGTATCACTCTTGTGACTGCTGGCATTGTTATGTTTTAGACTGATACTTGAGTCAACACTTTTTTCCCTTCTCTTGCAGCAAAAATTCGTCGTCTGTATGATATTGCCAATATTTTGACAAGCCTTGATCTGATACGAAAGGTACATGTTACGGAAATTCGGGGAAGAAAACCAGCATTCAAGTATATAGGACCTGAAATAGACGAGAGTAAAGATTTACAGCTAGGTATGTGTTGTTACTGATTATGTATGTCAGAGTGTAGCTATGCTTCAACCAACATGGATTCAGCATATTCAAGTCAGTTTCAGAGTAAAAACAAGCCATGCTACCAGGAAGTTGGCAGCTTGTTAGATAGGAAAGGAGTAGAGTAAGTCTGATGTTGGATTGATTGTCAGGTAACCTGCTCACTCAGCATAATTGCAATACTGCTGTTTCAGGTGTTTAACCTGGATCTAAATTTTAGCTCTTTTGGACAAAATCCAGCAGAGCCAATGCGATAGTGGTTTATCTGTCCATAAACTTTTCCTTGTTTACACTCTACATTACACAATTTTCATTTCACATTCATGAAACTTGCCCTTATTGGCCTCTTTATATCATCTGTATTTCTGTATATCGCAGTTAAATTATTACAATGTAGTTAAGAGTACAGCTCTTTTCATTGAGGAAAATTTGCATGGTTTATTTCTTTGCAGCATGTTGCAGCGATGGCTGTCACAGACCTACATCTAGACATTCCATGTTAGATTGCATTCAGAACAACAGAGGTAATTATTAGTAACTGGCAATAGTATACTTGGTGCTCTATCATAAACCCAGTGTAAATGTTATATTTTGAAAATTGAGAAGACCAACTATTTAGAAGGAATATTCCTTTTTCTTTCAAATCTGGTAATTAAAGAATTTATGTTATCTATTTCATCTGACTTTTAGCAGAGCTTTTTCCATCGTCCGTTGTCCGTTTGTCAGTAAACTTTTCCTTGATTACAATACTCTGCTGGTCAGAATTTTCACTTGACTAATGAAACTTGCTGATAAGGCAATTCCTATATTATGCATGTCACAATTTTCATTTAACTTTCATCAAACTTGCTCAGAAGGTTCCCTGCAACATATAGATGATTCCTTTTGTTGTTTGGGTCAAAGTCACAGTGACCGTAGTTAGATTTTCCTTGATAACGCTCTACAGGTCACAGTCAAGGTGTTAATGGGTCAAGGCCATAGTGACCTGCGTTATATTGTTGATAATGCTCTACGGGTCAGTATTCATTCATCTTTCATCAAACTTGCTCAGAAGGTTCCCTGTAAGATGTAGATGATCCATATCAAGTTTTGGGTTGGCGGATCAAAGTTTTAAGGTCTCGGTGATCAAAAGTGTTAAAAGAATTCCATTCAATACAAAACTCTGGTTGCTATGGCAATAAATAAGAACTTCAAAAATCTTTGAAACCACAAGGCCTAGAGCTTAGATGTTAATCATGTAGCAAAATTGACTACATAATAGGGTTTCAAAATCGGACAGAAATGGTAATCGATGATCGGAAATAATCGGGTTTAAGTACACAATATATTGTCACAACTTTAATAAACATTTTTGATAAAATTTATACTAAAACAAGTCAGTAACAGTCAACACTGAACAATATTTTCAATCCCTTGTAAGCTCTCAAAATAGCAGACGCCATTTTTGTAGTCAGAGTGACCTCCCTTGTGAGCTGTTTAAACAACAGCAAGAAAAAAAGGACCCAAGAAAAAAACTATCGACAATCTATTTTTGATATGGGTTTTCGATCATTGGCGACTTGGTCAGTGAACAACCGATTTTCGAATCTACTCGATCATCGTTTAAACTCTACTACATAAGTAGCATTTCCTAATGGACCTCTGCCAGTATTGTTCAAATCATGATTCACATGCAAAATTGACTCTGTCCTTGGGGTGTCACTTGAGTTCACATCTATAGGCTTATATAGGAACAACTTTCAAAATCTACTCTGACACATGGCCTAGAGTTTAAAAAAGTAGATATATGGCATTCAAATCATGATCCTATGGTCAAAATTGATCTTGCCTGGATTTATAGGCAAAACTTATAAAATCTTGGCCCTCTTGTTGTCATTTAATATGCACCAATTGAACATCATACTGAGATTGGTGTACTGGTTTTGTTGTACTGGTTTTGTTTGAATTTAAGTTGTCATAACATTGCGACCTACATTATATAAAAAATATCTCCCAATTTTTTCAGTCTTGGTAATTTTGTCACAAAATTCTTTGTTCATTTTACAAAAGGTTCATATTGTGTTTCAGTTGCCAAAATTATGGATTCCTACAAAAGTATTAAACCAGTCACAGCTGGAGTTGGTATGTTTATTTTCACACTTACAATATTGTTTATTGGCTCTAATATTCTTTAATACTGAATGTAGTACACATTACAATAGGAACAGATATCATAAGATTGAAAGTAAGGGCCAATTGCAAAAAGTCAGGGCTAATATCCTTACCAGACTAGTCCAATAAAAGATTGCCGACTTAAATTGGATGTTGAGAAATCTGAGCATTCTGATTGGCTGATGCATTAGATGTTTAGTTTCTCAAATAAGAAATGGCAGCCATCTTGAAATCTAGCATGGAAGATTGGATGGCAAAATGTAACTAATTTCTGCCTGAAAACCCATTTAGACAGATAGAAAATGCTCCAGCTAAGAAATCACATACCCACATGACATTAATATATTTACTAAAAAAATGAATGTTTGAAAGGGCTTTTTAATTACAGATCTGCATGTAACTGTCTGTTTCTAATTACTGCCATTGAAGATGATAGTCTTTCTAGAACAAGTTATTTTCAGTTCATTAATTATTTAAAAAATTCATCACTAATAGGTGATTTGAAATTGGCCCTGTTATTTGTCTTTGGCATTCAAAAGTATTTACACAAGTATTTTGTGTTTATAGGTGACAAGTTGAGGTTTACACGCCATTCATCTTTTGAACAATTATGTGCTATAGCAACTGTAGAAACTGACAGAATGAATGCATCCTCACAACCCAGTAGTCCAGTCAAGGTAGAAAAAAATGAAGGTAAGTATTTTAGATTAAACATCATTTATATGTTGGAGGTATTTGCTCCAGATGAGTTCTGCACACATACTACGGAACTTTCTGCATGAGGTGATTTGCTTGTATTTGGTTTTAAGAAAATATTGTCTTGTGTTATGAGGTGCTGCCAGACTAACAGATAGTGTTAGCAGTAAATGTTCGGCAGATTAAAAATTACAAATACAGAAATGTCACTCGAAACAAAAAATGACAATTAAGAAATTCAAGTAGGCATTAGATCAAGCCTTTTTATGCCCCCGAAGGGAGGCATATTAAAATCGCACCGTCCGTCCGTCTGTGTGTCCCCACTTACAATTCGTGTCCGGACTGTAACTCTGTCATGCATTGAAGGATTTTAAAATAACTTGGCACACATGTCTAGCACATCAAGACGACGTGTCGCGTGCAAGACCCACATCCCTACCTCAAAGGTCAAGGTCACACTTGGAGTATGAAGGTTATGGAATCCTCTATATATGCACACATTCGTGTCCGGACTGTAACTTTGTCATGCATTGAAGGATTTTAAAATAACTTGGCACAAATGTCTAGCACATCAACACGACGTGTCGCGTGCAAGACCCACGTCCCTAGCTGAAAGGTCAAGGTCACACTTAGAGTTTGAAGGTAATGGATTCCTCTATATATGCATATATGCACACATTCGTGTCCAGACTGTAACTTTGTCATGCTTTGAAGGATTTTAAAATAACTTGGCACAAATGTCTAGCACATCAAGACGACGTGTCGCGTACAAGACCCACGTCCCTAGCTCAAAGGTCAAGGTCAAACTTGGAGTTTGAAGGTAACGGATTCCTCTATATATGCATATATGCACTCATTCGTGTCCGGACTGTAACTTTGTCATGCATTGAAGGATTTTAAAATAACTTGGCACAAATGTCCCCCCACCCCCCCCCCTAACACCTCCACCCGCCGCGCCCCCCGCACCAGACCCCCCCCACGTCCCCCCCCCAAAGGTCAAGGTCACACTTGAGTTTGAAGGTAATGGATTCCTCTATATTTGCTCCCATATATGCACACATTCGTGTCCAGACTGTAACTTTGTCATGCATTGAAGGATTTTAAAATAACTTGGCACAAATGTCTAGCACATCAAGATGACGTGTCGCGTGCAAGACCCACATCCCTACCACAAAGGTGAAGGTCACACTTGGTGTTTAAAGTAATGGTAAACTGTATGCATGGTTACTCTGTCATGCATGGAAGGATTTTAAAATTACATAGCACATTTATTGAGCACATGGAGAGGACACAGACTGTGAGGCACCTCTTTCGGGGGCATTCGTCACTTGTGAGGGACAGCTCTTGTTTTGGCCTAGTTTGAACAAGTTCTGTATTTATGAAAATTATTTGATTGATTTAAAGACCTCAAAACACATGAAATTCTTGCTTTTTGCATACATGGCTTGTTTGTCAGTAATGATAATAAAAGTAATAAACTCCTGAAATAGTTTTAATTCCCTTGTCTTCTACCCAGATGTATACAGAGTTATTTTTGTATTTCAGAAAATCAGAAGCAGTTTATAACATTGTCACAGCTGGATTCCAGTCTAGTTAGGATAGGAGGAGCTGATTCTCAACCAAAGTTGCCTACTAAAGGATTTGTACGGCGTAGCAAAGTTTTAATGAAAAGTGATGAACACGGTGTCGTGAAATCTCCATCAGCTGGGCAAGGTACAGAGGCAGTAATCATCAAAGCAACAAAACCACAGGGTACTAAAGGTGGAAAACAACCTACTGTTATACCTCTTACTAAGGAACAGATTGATGCTGTTCTTAGATCATTGAAAGTGCCAGTTCCTGTAAGTAAAGGACAGCTTACAGATGCAACAACACAATCTTCACCTGTGGAAGAACAAGTAATAGAGGAATCTGAAATATTCATAGAGGAAGCCCCTGCAGCAGAAATGCAAGTGTTTAATGAGAAAACTCCTGTAGTTACAGTTAACACTCCAGAAAAGGGTGTTAAACGTCCAGCGGTCACTGCTGAATCAATAGCTCCTGAGAAAAGAGTGAAATTGGATTTTCCATCTCCATGTTCGGAGGATGATGGTTCACCTTATTCTGGAAATCAGGATAATCATGTGCTAAGATTTCGAAAGAAAGGGACAGATACTTTTAAACCCTCTCCTCAGAGGGCTTTGCATTTGGCCCCAGAATTTGCAAATCCCTCTGAGAAAGTCATGGCCCCAAGTGGGGATGCATCAAATGCAGAAAAGAACCAGTCAGATGTTGTAGAGGAAGAAAAGAAACATCTTGGGAAGAAAATTGAAATAATTATCAATGAGTCTGCAATTCAGACAAACAGTTTGCTCAATATATGTAGTTCTAACTCCAGATCAAACCAGAACTCTGTGACAAACAGTCCAGTTAAATCAGTTTCCAGTTCATCAAATCCTACTGTTGTTCATCTAACCAATCAGCCAGCCACCTTCTTGCAACTTCCAATAGTCAATATTCAGGGTCAAGGCCAACAAAAAGTAGGTCAGCCTATGACACTTCCTGTCGCAATGTCGCAACATTTACAAATTGTTCAAGGTGGGCAGCAAGTTGTCCAGTTACCAGTTTCTTTCAATCCACAATCAACATCTAGTGCTTCAGGCACGAGTCCCCGTGTTTTCACTTACTCATTACCTAGCAACCAGTCTAATAATATAACAGTTACAAACCTTCAGCTTATTCCACAGACCTCAGTCAAGGGAGCAACTACAGCAAGTACAACAATAGTTCGACCAGTTGCCACTAAAGCAACTGCTTCTCCCCTTGCTGGATCCCAAATAGTGGCCCCACAAGTTGTCACCCAGTCGCCAATTACCTACATAAGTAAAGCCCCAGGTGGGTTCATTCCAATTTCCAATTCAGCGAAAATCATAGTATCCACAAACCCCGCCAGTAAACCAGCTACCTCTGGACAAATTGCTGTTGACAGCTCCTAGGATTGTGAATGTTAATTAGCCCTCTGAAATTAATCAATTGAACATTTTTCTCTTGTGCTTTCATTGTTAAGTATTCATTAGTGATGATTTTAGTATTGTTTTAAGTGCTTTTAACAGGAAGATATGTCTATTTAGTGAAACATTTTCTAGTCTCCATTGACAGATGATAATGATAAATTTAGTCTATTAATTACTTGTGTGTCATCGCCAGACTTTTTACATAACTATTTGTTTGTTGTAGGTCTGAATGGTGTAACTCTTTAAAGGCTTTATCTTTATGTGAAATTCATATTTCGGGAATGAAATCCTGAATTGACACCTTATCATATTGGGACATTACTATGGGATTTTGAAAGATATTTAAAAATGTCTTTTCCACAAAAAAAAAAGAGAAAAATAGTTGTAGCAAATGCTTATAATATTGGTGAGTGTGTTGAAAGGTTCTGTTACACAATGATTAGAACAGCATACTGGAAAATCCAGGTGAAAGGATTATGTGCTTGGAATAACAGTGCTGCGCGCATGTGTGTATATGGTGGATAGACAAATGTGCTGGTAAGCACGTGATTGTGCTGTAAAAAGGAATTCATCATCCAGTAGCATACATTCTTGAAAAAAAAATATGAATGTTTCCATGTGTGCTTGATTTGTCTAATTATGATAGATATTCTGTTTATAATGACGTAAGCTGTACAGATTTGTGCCTCTGTCCTCGTTCTTTTTTCTCTGTAAGGTTTCTCAGCACAGAGCTCAAAGATCAAAATTCAAATAAACTCAAGCTCTGGCAAATACAAAATATGTTTATGCACAAGCTAAATTTCAAATGGGAATACCAAATACACCATTACCTTGAACTGGTAGAATCATGAACCAAGCTTGGTCAACTGTATCTTTGATGTAAATGTTTGGCTTGACAGAAATTTAAATCATTCAAGTTTACTGTATTGGCAGTAAAACTGTTGTAAATGAAATGCATTTTTGGATCATATTTAATGTTTAGGTTACAAGAAATTAAGGATTTGAATCAAATGAAATTTAAATGCCTTTGTAAATGAAATGAAGTGATTGCTGAAGATTATTTAAATTGCTTGTTCTAAGAATAAGCAGGTAATGAATTCTGTGTAGATTTCTGTGTGATTTGTAACCTTAAAGGACCTTAAAATGGCTATTTCAAGTGTGACATAATATTTTGCCAATATTTATTTAATTTTCCCAGGCAGCATATTTATATATATATTGATGTAAGCTATTGTAAATGTCTAGTAGGTTTATATGTATATACATTTAAAATGAGGGTTTGTATACAAGCTGTACCTGTACCAAACAATCTGCTGCATGTCTGTAGGGTCGTGCTGCATTAGGGACCTGAAATTGCCATTTAGTGGATTAATTATCATTATGGTTACCTTTTGAGATTCCTTTAACATTCATGTTGTCGTCGAGACAAAATTAGAACATTCTTGTCAAAGAGTTGTCGGAAACATGTTGAGGGCCTTTACCAAAAGATACCTAAGTCCAGCAGACTTTGTATTTAACATGTGTTTGGATGGAAACTGAATTCAGTCACTGAAGATATACCATCACTCGCCCTCTGTGGACACTGGTAATATGTTAGTATACCTGGTATTTATTCTTACTATTTATATGAGACTTTTTTGTGGTGTGTTTGTTGTATACTGTATGTTAAATCAATACAATATAGTTTACTTGTTTAATATAGATTACTAGTTTTTGTTGCCCTGTCTTTAAAGTCTTTCAATATTCCTAATTTGTTATGATCTCTTGTTTGTGTGTGGAAGATTGTATGTATATTGATATTATGAAAGTGAATGAGTCAAATGCATGTAACAACAGTTAAGGTATTCATTATTGCATTGAATATTCATCTTCAATGTTTCTTTCAATGGTTACAGTCACGTAAGCAAAATCTTGTTCATGGGGATTTTTCTTATCCTATTTGGCATAGTAAAATACTGCATTCCCAGTTACTGTTTTGTAAAGAAAATACAAGAAACTGGTTTTGTTACATAAAGAATTGACAGAGCACTTTAAAGCATTCATTGTAATAGTGAACTAGAATATCCACATGTTTATATTGCAATATTAAAATGATTGTTGTCGTAATATGTTTTCACTGTTTAAACATATCTTGCTCAATGGTTTGGTGTATATTTAATGTGGTCATGGCCGGAGAAATGCCTGTACCTTTGTTGTGTGTAATAGTGTAGTTGTGTGATGTACAGTTGACTAGCACAGAAACAAGATGGTTTAAAATATTGCACACTTCACTTGTCTTTCACATTGTTATCTGTAACAGGCACTATGTAGTAAACAGTCCTTTGCTGATTTTAGAAATTATGCAATTACTATACAGGAATGCATTCTCCAAGCAAGTGATTCAATATACTTGTTATTCTGAGGCTGTGCACTATATCTTTAATACTGAACAGAACAGTAGTATGTGTGAACAAAGTTTTAGATCTCACACAGTCCTTTTTCAGTTTGGAATGTCAGATGGTCACATTTTAATTTTATTACAATAACCAAGATTTTAAATAGAGTTATCCAAGAGAGATATTTTAATTTGTTTGAGATATCTTTTACCAATAGAACCCGTGCACTGATGGACCTTTGTGTTTGTAAAAATGATATACTCTGAATCTAAACAGAATATAGAAAGTCCTGCCACAATGAAATTCCATCATTACACGTTCGTCTTGTGGTATACAAGTGTTCTTTATTTTTTGCTCAGTTTTGTGCATTTACTTAAATGGTCACACTATAAGCACTTTAGGATGTAAGATGGTGTTACTGTATTAAAGTTATAACTTTTATCAGTATTTTCTTGTTTTTATGCGAGTCTTGTGTCTAATTTGGGGGGGGGGGACGTTACAAGTCTTGTTTCTGTATTCAACAGTTTCTTTGTTTGACATGAGAAGATGGTGAAGCTGTTTAGGAATTGGAATGAATGTTGCCATACACTGGTGGTATGAGGTGACTACATGTATTGTTTCAGGAAGACAATACCTGCATGTACTTTCCTCTGTCACATTTTCTTACCCACACTTCAAATGTGCATGAACCATTCACTCATTTTTTGCGAGCATTTTTATAGTCATCCTTTGATCTTTCTTTGTTTTGTCAGTGTATATTTTACATAAAATACTACAAGTGAGAGAATCTGAATTGTATTTATTTAGGACAGTCATCAGTTAAGCTGACCAATCACTTTTAGTTTCAAGATTTGATATAATTAGTACATTAATGTGCATATTTAAACTGGTTTGATTAATGAGACATTCATAAAAGAAATTAAAACTTCCCTTTTCTAATATACAATAAAGGTACTGAAGCACAAAAGGCATATATAAAAAATTAAAAGTCTTGACAAAATGCTTTTCCCTGAAACACTGTTGCACAGAAATAATAATCTCAAGTTAGAAGTATTAATACAAACTTTTATACCATTGTAAGCTGCGTAAATCTGGAACAAGTAAATTCATATTTCTTAGCAGGCAAGAAATATACCTATGGAATTGAATTGGCTCTTAAGACCACCCTCGATATTAAAATTAAACATTTCGGAACCAAATGGCCCATTTCATAGTATGAAGGTCTCAGTAATAAGACCATTTCTATATTTAGAACACTTCATAGTGGTCTTATTACATGAACTTGACTGTACATACATGACTCAGAAACTAGACTTACCTTTCTTCTACAATAACTGTTTCATTTCATGTTACATGTAACTTTTTGACTGGAGATCAAGTCCAATGTTGTTCTTAAATTCTGTTTAGTTTGAAAGAAAATGAATTATTTGTGAAAAGTTAAGTTTTTACACTCAAATGCTCACTTGTATGTTGATTATAGGATTTCATTTTAAATATAATTTCAAATCCGACTGTTTATATCAATAGAATAGAGATATGGTTTGGTTTGAATGTGCAATTGTATATATCAATTGTAATCAGTTACAGAACTAGCAAAATAAATGTAATTTATTTTTCATATGAATTTCTGTTCTTTTTAACTCGCCACATGGTGAAATATTGTGACCACTTGTCGTCTGACATAAGCCTGTCCATCCACTATTTGAAGAAACATCTCTGAAACCATTTGAAAGTTCATGAATTTTAGCCGGATGTTCCTGAGATGGTCTTCTACCAAAGCTTTTCGGAAAATTCCAGTCCATGTAAAAGTCTGGTTGCAATGGTAATCAAAAGAAAATCAAAAAGGATCTACTAGCCCAAGCCACAGGACTCGGAGCTCATACAGTTGAAGTGTAGGATTCTTTGTGGTCCTCTAACACATGTGTTTATATCCTATCCCTTTGGTCAATATTTGCCCTGCCAATTGTTCACAGAAACTTGTGCAGGAAAAGCATTTTAAAAGGTAGAATTTCCAAGCAGCATGTACTTTGTCTCCGAAGTGGAGGAGACTTGCTGTTCTTGACATGCATGTCTGTCACAATTTGTTTCCGATTGATAACTGAAGAACCGTTGGTCCTATGCTCCCTTACTTAGCTGTGGCCAGTGGAAGACCCATATTGATTTTGGGATAAGTTGGTCAAAGGTCAAGGTCATGGACCTTTAATTAACTGAAGAACAATTAGTATTTGGATCCAAAATGGAAGATTACTGGTCATGTCAAGTTGAAGACCCCTATTGATTTGGGTCAGTTGGTCAAATCAAGGTCACAGGGCCTTTATTTTATAAAGGTCCATTACTATCACCAAATCGAATTTTCTTTTGAATCTGGAATCGTAAAGGGTGTCTTCTCAGAAGGAAAAATATGACAACTGCATTGAATGTGACCATATTGTGTTTAAAATTTGAGTTTAACAAAAGAATAAATTTTATTTTGCCTTTTCAAAAACGAAAGTAGGTTTATCCGTTTTCAAATATCTTTGTAATTATCCAGAAGTCTGATAGAAAGAGCCTGTAAATAGGTTGTATGAATAAGCATGCCCATTTTCAATTATTATTGAAAAACTTTACTTCCAATGATGTGCAAAGTATATGTCTGACTGTTCACAACATTCATTAAAGCAAAAGTAGGACAAAAAGACCACCCAGGTCAATCTAAGGAAATACACAAACATTCACTCGTTTTTCTGCAGCAGTATTTCAAACAGGGAAATACTCCACGGCTTTTGTAAATAAAAGTATTAGAAGCCAGTTTCAAACTGTATTTCCCTGTTACAATTCCAGATTTAAAAGAAAATTCAATTTGGTGTTAGTAATAGACCTTTAATGGTTTCTGATAATGAAAGAACCATTGGTCATAGGATTATGTTACTTGGTAGGCCCATTTGTTATGACCAGAGGAAGATCCATACTGATTCTAGACATGATTCCGTTTAAGTAAAATTGGAGCCAAAATGGGAGAAATTTCCCTGAAGACCAATCACAGAGCTCATACTTCGTATGCAGGGTGTTATTAGCCAATTTATGACCTAAATTTAAAGTAAATGTAGAGTTAGATTATTTTGGTGTCACCCATACTTAAAGGGCCAGTCTTTTCTGATTTACGAGACACCTTTTCTGAGCGCATTCACTGAGCTCGAATCCTGTTTTTATACCAGACACCAGCATGCAGGTAGGCGTACGGTTAGCTAACGGCGCACCAACCGACCATGTCAGAACGGACCCTGCTAGGATTCGAACACGCTCTCAAGGCGGATGCCTAGACTACTAGACCTAGATGGGCGGTCTACAAAAGTATTAAAGTTCACTCGTACAAAATGTTAGCACAGAACAGGTTCAATTACAGAACAATGTTTGCGGCAAGTGGCCTTCAAACGTCATCTACATTATGCTTACTGTGGTTAGTTGGTAAGTTTCGTTCGATCTAGGGTAAACATTTAGACCTAGATGCAATTTTTAGGTCAAAATTCAACGTAACAAAGACATTGGAGTATTCAGAGAAGACAGTTAAAGTGAAGGTCACACGACCACGGGCACTGAAATAAATTTCTAGTAACAGAAGAATGTTTATTTTGGTAAAGTCAGCATTGTTAGAATTGTCTGACATTGGAAATATCTTTTAGATACTAAACAGTTTGGGCCAATCTCTTAATTCACAAGTACTTTGGTCAGTAGCTGACCAATATACAATGTAAATGGATTCGTAGGTCAAGGTCTGTATAATTATATCAAAATGTAGTATAAATCCTTCCAAACTGAAAACAATTCAATATGGCAACGTCAAGGTTCTGCAAAATGTTGATAATTCAGAAAGTTGTGACACATAATTAGATTTCCTTTAGAAATGCTTACATTGGAGTGATGACAATTGATGCCAATACGAGAACCTTTTAAAATGATAAAAAAGTGCAAAGTAGTCGAAAATGTTTTACAATCCGTTCAACAATTCTGGTCAGTTATTTTTTATTCTAACATGACTCACGGTTTTGTCTCTATATACAAAGAGTAGAAAAATTATGTTATATTAAACCATATACAACGCGGGAACCGATATGCTGTAAACATGACGTCATATTGCACCGCATGACGTTAAATGAGCGTTCGCGTAGAAAATAAAGCTTTGCATTTATTCACCATTTGTAACATCGGGTCATGTTTGAATCGAAATAACATCCTTTTCAGCGTTGTTATCGTCTAATAAACAATAATTTGTCGTACTGATGCGCAGTTATAAACCACTCAGGCCTTCGGCCTTCGTGGTTAATCACTGCGTATCAGTCTCCAAATCTTGTTTTTTAGAAACACCGTTCCAGCGGTGTTAGTCGTTTATTCTAACATGACCCACGATTTTGTCTCTATATACAAAGAGTAGAAATATTATGTTATATTAAACCATAAACGGCGGGAACCGATATGCTGTAAACATGACGTCATTTTGCGCCGCATGACGTTAAAAGAGCGTTCGCGAAGAAAATAAAGCTTTGCATTGATTCACCTTTTGTAAAATCTGGTCATGTTAGAATCGAAATAACATCCTTTTCAGCGTTGTTATCGTCTAATAAACAATAATTTGTCGTACTGATGCGCAGTAATAAACCACTCAGGCCTTCGGCCTTCGTGGCTAATTACTGCGTATCAGTACTCCAAATCATTGTTTATTAAACGACTAACACCGCTGGAACGGATGTTATTTAAGAAATAACGTATATACAGTCGCAAATATCAAAATTACAAAACAGTTATTCCTATAATATATAGTCGCAAAATTCAAACGGCGTTTAAATTATCGCATTTAGACACATTGTGCGTTAGAAAAGGGATAACTATTTAGTGATTTTGATATTTGCGACCGTATATACCGTTTTAATGGTCGCAAACAGTTTTAACAGCTCCGGATAACGCCGTCGCCGTTTAAAATATTTGCGACCATTAAAAACCGTATATACAGTCGCAAATATCAAAATTACATAGAGGATAATTGTTGGTTTCGGTGTAAGATCACGTTATAATTTCACCGAGTGGGCACCAAAAGTGATATCACGAGTGGCGCAGCCACGAGTGAAAATAACTACTTTTGGTGTTCACGAGTGAAATTAACGTGAAATTACACCGATACCAACAATTTTTCTGTTTATTTTATGGTTAAAACTCTATTTTTATTGAGTTTTTTTCTATAAAACATCGAAATTCGCAGGAAACGTCATCAGAAAACATAGAACAAATCGCATGGTCTCCAGCATTAATAACGCTCGGTATACTTTTTGACGTAAATCCGGGCTAAAGATTGCAAAAACAGTGAAAAATAAAAATGGTAATCCACTGTTTCAAAACTGTGGATTATCACTTTTATTTCACTGAGAAAACTCTATAATTCACTGGAAAACATAAAATAAAAAACAGTTATTCCTATATTTAATGGTCGCAAATTCAAACGACGTCACCAATCAGAAACGACGTTACATCGTTACTGCGTTAGAATAAACGACTAACACCGCTGGAACGGATGTTATTTCATAAATATCAAATAATAAATATTCTTCCGACACACTTTAATTGATTTCGTTCCCGTTTCAAGCATATCTTGACTCCATGAAGGAATTCAACAAATTCACCTGAGATTCGTTCGAAGTCATCTGTTCAAGTGCTCACGCTCATGTCTCCTTTCAGAACAAATATTCAAGGTAGATCCAGCAAAGATCAAGGCCACTCTACAGTAAGAGGTTATTTCATACATAATACATACTATTATATACTTGATGGACTGTTAGGATGATAGGTTGTTAGGAAATTCGAGCCAAATATTCCCTGTTTTGAGTTTAAAACTGCCTGTAGATGCTATTCTATATTCCCTTAACCAGCTTATGGATCATAAATCTACACAATTAGCTAATTAGAATAGAACCATCCATGTCGAAAACACATTTATTGCTGTAATTATTAGGGTGCATGCAATCTTTCTATCACTAACTTAAAATTATATATGAAAGATGATTTTTAATGCAGAGGGTGAGAATGTATTCCTGGGTTAACTGCGGGAACAGTGCAAGTGTTAAAGATTCTGCCTTTGCAACATCGACAGTTTCTCATTTATCAATTTAGCGGCGTACGAGTAAATATGACAAGAAAAAAGCATTTATCATTTATGTGAGTAATAGGTTGAACTGGCATTAAAATGAAATTAAAAAAAAAAACTGGACATAAATGTCAAATTATATCAAAATTTATATGGGCTTCGAGAGAAATAGATTTGGGACTAACATCCAAGACCTTAATTAAGTTACAATTTTGTGCTGCCTTATTTCTGTCGGTACGTCGACAGCGTTTGTCTGCGTGCTACCATGCTACATAGGCAACAGAATAATAACATTTTCTCATCATTTTAAGATGAGAAGGAAACACTTTAAAATCATGATTGTGTTCTTGAGAAACCATATATGCCTCAACAATCAATATTGTATCTAATGATGAAGTTTTACTGCGTGAATATTTAATGTGAGACAATCACGCATGGAACGCACCAAACTATTCATGTAAAGGATCAGCTTCCCCCTGTGACAGATCGATCGAAGTTCCATGTACATGTCTCTTTTCTATGGCAAGCCAATTCACTATTCATTCCAAACAGTTATAGATTATATCTGTCTGACTTTAGCAGAGATTCCTAAAATATAAGATATTACTCTTAAATTAAGAGATAACAAAATATCTTTCGAAAACAAATATAGAATCTAGCTTGTTTTTTATTGGTTAAATTTCATTGGCCCACCCTAGGATTCTGACAGACGCAGGTTGAAGATACACCAGCAGAGGTACCAGGCCCTGGTTTTTTTACGTGTCTGTTGTATAGTACCGATACCGTTGGGTTTTTAACAGCTTCATTCATAGATGGATGGGAAACA
The DNA here is from genome assembly GCA_022818135.1 of Saxidomus purpurata. Taxonomy (NCBI): domain Eukaryota; kingdom Metazoa; phylum Mollusca; class Bivalvia; order Venerida; family Veneridae; genus Saxidomus; species Saxidomus purpurata. The sequence continues at coordinate 57,838,633 of JAFMSR010000003.1, forward strand.
CTGAAAGGCGTTTCTGATATTTCCAGTGCCCCGGTTGGGATTCGAAGCGTGGACCTCTTGATTGGTAGTCCAAAGCCATCGCGCCACCCTCGCTTGTATTTACAGAAATATTTCATATAGACTCAGTGATATCTATGTAACTTTGTTATGTATCTCCGTTACTTTGATAGATATCCGTAAACACTGGGAAGATATTTCTCACAGACATATTTCTTAAAGTTAACTAGATGGTAATCTCATGGAGTTTAAGAGAGACATATAAAAAGATACCTCTCAGTAGAGGATATGTCTTTTCCGAATAGGTAAAATACTTTGTCATACTTTGCAAATCCTTTAAAAGAGCCAAGAACCGCCAATGTTATTTATTTAGCCTGTAGCAACTGCAGTATTAATTCTTATTTCAGCCTTTCCAAACCAAGTACGTTTTTCATGCTGAAGAGAGATTTATCTTCGTTTGAAAAACATAGGCTCACTTTCTCGTTGTGAATATTTTTACACTGCGTAATAAAATATTTTTAGAACAAACGCGAATGCACAAGGTCCGTATATATATTAAATGGATAGCTCGCCACTTCTGTTTACAACCTGTCCCTCACTCCTAAAATGGCAATCAGCTTCCGGCTTTAGCAACAAAACTGTATCAATATTTAGCAGATGTGTTGTGGAATTCCCTCAAATGATAAATCCGATGATTCCGGCCTTGAATACAGTACAAAGCAATTATTGATCTGTCCATGACTGTCACGTGCTGGATGAACTGAACATGTATCATGTTTTGCTTTTGAGATTAGTTTCACTGGATATAGAAACGATTGGGGAATATGTGAAGAACGAACTATGTTAATGCTAATGTTTGGTGTCTGACTTAACTTATTTATACTCAAGTAGGAAAATAAATCTCGTGGTTTTGAATTACTTCATCTTGAACTATCTTTTTTCAGTTTCCAGCTCGTCGTGGCCGAACTACAGGACTCTGAAATGAAGTTATCACTAAAGAAATCGTGGCTATGCACCCTTATTAAGGATCTCAGTCCAACATCATCGGGCTCATCGAAAGGAATTGTTTCAAATGGAATAACGAAATATGGTCATATTGACAAACTGCCGAGCCCGTACAAAATAGTCGGGTAAGTACATGTATTGTGAAAAGTTTTCTTGTATATCTCATTCAACATAATTCTGCTTTGTCATGGTGTATAGATTTACATGCATGAGAACTTGTATCTAGAGTCATGCTATATATAATTTACAACGACATGAATTATAACATAAACTTATAAACTCCCATTTTGTTGGTTCTGCCATCGGAAATATGTGCTGAAATCTTTTACTTCAGGTAATTTCTGACAATTTTATCAATATCTAGAAACAGGTTTTCACGGAAGATTTATGTCCATGGTTACAGAAATCAATGTTCTTTTGAAACAAGCATCAGGGCAGATTCCACGTCAATAACAACATGCACGGGATCAATACGTTTCAGTTATAAAAACAACACAGTGGTGATAAACACAGAACACTCAGTCATATATATTGTATTGAACGGAGCCTGCCAGCAATAGTCTACCGACTGATGAAATACTCTGTTGTATTCAATTCAAATGAAGTCAATTATATTATTTAATTCAATTATATTCTATTAATTTCATATGTTCTCTATTCAGTTCTATTGTAAATGTTTTATATTCTTTACTATTCTATTATTCTATTTTCTTATCTTTTATATCATTTTCTATTCCTCAATTATTATTATTATTATTATTATTATTATTATTATTATTATTATTATTATTATTATTATTATCATTCATGACAACCGACGCTCTCTGTATTTTTGCCAAACGTAAAGAAAATCTTCCAATAAAATCACAAAAACAACACAGTAATATATCAAGTACAGCTTACAGATTGTCATGTCTCATTTTATTAATTGGTATACTAATTCACGTAAGGCATGTATACAATATTTTCTAATTCCGAGGCAACGCATAACAGACTGTATAGCTGAAAGTTCTCCTAGAGTATACAATTATTTATGAAGACATTCTCTTGTTTCTGTCCTGATTTGTCACAAACATCACCACACTACGTCCATCTACATTGTAGAATTAATCTGCCGCAATCGCCTCCACTGATATTACGTACCGTTGATGAAACTTCAGTAATTTCCAGTGTTGTGGTGAATTACGATCTGAGTTATTGTTACCGGTGAAATTAGTTGGAATTGATTCGTGACATTCCCAAATAAAATATCACATCACATGGAATATCTTGGCATTCAATTATATTTCCCTACAAGGGAATAGCTATCTTGGCAGAATTTGCCGCAGCTACTCTCTTACTTTGGCACTAAAAATTACAAACTTTTGAACAAGTGAAAGAAGGGTGGCATCTCCTAATAAAACTCTCCTATTTAGACACACAAACAAACATTCACAGCATCAAGGGAGAGATGCTGGGGTCGGTCACAAGCAGATTGGTGAGCACAACCGACCTTTTTAATTCTTTAAACAAACAATATCCTGGCATTCCTTTGAGACATGTCTCTCACACGGTAGCTTTCATAAAATATACAAAACCGCTTCGTCGAACACTATATAAGACATGTTTATCTTTTTCATATGAGAAACATTTCCCTTAATATCCATAAATTGTCTACTCTTATAACATCCTCATAGTATTCATTTTCGAGTTCATCAATTTGATTATTGTATGGACATTCAAATCAGGCACACTATATCGCTTGACAAAGGTTACTATCGCCATCGTGAATCCGCAAGGAAAGGTGGTTAAGTAAACTTCACTTGATAAAACCTTAAGCTGCTGTAAAAGGCGTAAACCCAGATTGAAAGAAATAAACGCTTGTGTATAGTTTTTTTAATTTCAGGATTTCGTTTGCCGCTATTGGAGCCTTAGTAACATTCAAATGGATTGTTTCCTTGCTTCTTTCACTGGATGGTTCCGCTGTCTTACACTATTCACCACTTGTGCCTCGAAATGATTATGATACCAGCCAAGAGTCACCCGAGCCAATCACAGATTGTCCAAGAAGTAATGTACTTGATGAACTGTCCGATCGTCTGCAACTTCTCGAAATGGCGTTCAAGGAACAGGTTTTTGCGCGGGAAACTATCGTGAGAGAAATAAATGACCAGTCAGACATATATGGCACTTTAGACAGAAAACTGACGATATTTCTCGAAAAACTGGACAATATCACCAATGAATATGCCCAGCTGGAATCACAGTACAAGGATTTGTCTGCTAGAGTTAACTCAGACGGTAACGGTCTCACATTGATCACACTTTATTCGAATTAAGAAATCAACCGCGTAAAAGTCGTCGACATTGTTGACATGACGACTGGAATGATGTATTCTCAAATTGGCAATTTCAGAGTTAATTTTCACCATAAATGAGAAATTGTTGACAATAAATTATTAAATATTTTAGAAAACCATAATGCTAAAGAATGGTATTCACTTCATCATCATATACTTTTGACATAATAATGTATTAGTAATTACATGTACATTGTACTTGCAAATGAATTATAGATGATCCATAGATTATAGTTAGGACCACTAATTAGTTTTGTTTTTTGTGCTATGTCATATTCTATTGAAACTTTCCTAGCACCTGAGGTCTAACATGACTACTGAAAATTGACTTTGCACTGGAGAAAAACAAAACTGTCAAATAGAATGCAAAAACCGCGTTAAATCTGGATCACAAGACACATAAAACACACGGCATCATCTGTTATGTTTGCATTCTGCGAGTTTTTTTAGAGTAAACCTGATTATTTATTTATATGCAATTTCCATTACAGAGACGTTAGGGGCACTAGTTCTCCTAGTGTTGATGATACAGGCGTTCTGTACGCTTAGGCCGAAGATCCTCGAATGGTTGGGTCCAGTTGCAGATTTCAAACCTGTATTAAATAAACTCCTCCAGCGACCGAAAGCAGAAAGAAAGGTAATTTAGCACGTTTGGCTATGTGGGCACATCTGCAAAGGAAAACACACACCTACCTGTATCTTTTTTTTTATCAACACGAGTAATTAATGTTAATTGATGCTTAGACTGCTTTGAATATGATAGAAACGTCATTGCTTCATGCAAATACATGTACTGTAGTAGGAATGTAGATTTACTCAACATTTTTTTTCTGCTATGGATCTGCCACGATCCTCCAGATTGTGTCACTTTTACTTTTAAATATTTTAAATGTTAAATTTCTTAAATAAATACCGAAATAATAACACATGGCAAAATCTTGAAGGACATTTTATTCCACTTTTCAGAGTTCCTCAAACCCAGGTAGCCCGAAACATATGTTGGGTTTGCGAAACGAAGTTTGCGTCATATGTTTTCAACGTGATAGCGCCGACAATCTAATTTTAAAATTGACGGAAGCGATGTTCCGCCATCTTGAAGGGTTCAAGGTCACGATGAAGCCGTTTTACGCCATATTTTCAATGGAAGATCTCAAAAATATGCCGCATGTTAGACTTTATGTCATTATGGTGGATTTAGAATCGAGAGGCCTTTATATCAATGGATGTGAGAAAGATCTGGTATTCACAACAGTAAAATATACTAAAACACTTGGAGGTACACTGCTTTTTATCTGACAACTTATTTCAAGATGCGACCATTGCACTGTGACATGGCGCACTAGTTTTAAAATTTTGATAAAATAGCCTCTCTTTTATAGGTGTGTGTACAAAGGCTAGAGGAAATAATAGCTTTTAACCTTATACAACAAACTCTTCCTGCTACCAGTACGGAATAATAACTTTCCAAATATTACTTTTCTTATTTTGACTGGGAGAGTCAATTTAAGAAATAAACAACTGCATGCAGGAGTTGCTTCCCTTCCACTGCCGAAATATCTACCGGCAACAACACTAATAACACAAGGGAGATCACTGCCAAGAAAGGAATTATTATTTTACTGTTCCAATTTTTTATTTCTAAAGCACCAACTTCAAATACAAATGCGGCGCTATCATTAGTTTAACACATTTTAATGCACAGCAACCGAAAATTGCTTTTATAGAACTGTCACCAAATATACACTTTGTGCAGTAAGATGCGCATAATGTCACTTTATCGTTACATACACCGTGCATGATTGTATGTATTAACTAAACGCATGTCGCCGAGCATATTAACCACCGTTCTGTTTAAGAAACAACGGTTGTTTCTACATGATCTATAGTCAATGTACTTAAATCATAGACCCTTGTATATTTACTATCACAGAAGTCCTACATGGTCATGGGTATTCGGGGAACAAACAAATAATTTATCGTTATATGCAGAAAAATTGCAATTGAATTTGGATTGCTGCATGTCGTATGATATCAAAATAACGTTAACGCAGACAGGCTGTGAAATTCCCAGTCAAACATTTTCCATAAAATCATATTGCAAAATTTACTGCGCTTTCTTTAGAGCTGTTCAAGATACCTAACGCTTCATGAGGAGCACTCGGTTGTTTTAGTACACGCATAGCTACCTCTGCTCAACCGAGCACGTTGTGCTCATATTGACATTGTATTTATTGTGATCGATGTCTATTCGTTACATCCGTCCGTCGTTCGATGCCAGCCGTTTCTCTGTCGTCCACACTCAATTTTACTAACATTCTGGCATCCACGTTCTCAAAATTGGGCATAATGTAAATGGTTACAAAATATCGGTCAAGTTAGATTGTGAGTTAACTCGGGCCAGTATATCTCGAGGTAACTTCTCTAAGTTAACAAAAGTTCTATATTTGACTTTGTTTACACTCGCACTAAAGCCAAATCTAGATGTAATGTGTATGTATGCTAAATCTCATTCAAATTAGATTATTGACCAGATCGAACTGTAAGTCCGGAGTTATGGGCCACATGCAAGTAATATATACAGTACATGTATATAGTTTAATAATTGACCCGAAGCCAGACACTACTAGTATTGTATATTATACTTATATAGTGTCTGCTACTATACCACTTCTTATATATCGCTACCAAAATGCCTTTCCATTGGTTAATGATCCTGTTTGACGATACGGCCAGAAATACTTTCTTATGTCATGATTTAAATTGGGGTATTATATAAAAAATATAAAAATTTTTTTCTATAAAATTAAAATAAATTCCCTTTTTTTTATTTTTTTCCCCCCCCCCCCAAAAAAAAAAAAAAAAAAAAAAAAAAAAAAAAATTTTAATTTTATTAATAATTTTTTTTTTTTTTTTTCTTAAGATGTAAGCTGTAATTGTGAAGATAACAAAATGTTTGACGCGAATTTCATATTTCAGCACATACAGTCGTAGTTATCACCAACGACGAGGGCTCCAAGAACCTAACAGCTCACAGTACATATAATTCTACATTACGTATGGTCAAAACAAATGACAATTTACAGGATCTGGCAGCCAATGGCCGACTGTTCAGCATGTGGCAGGAAATGACGTCACATCAACTCAGCCATCTTAGAAGACTGGTGAAAACAGTGCTCAATGCTAAACAAGTCATTAGATGAAAATCAAGAGTTGGACTAATTCAATTGAAATTAGAGACACGGACTGTGTTCAGTGGAGGACACGATAATCTGTTTCAAATAAACAAACTGATCTCGCAGGTTATTGATCTAAAAGCCGGTAAAGGCTGTATAGAATTTTATATGCTTTTTTATTACTTTCGGAGTCGCTGAGAGCATAAATCAAACGGACGATTTTCCAAGATAATGAAATGAGGCTAAGAACTATTATATTAACTTAAACAACTGAAATCAGTAACCAATGAATTTAAGCGTCATCAAACGATTATGCAAAAAACAACTAATTCAAATCAGAAATCGACTAAATATTTCTTCCCTGTTTTTCTGAAAAAACCCGTTTGGGGGAAACCCCCCCCCAAGGGGAAACCCCAGCCCACCCTATGAACTTGAGTGATAATTGCAATGTTTGTTGGCGGCAAAATGCTACACATAACCAGACTCACAGAAGTTTGCTTACGCCAACCTCTGGAATTATTTTACCGTCTTGCAAGGATTACCTGGTTTCTGATCTTACCGTTTCTTGGTCTGAGAGCTAATCTATCTTTCAACGGATACAGTTTGTTGTTTTTTTTTACACTTTGAAGGTGCAGAAATAAAGGTCAAAGTAAATATGCGACTTTGCCAATAATTGATCGTCGCATGGTTCTGTTTGAGATATTTAAAGTTTATTATCCCCAGCATTGGTGCCTAACATTTCTGCATGCTACAATTTTTGCCAAATCTGTCAGTACGCATATTTCTAGTCACCAGATTCAGCAATAGGCCTATTCAACGTTTGACCGATTCTCGATATAGATCCCCTACATTACATGCACGATCCAACTTGACATTGAGCCCGCTTGTCTTCTAATTTGCCTACATATTGGCTACGTACTTTTAAAAACACCCTCATGTCCGGATGCAAATAACATGGACAACAAACATTTCAAAGGTCACTTAGTGTTTAAAGGTAATGGAATCCTGTATATATGCATACATTCGTGTTCCTTTGTAGTGTAGCGGTGCCGTCAAACCAAAGCAAGTACTTCAGACTATTTCGGTAATTGTGCTACTGTTGAATACCTTATAGATTGTATTATATTGCTATGTTCATTTTTTGTCTTGGTCATATTTCGAATTCTATACATTTGACCAATAACCATTTATTTTGCTAATGAACTAATACATATGTATTCATAATTTCGTATTTCTGTGTCTAAGGGACGATAATGCTCAAATGATCCACAGTTTGTTCATTTACTTTCAGGGTTTGATTAATATACTCATTAATAACGTATGTTTCAACTATAAGGTAAGTACTTAGACGATTCGGCTTTAAATTGTTAAATGGCTGGAATCTTACTGAACTTAATAAAACAAATCCCACCTCACCCCCCCCCCAACCCCCCCCCCCGGCGCGTGGGGTCCACGCCATTAACGATGTTTCAACTATAAAATAAATACTTAGACGATCGGCTTTAAATTGTTAAATGGCTGGAATCTTACGAAACTGAAAAAGTCTAATACATTTGATTTACATGTTAAACAACTTTCAACACTGGTACAGAGTTTAAATAGAAAACTGACAAATTAATAACAATCTTACATATTCTAGAAAGTTATGATAAAGAAAAACAAAAGGCTGAAATCCTCTTTTAATCATCGAAAGAAGTTTTACAGGACACCACTTCACCAAATCTTGATGTCAATGACTTGTTACGCATGATGCCAGATCAAGCTAGTTTCACCACTGATTGCACTCCAACATGGTTACTCATTGGATTCTTTCCTCTTCTTGGTAGGAAAACTCTCTGTGAAATAAGATTAATGAAACATGAGCACCATCAAACATAGTACCTTTCAACAACCAGAACTGCATACACAAAAAGCATCCTAAGAAAAAAAAAGCATCAGGCAATGTACACATTACAGCTTCATATAAACTATAAAAGGAATATGAGCTTAAACATAGAAATTGCAATAAAATATATTACCTGAAATATAAAAAACATTGAACATTATTCACCGAAGAACTAGATAACGTTTCATAAGTCAAACGACCAATAAACTTGACATGTAATGAAGGATTCACAACTGACTAATTTTAAGAGATTTGGTTTCTTTCTATATAAAAATGAATTAACAATATTAAATAATTCATGATTCGCAGTGATATGTGACAGCTACAAAATTATATTACCTTAGTTTTACGTATGAGCATGTTTTTGACAAACACATGGTCAATGATTCTTTGCTTCGAGCTGTCATCAAAATAACGCTTAGTGAAGTCCACCGATGGTCTTGTGGTGAATCGCTTCAACATCAGTATGTAGCTTTCTGTAAATCAACATTTACTCGTTATACAGTACGATTATGTTGTATTCACAAATTTAATCCGAGCCTAGGAATTACGGGATTAACAATTAATTCTTTATTATACATATTGTATTTTAAATCTGTTTTGTCTCTTTGAGTTGGTAGACTTTGTGTATGAAATGAAATCGTGTGTATGAAATTGACAAAATCTTCAATTACAGAGGAAAAATAGTTGGTATTGAACATTCTGGGAACACAAACAAATCAAAAGGATTTTTTTTGTAATGTCAATATATGAAATATAGATCTGTTGTATTTTACATAATTACCTTAACCAAAGTTCTAAGAAAATATTTACTACACATGTACTTTCTTTTTTCGCATTTCACAGTAGTATACAATTATATAGAGGATACTTGTGGGTTTCGGTGTAAGATCACGTTATAATTTCATCGAGTGGGCACCAAAAGTGATATTTTAACGAGTGGCGCAGCCACGAGTGAAAATAACTACTTTTGGTGTCCCCGAGTGAAATTATCGTGATATGACATCGATACGAACAATTATTCTGTATAGTTTATGTCTCAAACTCAATTTTTGCTGAGTTTATATTAATAAAATGTCGAAAATCGCGGGAAACGTCTCCAGAAAGCATCGCAAACATGACGTCATTTTAACGTCATCGTCATATGGTTTCCGGCGTTCATTACGCTCGGTATACTTTTTGACGTTAAACCGGGTAGCAGATTTTGATAATTTTGACAGTGGACAGTGAGTTTATCGGAATATAATCCACCGTTATAATTCGATAAACCACCGAAAAACATGAAATAAAGACAACTAGTTTTGGTGTAGCTTAATTAATGATGCACGTTGAAGGATGGACTTGTTTTTACCTTGAACTTGCGTTTGTTGTTGTGCTTTTAGGGCAAGACCCATGTTAAAGTCTCCAAGAATAATTGCTGGTTGAATTCCACGGAGACTTCTTATTAGTGTACGGGTTTGATGAGCATGCACATCAGCGTACGACGAAAACCCTTCACTTATCAGATCGGCTGTAACAGATATGAGTAACTAAACAAGAAGTTAATGAAATGTCTATTCTCCCAGTTTGGGATTAACAGACATGAGGAACTAAAATAGAAATCAATGGCAAATATATTCTCCCAGTTTGGCTCTTACAGACAGGAATAACTAAACAAAAAGTCAATGAAAATTTTATTATCCAAGTTTGGCTCTAACAGACAGGAATAACTAAACAAAAAGTCAATGAATTTTTTTTATCCCAGTTTAGCTGTAACAGACATGAGTAACTAAACAAGAAGTGAATAAAAAATTTATTCTTCAAGTTTGGTTGTAACAGACATGAGTAATTAAACAAGAGGTCAATGAAAACATTTATTCTCCCTGTTTGGCTGTAACAGATATGAGTAACTAAACATGAACTAAATGTTCATGAAACATCTATCCTACACATTTCTTTCAAAGGTTATAGTAATGAACATTCCTGGCGTTTCTGTAGTGAATTCAGTGCATGGCTTCCCCTTTAGGAGAAATTTGCAGAACAAGATATATGCTTCTCTTTGTTTAAAGATGTACTTAGTTGCTACTGTTTCAAAAACACTATGATAAATGTTTTAGCTCCATTTTAAGACTCTTGCTACAGTTAAGAAAGGTCTATATAACAGTCAGTTTTATTCTTTCTGTAAACATTTGTATTTTGTCATGACAAACAATCAATTGATGAAATTTGAAATACAGAAAAAACGGTAACCAGTGCTATGTCTTTATTATATATATTTTTACAAACAACTATAACAAAACAAAAACATTTGATGAGCAAGAGCAAGTTTTTATAAAAGTTATGATACTGTTTGGTCAAGAATGATGCTTATAACTTATGTAATGCTTTGAAAACACACAAGAAATAAGTTTTAAAGAGCTACGTATTTTATTCGGAGAAAGAAGTGTGACTAAACCTAAGAAATTGATTGGATTCTCTTTTTTTGACTCGGATAGTCAATAAAACTTTCCATGCTTTTCTACAAAAACTGTTATACAGATTCATTATATTTAGGTTGAAAGGTTGCTAGTATACCTTTTTTCAGGAGTAAAGTTTGGAGTAAATATCTTTTGTAAAATCTTGATGTTCACTTTGAATAGTAATACAACTTTAAGAACGATCTTCTTCTGAATTAATGTTCATATTATCATACTACTGAAAACAAACTAAGTCATGGACCTTGTTCTTCAGAAAAAAGACTTTCTTTTTTTAAAGAGTGATGGGGATGCTACAAGCAGGTCATGCATTTAATGGAAGTTAGGCTACTGGAGATAGACAGAACTTCCCAAGTAAAACAATAAAATCAAAATACTAAGGCGTGCTCTGAGAAAAGAATACTCACGTTCGAAAAACACAGCATTTGTGTCACTCATGTGAGTACAAAACACGGTGGCATAGTCTTTAATCTGTAAATAATAAGTTAAGTAAAATGCACAATGAAATAAAACCATGATCACCAACCTTTTTACAGCGCCCAAGTCCAGTCGCTTATTTCGACTAGTGGGTTTTAGTTTTGTCATCTCATTCTAATCATGATTTACTGCGATCAAAGAATAGAAGAATTACCTTCGTTTCTTGGACAGTTCGATATGGATTGAGAACTCATAGCTGACAATTACAATTGCAAGTGAAACGAATTTGCTATCTGAATTTTGTATAAATGGACGTTTCTCGACTAAAAGAGCCTTGTGATTACATACATTTAAAAGTTTGTTCTGAACATTAGACATGAAGGCAATATCGCTTTTCTTGGGTAATGGAAATTGTTTTAGTAGAATGTAAAGTAACTTATTGTTATGAATTTACATTCACAACTACTGCCACAACCACACTCTGTTCACGCATAATATGCTTTATACAAAACAGTTCATTTCAACAGTTATACTGAAGTAATAATATCTGCATGATACGGCGTGAACTTATATTTTAGGTATGGTTTCATTGCGTACAGAGAAATCTGTTCCTGTAGTTATGTGTAGCAAGGGCGCCTTACCACTAACTCACATATGAAGTGGAGTGCCTTGTGAAGGCTGTATCGTTTGGGAGAGATTGTATGGAAAGCCGTAGCTGACTTAAATACATTTACGAGATCGATTTAACAATAGATCTATAAAGCGTTATATTGACTGTGCATGAAAAGAAACCTAGATATATAAGATAATTACGCTGGATGTAAAGTTTATAACTTATTGTTTGATTAGGACCATCCTTTACGTGATATGTAAACACTATGGTTGTGGTTTCTGGTTATATGAATTGCAATTCATTCCAATTTACAGAACAATTACATGCATATTATACAGTCATTAGTATATTAATACTTGGACCATTTTATTATTTGACATGTTATCAGTGTAATATGATTGCAGCGTTTCTTTATGTAATAGTCAATTTATATAAGATTTTAGCAGGTTAATACCGAGCATATAGAGTTTTTATCATTCTGTATTCAAAAGTGATAGGCAAACACCATGCAGTTGGTAGTTTGTCTTCATATGGAGTCAAAATACAATACAAAGAAGAGTTTCACGCGTACTTCACATAAACTACATGTTCTATCTATTTAATAATAACAGACACTTAATATAAATGCGATTTGCACGCCGTGTATAGAAAACTGCATCATGAATCCTGACGTTTAAACACAAAATTGTTTAATATATTGAATGTGCACTCCATGTACAGATGGAAAGCGCTGAAAGCTCAGAAAGACATGGGCCATTATACAATAATTTGATATGTAGTTAAAGTAAATTTTATAGCCCAACAACTATTAGAAATTTGTTTGGAAACAAGCAGGAAGATCATCGTCAGTGAAGGAGAAGAAGTAGAAAAATCATGACCACCCAAATGTCCACGTGGTCAGTAGATATTATTTGTAATTTATGTTTAGACATGCATGAATTGAATAGCGTATGAACATATGAATGAGATAAAATAGATCTGTGCATTTTTACACAATCATTTTGGGCCAAAGGTAATTAAATTCTGACTACCAGTCCATATAACAAGAGTTTTGAAGTTTCTACAATGAATAAAAAGGGTCTTATTCCTGAAAGGAAATATTATTTGTGTCTAACTAAATTAAAATCTGGCGATTGTTTGCAAAGACAAACATTTCTGCACTTTATCAAATAATAGGGAAATCATATTAACTTGCGTTATGGTAGATAGTCATTAGGCAAAATAATGAACCGACTGTGACAATAAACAAGCTGTTTTAAAGACATGTAACCATTCTGTAAACCTGAATCATAATTCGTGCACTATCGATACGAACATATATATCCTAGGTACGACTTCATGAAGTCCATACAAAGACCGCCATAGCTTTCAATAAGACTGCGTTTTCTACCAGATGACTTCAAAGGTTTTGGAAAATAAAATGTTGTTCATACCCGAGGAAGACCTTACGCTTGAAAGTAATCTTTTTTATAAATACACTACGGTATAGGACCGGATGGCTTTCTGTAGAAATGCGCCTGAATGATTACTCCTACCTCCGCTTTAATATATCCTCTGGAAATTAGTGTTTTTGCTGTTGGATGATAATCAACGTAGGCTGCATCGCGTAAGCTTTTCTTTGACAACAGAACAAGACCTGCGTTATTCATCTGCCGACCACCACCAACTTTACGTAGGGCTGCACACCTAAACATTGCATGTTCATTTTTACTTCCTACCTTCATGATTATAGCGATACAAACACTGAGAAAGCGAACCATTCATTGATAAGTTTCCTTCTTTATTGTGAAACGTATCCTACACTACAGTATCAGTTTGTTACTTCAGACAAAACCATTTGTTTTGATATAAAAAGTTTTCTGTTTTAATTAAGAACAAACATGATGTAAATTTGAGAACTACAGAATCGAATACATTCAACAATTCTGTAAAAATCTTGATAAATACACTTACAATGTACTTGTAAATATTCAAAGCAGAGAAAGTCAGACAGTTCACACATTCTTGGCTCTCCTGCTTAAAGATATCCATGTATTCTGTAAAGCAATTTAACGCTGCGCATGTGACTGCTTCAATGGGGTCAGGGAGGTTGTTGCACCCGTTGGTCACGCCACATTTCACGTAAGTGTCCACTCTAGCGTAATCACATGGTGGAACTGAATGTAAAAACCACATAAATTTACAGGTAGATTCTTTTTGTGGAATAGTTTGATTTGGAGTTGTGAAAAGTATAAACCATATGATTTTACTGACACAAACTGTAGGCAGAATAGGTGTGGAATAAATATGCTGGACTCGTTTTGATATATTTAGTATTTCAATAATGTATCGTCTGGTATTCATAAAAGGAAGGAGAGACATTCCTTATACATTTAGAATCTAATCGAACTTCTGATGAATAAAAATATAGGAAAAGTTAGAATTGTAGTTTAGATTTTTAATTTAATGTTCACTCAGAATTGTGGTAATTATGAAATGATATATATCTGTCTAGAGTGTTGTGATTTTCTTTAAAAATGTATTACGAAATTTTCTTTTCGTTTAATTGAGTACAATATTAAAATTCAAAAGCGGTATTTTTCTTTATTCACTTACATCTTTTTCCGTCAGACTGTGGTGGAAATTCATTAATATTAGTATGTATTCCGCTGAAAGAATACGGAAACTGACCCTGAACGTTGTTTACAATATCCTCAACATCTGACCCAATCCAAGCCTACAATGTACCATTATATAACAATACAGATTGGACAGTTTTAAGCCTACATATATGCACTGTATTTTGTCTTACACAGATAAGCGATATAGTTTTAGTTTACTCAAAGTCCTCAAGTTTTCAGCGTACATATAACACTTTCTGAAGTCCCTACGGCAATAGCGGATGCAGGATTTTTGTGTGTGTTGAGGTCTCTGAGGGATAACAATGAACTAAAGATCAAGAAAAAGTAAACAAGAATGTGTTTCGATGAATTTAATACTAAATCATGCTGTTATTACTAGTGTTTCAGAATAGTCCTTTACTTCAACAATAATACACGATATTTACCTCCTGAAGACAGACAAAATCTGCCGATGATTTTTTCAGTGAACGAATAATTTCTTTTTTTCTGTCTTCTTTTGTTGAATAAACATCTGGAATGGACTCTTGGAGAAACATATTGTACGTTAGGACCTAAGGGATGAATAGTTGATTAGTTGTGATAGTAGCATAAGCAAAGAACGTATCTACATGTATGCATTTTGTCAAATTAGTGCATTATATAAAAAATATTGCTTTTGCTTATCTGTTCATGAGTCAACTTGAGAAAGAACATTTTGATACTTGTCAGATAAAGCCTGATGCTTTGTTTATATTTTTAGATGACATATTCATGTTATGGTCTCATTCACTAAATTATCTAAACAAATTAATAGATTCTCTGAATGTTTTTCATCCTTACATTAAATTTACAGACACTGTATTGGATACAAATGTTACATGTTTAGATGTTGATGTTACTGTTGATGACAGTAATACTATCTGTACTAGTGTACATGTTAAACCAACTACTATGCATCAGTATGTTGAATATAGTTCCTGCCATCCTAGATCATGTAAAAATTGTATACCTCTCAGCTAACGTTACAGACGTATTTGTTCTGATGATGATCAATTAATTGAATTGCTCACTGAATTACGGAACCACTTTATAGTTAAAACTACCCAGATTCAGTTGTTGACTCTGCTTTTATACTGTCAAAAACAGTTCACAAATTGATGCCCTTAAAATCTCTCTTAAGGACAGTAACAGCAAAGTTGTACCTTTTGTAATAGAGTTTAACTCTTCACTTCCCAAAATAGGTAATATTATTAAAATAAACTAAATTACTTGCAAAAACATTTGCATGTAATATCTTGGTCAGACTAGTCAATAAGTTGGCAAACGTATGAATACCCACCGTTTTGGCATCAAGAGTTTCATTGATCCATTGTTTAAATGACTTAAGTTTTATGCCTATTGATGTCGTAGATAATGATATTGAAAGGCTCCTGAAGGAAACCTACTGGATACATAAACTTGGTACTGTATTTCCTAAAGGCTTAAATTCTAAACTTCTATATAATGTGAAATAATTAGCCTTCCATGTCATATTATACTTTGTTTGTACTTAATACTCTGCTTATCTGTTTTTCTTAAAATGATTCCCCCTTTTCTGACAAAGTAGTACAGTTGTTACTGCTTTTCTTTATTTATTGCTTAATAAGCAGTTTTCCGCAGTGACTTTGCATCTGTTAGATCCTGCTCTATTTTGTTATTTATTCTGGCATGTATTTATGTGTTATCATATTAATGTTTACTAAATTTTTGCTGCATAACATTATGCTAATTTATCACATAATAGTATGTTAACCTCATGTCAAAATGTGTACGTCAAATTGTAACGTCATTGCAGTTATGTCATTACGTCACTGCAATGACGTTACAATTTGGCGTACAAATTTTCACATAACATTTCTGAAAGAAAATGTGCAAAAATATATAAATATAGATTGTAAGCTTTCTACTCATTTTTTGAAAATTTGAATGCTGATGAAAAAACCTACATTCAAAGCGTCCTTTCTCTTATTCCCCTCGCATGTCAGGAAAGGGGTACCTTTGACCAGCAAAACTGTTACAAACCAGTGTAAACGCATCTGTTATAAATAAAAAAACATTCATAACGAACTATTTTACAATCAAAATATTTCGGACAAATGCTAAAAGGTATATTATAGTTTAGTATAGTCTCAACCATTTGCAATCTGAAAACATCAATAAAAAGCACTGACTTAGTTTATAAGAAACTAGACCTATCATTAAATCTGGTTAATTCCCCCGAAAGACTGCTGTATCAACTAAAGAAGATATAAGTAACAGAATACCTTGTGAAAAACTAAAAAAGAGTTATGGTTCTTGACAATAACTCTGTAATTAGTCAAGATAGAGTAATGGTTCTTGTACACTGCACTTTCTCTCATTGTGCTTGACCATTGCATGAAGATGTATTGAATTCCAACCTGTAGTTTTCAATTTAATCTCCGGACAAGGAAAAGTAACAAAGGACAATAACTCTGTAATAAGTCAAGATAGAGTTATGTATCTTGTACACTGCACTTCCTCTTCTTGTGCTTGACCATTGTATAAAGTTGTATAGAACTCCAACCAGTAGTATTTAACTTATGCTCCGGACAAGGAAAAGAAACAAAGGACAATAACTCTTTAACTTGGTTTATGCTTTTGATTATGGAATGAACTAACTTCTAACTGAGTTTAATATATCGTTCTCATAGAATGTAGTCTTGTCCAACATTGAAGGATCTTTTTTCACATTATTTGAATTTGATGCTTTTTCTTTTGCCTTTTATATATAAAATCTCCTTAATGTTTTGATATTCTTTGAGTCCACAATTGTTCAAAAGGTAGAGGCACACTGCTTTTAGAAACTCTGTAGCAGATAAAAAGGTTTAAAACGAGGGCATGTCAAACGTTTTGTACACTGTATTCAGCATTCAGATTCATAAGGTAAGGGGGTATATAGGAGTCATGATCACCCTGCGGTTAGTTGGTCGGTCGGTTTGGCATCAAGAGTTTCATTGATCCAGTATTTTCCACTCAAGTTGCCACTCATTTCAATGAAAACAGTCATTGTTTAAATGACTTAAGTTTTATGCCTCCTGAAGGAAACCTACTGGATACATAAACTTGGTACTGTATTTCCTGAAGGCTTGAATTCTAAACTTCTATATAATGTGAAATAATTAGCCTTCCATGTCATATTATACTTTGTTTGTACTTAATACTCTGCTTATCTGTTTTTCTTAAAATAATTCCCCCTTTTTTGTCAAAGTAGTACAGTTGTTACTGTTTTTATTTATATTTTGCCTAATAAGCAGTTAAAAGAACATACCTTTTTCTTTCAAGTAACAAAACATCAATTGCAAATTCACTTACACTGAAAAAGTAAAGAGATGAATCGTCACAAACTAATGGGTCGTAAAATCAATGAAAACAAAACGATTACGTTAGTATGTGTGCCGTTAGCTATTGATACAAAGAAAAGTTAATTAAAATTTGATAATATCTTTTAAAGCATAATTTTATCAAAAGTGCAATTATTTTTTAATGGTCAAATTGGCGCAAAACAATATGTTTACAAAATGTTAATACTTATAACTATGTATGTACAGGTTCAAAAACAAACATCCCGGAGGTTGCAGGTTCGAGCCCCACTTTGGTCACGACTGTACCTCCTCATATGACACCAGTACTGGTTTTTCCAGGAAGCGGACTCGAGAGTGATTCGATAAGATTAGTTATAAAGATACAATATGTAAAAACTTTTTAACACAATCTTTACTTCAGCGTGTTTTGCCAACAAAACGAAATGTAGACGGTTGATCCAAACACTTATTTTAACGTCAATTCGTTTGGAAGAATGAATATAAATCACGCTATATTATCTATGTAATACATAGATAATATAGCGTGATTTCAATTATTTCTCGAATGAAATACAAATTGAATTTCTTTATTAAAAGGTTGTTATCAACATTGAAATCTTTTTAATAAATAAATTGGCGCGAATGAAAGCCATATCTAAAATAATTTTGAGATATTTTACATATATGTAGTTTTAAACACAAATTTAAATTTGATTTTAGCCTTTTAGATGTTTTTTGTTGCAAACATTTAAAAATAAGCTATAAATGTGTCCATAGGAAGTCCCCGCTAAGTCTACAGTACAAAGCTTAATAAAAATACAATCATAGAATGTGGCTTTGACCTTTAAGGTTGGGCATTTTATTGTACAAAAGTTACAAAACACATAGTCTTGTTATATGAGTTGAAGCGGAAGGAGTCAACACAAAGCGCTGAAGGATTCTTTGCTAACAGCGGCTCATGCAGTCAGGAAAGAAATATACTAAAATTACGAGGAACCTGTCAGCGAGGAAGAGAGCCAAGAGAAGAAAGTGGAAATAACAGTTTACATGATGGGGGCAACAGTTAAGATGACGAAGACGCAACAGTGACCGTCATCCAGTTACAACTCTTTTTGACGAGAAGTAATGAACAAGATATTTGGCTAATGGACTGGAGGTTATAAGTTGTGGACGGAAGACAGGCTGTTAAGGCACAGATACAGAACGAGGAGCCCAGAGATACATCAAAGTAAGCAAAATCAGAGGACCGCTACCAGCGACGGTTGGGTATTGGCACGAGCATTGCATTCGGTCGGTAGGGAAGCCAGGAATATTTTATTATTCTTTATGGGGGAGGGGAGGGGAGGGGCGGGGCACTGTCGCTAGTACTGCTGCTGCTGCTTCTATAAATAACAAGGGTTTCTCCAAGAGAATGAATAAAACTATAGATACAACCGACGCTTTCTGTATTTTTGCCAAACGTACAGAAAAACTTCCAATAAAATAAACGAAACAACACAGCAATATATCAAATAAAGCTTACTCAAATTGTACGCTTACAGATTGTCATGTCTCATTTTATTAATTGGTATACTAATTGACGTAAGGTAAATACAGTATACAATATTCCGAGGCAATGCAAAACAGAATGCTAAAGAATGGTATTCACTTCATTATCATACACTTTTGACATAAACATGTATCAGTAATAAGTACATTGTACTTGCAAATGAATTTTAGATGACCCATAGATTACAGTTAGGACCACTTAATAGTTTTTTATGTGCTATGTTATATGCTATTGAAACTTTCCTAGCATTGATGTCTAACTTGACTACTGAATATTGACTTTACGCTGAAAAAACTGTCAAAAAGAGTGCAAAAAAAAAAAAAAAAAAAAAAAAAAAAAAAAAAAAAAAAAAAAAAAAAAAAAAAAAAAAAAAAAAAAACCAAAAAAACCGCGTTTAATGTGGATCACAAGAGACATAAAACACATGGCATCATCTGTTATGTTTGCATTCTGCGAATTCAGGATCTGGCAGCCAATGGCCGACTGTTCAGCATGTGGCAGGAAATGACGTCACATCAACTCAGCCATCTTAGAAGACTGGTAGAAACAGTGCTCAATGCTAAACAAGTCATTAGATGAAAATCAAGAGTTGGACTAATTCGATTGAAATAAGAGTCACGGACTGTGTTCAGTGGAGGACACGATAATATGTGTCATAAAAACAAACTGATCTCGCAGGCTATTGGTCTATTTCTTTTATATGCTTTTTTATTAATTTCAGACTCACTGAGAGCATAAATCAAACTGACGATTTTCCATGATAATGAAAAGAGGCCGAAAGTAACATATGAATGTAAGCGTCATCAAACGATTATGCAAAAAAAACCCAACTAATTCAAATCAGAAATCGACTAAATATACTATGACTTGAGTGATAATTGCAATGTTTGTTGGCGGTAAAATACTACACATAACCAGACTCACAGAAGTTTGCTTATGCCAACCTCTGGAATTATTTTACCGTCTTGCCAGGATTACCTGTTTTCGTTCTGTTCTTCCCGTTTCTTGGTCTGAGAGCTAATATATCTTTCAACGGATACAGTTTGTTGTCTGTTTACACTTTGAAGGTACATAAATAAAGGTCAAAGTAAATACGCGACTTCGTCGCATATTTCTGTTTGAGATATTTAAAGTTTAATATCTCCAACATTGGTGTCTAATATTTCTGCATGCTACAATTTTTGCTAAATGTTTCAATACGCATATTTCTAGTAACCAGATTCACTAATAGGCCTATTCAACCTTTGACCGATATTCTCGATCCAGATCCCTACATTACATGCACGATCCAACTTGATATTGAGCCCGTTTGTCTCCTAATTTGCCTACATATTGGCTACGTACTTTTAAAAACGCTCTCATGTCCGGATGCAAATAACATGGACAACAGACATTTCTACTCATTTCTCGTAAATTGTACTTGCATTTTTGTTTTGCCCTTTGTTTTTGTCGAGATGTATAGTGTTGTCTACGTTTATAATTCATATGCACTTAGTTGCTCAATGTAAGAATTAATTTGTCTAAAGTATTAGCCAGTTTTACAACACATTACTGTTGTACATATTTCAGAATCTGGACAAACACCTAAACGGCATTACCTAAAGCAGGTTTGTCATTTGTGGCGTGTTACATAAAACTCTATATGTCTTACAGTATAAGTTAAACCCTTATTTTGACCGATTGAAAGGCGTAAGTTGTATTCTCCAGTACTGGAGGGACCTTCTGTTAATTGCTTTTCCGAATGAGAAATGCTATGACTGCAGTTTTCCAAGCATGTTATTCAAAACTCTTCTTGATATTACAGACTGGCGTCTTGTCACACACTAAGGGTTTGTCTGATTGTCATGACAACTAGGAAATCCTGCAGTTAGATTTTAATGTTGTTTCATTCCCCCCAATTTGCCTGACGTTGCTACATATGATTTCGTCCTTCCAAAAGGTAAAAGATCTGTTCTCAAGGCAGAGATTTAGATCCAAAATTTCTGTCATCTGTTAATAACAGCGTTTGAGTATAAGATTATGTGCGTTCAGGCTAAAATTTGATATGGGAAACCTGCAAGTTATGCGACAGTCATGCATAATAACCAATGATGCTTATAGATGGTTTTATATACATGTTTTATAACAAGTCCCTTAACAAGTCTACAAAACCACTTTGTTTTAATAGTTGATGTTATACAAAATCTGTATATCAATTATGTGTTTGATTGATTGATTTTTATACAGATAAAATACACATACATGTATATACAATTAAATGTTAAAGTTTTGAACTAAACAGAACATTGTCTCGGCTTTTTGTATAACATTATATGCATTCTTCTTGTAAATTTGCAGCTATATGTGCATATTTTGGAATATGTGACAACATGCATTTTTGCATTTTTTGTAGTTGTTTTTAATTTGTTTTTTGTTTTTGTTTTGGTAATCGACCAACCTGTCTTGACCATTTGGCCGGTTTTGTTATACGATAAGACACATTGCACTAAACTACTTGCACCAGAATCAATAAATGGAAAATTTTCGATTTATTATCCCCATCAAAGACAGAAATATCTATAAGTATTTTTTGGCATTGTCGAAGTTATATCAAAAGCATTTTAATATTCTTACTCAAGTTTTATGTTTGCAAAGACGAAAATATGGGGCAGTAAAATCAGCTAGTAGTTGCAAACATTAGATTTAGACCCTCAAGATAGGCCTTGAACTTTGATCTACAGAATGCATTATTGCATTTAATACACCATCCTGTCAGTAAATATGAACCTTGCTTAATGCTATGGCAGATCTCGCACGAACAAGAAAATTTGGACATGTGACTCGTAAGTGACATCAATCGTTGGCCTTGAATCAACAAAATTATTACGCTTTTAATTAAAAAAAATCGGGTTAATAAATTATGTATTAGAGCAAAATCATGCTTTTGTTCAAACTGTTTTGTAGTTCTTGCAGAGAATATTTGCATAATATTTTTAAACCGCTCCGTTAGTCCTAGGAGCATAGAAGAATATTGTACCAACACATGAATGTTACATTTGGCTATCTTATTACATTTAGGGTTGTTAATTTAGCATTGTTACATAAAAAGACAAAACAATGCAATTGAAATACATCCTTTAATTATCTGTAAACATTTTAGAGAAATCCAATATAACAAATCTTTACATCACGGTCTTGTATGATGCTAGATCAAGCTGCTTTCACCACGGATTGGACACCTACATGGTCACCCATTGCAGTTTCTCCTCTTCTAGATAGGAATACTCTCTGTAATAATACGTTAATATAATAATAAATATAATAATATAAAGTTGACAAAACCAAAGAAAAAGACACATACTGTCTTTAAACATGTCTTTTTTCAATATGTGAAATCCTGATTTTAAAAATCTGGATCGTTGACAATTGTTTTAACAGAGTATTCCAATATTGTCTACATACTGGGTTCTATCACCGAGCTACATCATGTTATTACGACCTTTATATCTTTTTTAGGTCTTGGTTGAAACCATATTTTTTTCATTTTCATTGCATGTTCAATGTGTCACAGTTATAAAAAGGCGTTTAAGAGTAGAAAGCTCTAAGCTTATTTAAAACTCTCTCCTTAGTAATAATATTTAGCGCAATTTGGTAACAGCAAAAAAATCTAAAATGTGCTTGCAGTTTATTTATATCAACCGTTTAATTTTTCCCGACATAATGAGTTATGTTTAAGTACGGTTCTAAGGTATAAAAAGTACTTTAGTGCATTAAAGTATTTACTAACATTTATACACTAGGTTGTGACCAATACTTGTAGAAAGAATTTACCAAATAAGTCTTGCCTGACTATTAATTCAAAGTTATTAAAAGAAACGGTCATGAATTTCTATCTTTGGCATGTCGCAACGCACATGAATACAACAACTTTCAATCAGTAACCATAGTACCTGAGTTTTACGTATGAGCAGATTTTTGACAAACACGTGATCAACAGTAGTCTGCTTCGATTTGTCCGAGATGTCACGCCAAGTGAAGTCCACTGATGGCCTTGTGGCGAATCTCTTCAACAACTGAACGTAGTTTTCTGTAAATAAACGTCGGATACTTAATTCTTAATAGGCTTTTTAAATGTTTTATGTCATTTTGAACTGGTAGGCTAACTGCATAAATCAACTATGAATGCATTTGTTTTGCCAATTATTCAGAAAAAAGAAACAAAAGGATTTAACGCGTAGAAAAGACTATCAATTTCTGTTGATATTTGCGATTTTTCATTCAGATAATTGCTGTAACTAAAGTTCTCACACAATAGCTGTAACTTTTGTCGTACAAATGTTATATTGAAAGCCATCGCATGCACTTCTGCATCGTTACTGTTACTTGTTATTAATAATAATAATGATATACATATACACGGTAGAATGAACTAATTTTACTTGGTATTCTTGGAGTTTGTGGTGATTTTAGGGTAAGTCCTGTGTTAAAGTCTTCATGAATGATGGCTGGTTGGATACCACGGAGACTTCTGATCAGTGTAAGTAAAGGATATCAGCCGTAAACGATCCAATATGTAAAATACTGGACTGTCCGAAGCGCGTAAGCGCTGAGTACCGTCCAGAATTTTACATATTGGATCGTTTGAAGCTTATATTTTACTTAAATCACTGTATTTTCATGGGACGACCTACAGGGAAGAAACTTTAAAACATTGACATAAATTGTCATGTATAAGTTCTTTTTTTTTTATAAATATTTAATGCATTTAGTAGCAAACATATATTTATTAGATATTTTGTAGATCCCCATAACCATTGTAGTAAGCACGCTTTTCTCGTACTGCACGATTTTTCTTGATTTCGTAATATTTGAATGCTGTTAGCCCGTGGTCATCGTGTAAAAAATGTTTGCCGCTTTCAACAAGTGCGGTATATTAGAACGGAATACACGTATAAAAATTTGGAATGGGTGTGATAAAATAATGAATGCCGTAAATCTAAAGTTATACAAGTGCGGCTGTATGAATTAAGATTTTAATAATATCTGTCATAAAATTGGATATATTACCATGGAGCTTTTGGAATTGTGAAATATGCACTGTACCTGACTTAACAAATAAAGAGCTTTGTTATATACCTATAGATATTTTGTCAAAAATAAGCCTTTATTCAACCATTAAATACAGCCTGACAGAAAAAAATCCATATTGTATGTACGTGCAATACGCACAATGCCATTAATTGTAAGAGTGCATTCAATTGGCCCTAAAATACACATCGCGTTAATAACATCGATTTTGACCTAGTCGTTATTACTTGTTTATACGATGACGTCAATAAAATAACGTCGCACACAACGCATATTACGCACTTAAAAGAGTTTTTCTTCAATTTTATGCTTTAAATGTCATTTTAATTTATTTTTGTCACGCAGACAATTGTCAAAAGGTATATTATAAAAGGTTCATTAGTATGGCTCTCCTACGCACTCGTATGATCCGACGCACGACTCTAGCAAATCCGGCATTCTGGATCACGTTACTATACTAATTACCTTATTTTATTACCCTTCCATACAATATTCAGTCTTCTGATTGGTCAACGATCTGTAGATATAACTATTAAAGGACAAGTTGGTAAAATACACTTGATATTCTGGTCGTACCGCATATATACCTCGCCAGAGGGTGGTGGACCTAATAAGCACGTATACAAACAAAATGCACTTGACATATCCCGTTATTGTATCCCACGCTAAACGTGAGAATGTTCGCGTACAGTATGGCAAAAACAAAAACAAAATTTTTTTTACCAACCCCCCCCCCCCCCCCCCCCCCCCCCCCCCCCCCCCAAAAAAACCCAAAAAAAAAAAAAAAAAAAAAAAAAAAAAAAACAACACCAAAAAAAAAAAAAATCCCCCCCCCCCACCCCCCCCCCCCCCCCCCAAAAAAAAAAAAAAAAAAAAAAAAAAAAAAAAAACACCCCCCAAAAAAAAAAAAAAAAAAAAAAAAAAAAAAAAAAAAAAAAAAAAAAAAAAAAAACCCCCCCCCCCCCCCCCCCCCCCCCCCCCCCCCCCCCCCCCCCCCCCCCCCCCCCCCCCCCCCCCCCCCCCCCCCCCCCCCCCCCCCCCCCCCCCCCCCCCCCCCCCCCCCCCCCCCCCCCCCCCCCCCATGTATTGGCACTTTGTCACAGAACGAACAAAGTTACGTTTTCTATAATTTATTTACAATTTTCAATTTCAATTTCAAGTTTATTGGCAAATCGGCATTTTAAAAACGCCTTTGGCCATTGACAATTCAAATATTATGATGGCCAAAAACACATAATACAACATATATAATACATGTATGTTACTTATAAATATACAATGTATACAAATTCAGATAAATACAAACATTCTTTCGTGGAAACTGTCTAAAAATCAAAATAAAACCATGAAGAAGCAGCGACATCTGCAAGTTTTTCCTTCCGAATTTTCATAGCATCATCAATAAATTTTGCTGCGTTACGAATAGTTTTATCACTTTTGTTAGACATCAATTTTCTCGGAAGGACCATCCCCCAGTAGTCTTACACTTATGAAATTTTTTTAATTGCTTTCATACTATCAAAATTATTTATATAAAATCTATAATATCAAGCAGCGTTCACTAGAAAAAGTCTGTTACAATTTTATCTTAATAGTATGTGATTATAAGTATACCAGGAAAGGTATTACATATTAACCGTATTATAGAGTAAAAGGTAGATTTTTCCTTTAACCCCCCCCCAAAAATAAAGGTTGAAAGCCAGTAATGATTGACATATCAGTAGCCCTTCCGCGTCGTTGTTAACCGGATAGTACATCGCTTTAAATTCGTTCCAAATCGACCTAATGTAAATCACCCCCCCCCCCCTAGTACAAATGAGTATCGTCCGGTCTAATCAAGTCTGCCCTATCCCAAAAAGGCTGTGGGTTTTATAGAAAGTTGGTGTGATAACCATCTAACTGTAAAATAGTGTATCTAGGCCGACACATGTTCAAAACTACTCTAGGAAATTTTCTAAGATAAAAATACATGATAAAAATGCTTAACAAGTACAATTTGCTGTCTTGGGGATATTGAAATAATAGGTTGTATAACTAACAACGTAACTGGCCACGTAGTTATGGAGAGATTTGCTTATGAAAGCATTTTCGCTGTCGGCAATATTAAATTGTCCAATATGTTATCTAACAGCAAATTGTACTTTGTCATCTCAATAGGTGAAATATGTAGTAAAAATTTAAACATCTTATAGATATTTATGTATGATATTCCCCAAAAAAACTAGTCAAATATGCCATTATTTGACAACTTGCTCATTTCTGACGTTATTCAGTGACATTGAGGTATCATAAGGGCATTTGAAGGTCTACTTACGTTCAGTCTTAAAACAGAATTACAAATGAACCGATTCCTTCAATGAGGGGAATGGTAAAACAATTATTAGTTGTTTTTTGACGCCGTATACTCGCCTAGATTAATATTACCTGAATCGTTAGATTACTATTACAGTTTTTGGTAAGTTTCGTCATTATTTTTGCGCCAATGTTACTGTGTTTTGGAGCCGTTTTTACAGGACGTTTTGCGTTGGCGTCAGAACAATAAAGCAAAAGTCGCAGAAATCAGGCACATAATTCATTTGCTTCATACATGTATTGGACTACACGGGTAAAATTAATGTGTCAATATATCGATTTCTTACACTTTCGTTTTTCCTCGTGCAGTCCAATATTAGTATATTATTGGACTCCACGTAGAAAAATACAGTACTGAGCTCCATTGAGAGTAGGCCAATATTAAAAATACAGTACTGCGACTACAAAGGAGTGACGTCATTACAGTGTTTTAATGGTTTGATAGGTGTGTGTCTCAGTGTATGACGAGAATCCTTCATTAACTAATACAGCTGTAACAGACATCAATAACTACATATGAAGTTCTTATGAAAGTCAAGTCAAACATCACGAACTACAGAGTTATCTTTTCCAATACCATATAAACGATTGCTAGACCTGTTCAATGTAAAATTAACTCATAATGCAAATACTTCCCTCTCATTTTAATACAATATTTTGATATGGTATAAGATACAAAATTAAAAAGAAAATGTTTTAATTCGTGTAGTTTAATTTTTCGCCGACAGCTACGTATTTTGATGATTAGAACATCATCCTAACATTATCCTTGCGTTATCACAATTGTTTCCAACGTTGCTACCATATCATAGAAGGAATTGTCATCGTCTTTCAGTCCTTATGGTAGTCGTTTCTCCAGACTTTCTAGCCGAATGATGTGTTCTAGAGAAAATTTGGTAGACATACAGCTTGAAAATAGTTATCTCTAACATTAACAGTTCTGACCGAAAGAGTAAATGAAACTCCGCTACATTGGACGGCCATGTAGAAGGAATACTTTCGTACGAAGAACGCTTGTTCTGTGTCACTCATGTGAGTGCAATACACTGTAGCAATGTCATCAATCTGTTCAATTTTTTTTTTAAAATTGTTAAAGTAAATGAAGCATAAAACCATTCAATAAAAGCTACCTGTTTCAGCTGAGGTTCTGTATATAAGACAAAGAAGAGAGTTGTGGTATGCGTAGATCTCTGACCTTAGTAAACAGATATAGCAAACTGAAGTAGGAACGGAGGATCCCGGGATCGAGTCCCACCAGTGCCATGGAGGAAGTGTCCCTAGACAAGACACCGATATTTCCACACTTGCCTCTCTCTCTTTCTCCTAGAGGTTGATTTCATCTTGAGTGAGTCTGGACAGCGATTCATAAAAGAACTTGTTTCGCAATGAATAAATAAATTAGTATAAATAGAAAAAAAATACATATATATAAACTGAAGCGACTTCCAAAAGTTTTACTATACTGATACAGATATTGAAGAATTTAGGAGAAATCAACGAAGAAATAGTATTGTGAAATTATTTCAAAATTTTGCTAGCGATTAAGACATTAAGATTCCCAAAGCTTTCACCATGGTCACATATGGACAATACCATGGTCGAATATGGACCATAACCATGCTTACATCTGGAAAATTAACCGAGGTGCAATATGGCAGTACTTTGACGAATCAAAATCATGAAGGAAATTGGTAAAGGGTAACAGTAGACATAATACTATGAAATAACCTTTAATTCGTACCAGTATTTTCAGACACGCACATTTCTAATGTTTTTCATTACAGATGATACCGGCCTTCCCGCGACAAGTACAATTCATTTGATGAAAACCGGAAAACTTCTCCGTGAACTTATTTTAAAATGGTGCTAGTGGTTTAATAAAAAAAAATATCCACAGGGTGGTTCTAAACAAACATAGTAGCTATTTATATACAGTGGTTTAATGTTTTCTTTTAATTATATGATACTTTAATGTTTTATCAAATATATAACTTCAGTTTTATATCACAGTGGTCAGTAGCTTTACTATGTTTATGGAGGAAACAGTGTTGTAATTGCGGGCCGTAAAAGGTGCTTGGAGACTTAAGCATGAGATCGAATATATCCATCTCTCTTCATTTAAACATTGAGGTACTTCTGAGAGGAAAACTGTAGACACAGTTTTTTTTCTAGAAAAACAAGAATTGTCGTTCTTTATATAGATTTATATAGTGTTATTTTTCCAATGAATATTTACTCGGTCGTCGTAGTGTAATTGAATAAGGCGTCTACGCTGTACTTTCACGAATCGAGTTCAAATCTCATCCGAGCCCAATTTTTAAAAACTTTTTTTCTTCTGTTTTATTTATTATTTTCAGCTTTTAAACCACTTTAAATGTTTTACGGCAAGTAATCATAAAAATCTTCATTCATGTGAAACTAATAAGGATAATGGCTGATTTTAGATCTCGTTATTTGAAAATCTAGACGGTGAGGCTGCGTTTTTGGTACGTGGCATTCCCTGTTTGATATTATTTTTGTTTTCATCACACAATGTATTTTGCCATTATACCAAGATAGTATAAAGACAAAATTTATCAGAGTGGAATGGATGCACCATTAATAAAATTTGAATTTTCTTTGAGTTTAAACCTCTTTACCTTTTCTATCATTTTTAAATTTTTTTTAAACATATCTACATTACTATCATTTTGGCAGGCTCATAAGTGAATGTGTTGTTACTGTTTTTCTACAGTGTATACTGTATACTTTATTACCGAAATTATGTTAAATTGTTATATAATGGTTACTGAATAATGACAAATTATTCTTTCTGGTAAACCGTTCAGTTAGTTATTTACAAGATGAGGTTAGGGGTATAAAATTCCAAATATCTTTTTAATTAAACGGTAAATTTCTTTTAGAATTTGAATATGAATCATTGAAAAGTATATAGTTAACGAAAATAACAATTGAAAAATTGACGGTTATGGGCTGAAAACCTTATGTTTACTCTTTAACATATTAAACTTGATACCAGATATACTCCGGATAGGTATTTGCGTAAGGTATAAGTTAAGCTTGGTCTCCTTGAATTCTTTGGGGTCATGCCTCAACATCAACCATCGCCAATTGCCAAAATATTTACATGTCTGTTTTGTTTGTGGGCCCGCTGTGGTACTTTGTATCACGTATTTTTTTCTTGTTATACACTACTGCCAGTGTATTGTTCTAGGCTGTTTTGGGAGATCCGCACTTTAATAGTTGCTTGAAATATTAGCACGTTACATTATAGTTGTGGAGAATTTGAAACTTCTCTTTAAAGATATCAGAGTCTCTCAAAATTTTTGTCAGTTATTTTAAATAGGGTTTCTCTCAAATATTATTAAACATGAATGCGCTTATGATTTGCTTAAATTACATGTAAGTGTCAGCAAGACATAAAGACATAACCAATACGTAGGGGTAGGGAGAGGCATAAAAATGAAGAAATTGCATTTGTGTTAGATTTTGACTTAACAGGAATGGCAATATAGAAAGAAAAATATCAGCAGAGATAAAATTGTGTTCTGGTTTCTTCAGTAACATTTTTAATCAGAATGTTGGCGATCATACAACGTCCCCCCCCCAGACTGAACATGAATAACTAAATTCGCCTTCACTTAAAATGAACATACAATGTACTATGAGGTTTTCTGAGTCTAATCTATGTCAATACCATTTATATTGAACTTACTTCTTTTGACGCCAGACTGAGGTGGAAATTCATTAATATCAGTATGTATTCCGCTGAATAAATACGGAAACTGACCCTGAACGTTGTTTATACTCTTCTCAACATCTGACCCAATCCAAGCATTGAAAGCGAAATTATGATGATTACAGATAAACCAAACAGGCACCACATTTTGAGCTTACATTATTATACGCAATATGATTTGCGCTTGCATACTACAATAACGTATGTGCCAACAATTTGGGGCTAAAGTATTGTAAAAAAAAAAAAAAAAAAAAAAAAAAAAAAAAAAAAAAAAAACAACAAACAACAACCCCCCCAACACAAACACCACCACACACAACAACCCCCCCCCCCACAAACAACCACAAACCACACACCCACACACACACACCAAAACACACACACAAAAAAACAACCCCCCCCCCCCCCCACCCCCCCCCCCCCCCCCTATTCCAAAATCTTCATCTTCTGATCTTAGGCATGCCATGTCTTCTAGAGGAATAGCTCTTGCATCAGCAATGTATAAATTATATTGTTCTGTTTTAAATGAAAGATTAAGTAATTGGGTTGAAGGTAAAGGAAAGGTGGAGGAACAAAATGTATTTAAGAAAAAGCGTAGTACAATAGACCAAGTTTCATCTTTGTGTAATGTAGTAGATACTAGGTAAAAAATGAAACAATCAACTTTTGCAGCCTTTATAAATTTCGTAAGGCGTGGAATTTTATAAATAGAAGTAAATCATGAAATAGATTATGTAAGACTGGTACTAATGTAAAAAATGTTAAATGCTATAAATTTTCTATATTCCGCAGTTTCTGCTTCAATCAGAGTAAATTGTTTTCTACTGAATGGTTGATATTAAATCAGGATTAAAACAAAGGTGTATTTTGTCAGCTTTATTATTCAATTTGTGCATAAATAATCTCGCTGTATTTCTTAAATCTTTAGACATAGATGTTAAAATTGGTAATGAACTTTTATGCATCTTACTATGCAGATGACATTGTATTAATACTAGCAGAAAATGCTACTGATCTCCAAAAGCTGTTGAATACAATACATGATTGGTGCAATTTAAATGATATGAACATAAATAACTCTAAAAGTAATTTTATACATTTTAGACCACCTAGTTGTCCAAGAACAAATTAGGTTTTTACGTGTGGTAATGACACACTTAAAATAGTAGATAGATATACTTACCTTGATTTAGTAATGCATGAGCGTCTGGATTTAAATGTTATGGTTAAAGCTGTGGCACAAAGTGCAAGCCGTGCTCTTGATCTGGTCATTGCTAAATGCAAATTGATAGGTGGGGTTCCATATGACGTGTTCGCAAGGCTCTGTGGTCCGTCAGTGGAAAGCTGTCGCAGATTTTGTGGGCCATCTGTGTAACACCGCAATGACTAGAGTTAATAGACGGACTGCAGTCTGAGCTAGTTCTAATCTTGTAATAAAAACAAAAATAATATCAAACAGGGAATGCCACGTACCAAAAACGCAGCCTCCCCAAAACGAGCCCCACAGCACCCAGAAGTGCACACCACCAACACACACACACACGCACGCACGCACGCACGCACGCACACAAACACACACACACACACACACACACACACACACACACACACACACACACACACACACACACACACACACACACACAATCATGTACACACACAAACATACACTACCAACACACACAAGAATTAATATATACAACACACGAATACCAACACACACAAAGAATTGGTTTGCCCATTCTGTCCAAATAATGTGGAAGATGAGAACCATGTTATTTTGAAATTTCAAGAATTTGTCGGAATATGAACAGCTGAAATACCTATTTACAAGCCCAATGTTAATAAGATCTCTTGTCAAAACCTGTTGCAAATATCTAGTCGCAAATAGTCGGACATTTGTTACATTATTCGACAATAATTGATAAAAAAACCCATAAAATTTACATTTTTGTCACCCTCTTTAAATGCAAAACCAATGTTAAAAACTGACAACCACTATGTTTTCCTCAACAGAAACATACTTTCGGCTTCAAAATCCTCCAAGACCATTACTATGGCAACAGCGATTTGAAATGATTCTTTTTTTATATTTTGGCTATACCTTATGAAAAAGGCATATCGTGGAAAGAAGACATGAAATAGTTCACCAGATATGATATATATTGAAAGAGTATATAATGTTGCAACCAAAAATAAATGATGCTGTTAGGAAATGATTACCAGAATAGTTAACTGCCCATGTAAATTGAAGTGAGTTTTGACGTCAAATTGTGGTATGTGACGTCATTTTTAGAGTGAACAATGACGCCTTAGGTATACTTTTTCAAAACGTTGTAGTTTTGTATGTACTGGACGCAGGTAACTGCAATTTTCCAATATTGATATTGAAATATTGTTTATTTAAAATATGCAAGAAAATTAGTTTCCAAGTTTTCCCCATTTTCCCTTGTCGCTGGTCATATAATATTTTAGATGTTAAACAACATTTGATTAGTTTTAATTGTTCGTTTTGTCCTCGTGTGTTTGCTTTGTATGCTAGTGTGTGTTGGTAGTGTATGTGTGTGTGTGTACATGATTGTGTGTGTGTGTGTGTGTGTGTGTTGTGTGTGTGTGTGTGTGTGTGTGTGTGTTGGTGGTGTGCACTTCTGGGTGCTATGGGGCTCGTTTTGGGGAGGCTGCGTTTTTGGTATGTGGCATTCCCTGTTTGATATTATTTTTGTTTTTAATCATTTTGAAGAGCTATGATGGTAAAGTTTTTAGTACCAACTGTGATAAGAAATGCGCATCACGTTTAGAATACTGTTTATGAAACGGTTTTAAAGTTAAATAGATATCGTTAATAACTTAATACATATCTGTGATAGTAGTTGAAAAGTCTGAGAAGACTGGCTGCGAAAAAAAGTTTTATGTGTATTTATATATAAATGCATTGTATGTATATATGTAAGCAGATTTGACTCAAAATAAATAAAATATATATATATATATATGTGCTTCCAGCGGACATGTATTGATTTTACTATGTTCCAAAATATTTCCTTACTGTTGGTTTAGGAAAAAAAAACCATGATACTTACCTCCTGGAGACAGACTAAATCTGCCATGGAATTTTTCAATTCACGAATAATTCGCTTTCTTCTGGCTTCTTTTCTTAGAAAAACTACTTCAAGGGACTCGTGAAGCAATAAATGAAATATGAACTCAAATTTCGCAAATGTCAATGTCAAACAATAATAAAAAATGGAAGATGTAACATCATATTAGAAAAATTGTGACCATACATTTAATGCTGGTAAGACAAAATACCCACATTTAAAGCTGCCTTTCTTTTATTGCCTTCACACTTCACGACAGCGGTACCTACGGCAAGCCAATCTATAAGCCAGTGAAGCAGCATCTGGTAGAAATACAAAGATTTCATATAATATGATGAAAACAATTACCTGAAAAGCATAAGTAACTATATAACACTTTTATAATCTAGATACAAGAAACATTGATTAAATATACACATTAAACATTTGCAATGACCAATCAGAGAGTATACACCTTATTAAACTAAGTGTATATATTATGCTTGTCAAAATGCTTTAAGGTTGCCAATTTTATTTACCATCCAGCACGGATTGATGATATCAACTGTTTTTACTGTAGATTAAGAGCAAATGTGTAGTACAGTTATGCAGATTAAAAATTCACTTAAAAATTAACATCTATTAGGAAAATGATAGAGAAAAAGTAAAATTGTGGAAAAGCTATCACATATCAGTTATAAAGATATTATATGTAAAAAGTACAATGATAAAATAGTTTCATTATACAGATGAATGAAACAGTTTTGAAAACTTCTCTCTTGTTTTGAATTAAGTTAAGTGTCCATTTTAATCAAACATACATTTTACTCCAAGCGCATTTTTTTCGTCGACAAAAAGAAATATAGATTTAATGGAGTACTAGTTAAACGACATTTACATTCAAATACAACACAATGGTGGATACGTCAATTCGTTTAGACGAATGAATATAAATCACACTATTATCTATGTATCTGTACTTTAATTATTCCTCAAAGGTTATATAAGTTGAATGTCTTTATTTGAAGGATGTTATCAAAATTGCATTCTTTTTAATAATTAAATTGGCACAAATGAAAGCGATATCTCCTCGAAGGAAATATAAATTTGAATTTCTTTATAAGAAGGATGTTATCATTAGTACAACGTGATAAATATGGCGGACTTCTGATTGTGCTAAACACTTCAAAAATAAATTATGTCAGTTTCTTGAAGTGTTCAGCACAATCAAAAGGTGACTATGATTGGGACCTGTGTAGTTCTAGAATACTTTTATGTTGCCATAAGATAGGCTTCATTTTACATTTACAGCTAAACGGCTGTCATTATTTTCTAACATTTTTGAGAGATCTACTTTTGTTTAGAGATTATTTTGATCACGTGATTACCCACCGTGATTATAGATTGTTGAAATAACTTAAAGTTGACCTACATAATACCTTTTTATTCGAAACCTTTGACCAGTTATTGACATTGTACATTGATTATAAAGATAAAGAAAACACAAAGTAGTGGAAACATCTTTTTATTACCGATATATCAAAATCTGACATTATGTTACGTATGGTGCTATATCAAGCTACCTTCACAACTAATTGCACGCATACATGGTCACTCTTTGGAAGTTTTCCTCTCTTTTGGTAGGAATAATCACCGTGCAAAAATATATCAGTACATAATGATACAAAAGGGTTAAACAAGACAATACTCTGGCAGTTAACATTTTCGATACAAATTGAAATAAAAATTCAAAAATATTTATTCACCTAGCTATGGTACAGTACATTTAAAAGCCAAATAATTGAGAATAACGGTATGTACTTTTCTCAGTAACAATTAGAAAGGGGCACTGGTTACTTTAAATAGAAAGTTAGTCATGAAATACGAAGGATACGAACGTCATATTAAGTAGACACTATGCAACTCCCCTGGGGAAAGTAAATACCGTTATTCTTAATATTTTCGCTTTAAATGTATTGTACTATAGCTGGTTGAATTAATATTTCTGAATTTATATAAAATTTCGATCAGCTGTTTCGTAAAACAGCAAAACATTCATAAAGGGAGGTTATAATACTAGCACTCTTAAACGGACCACATGCTTGGTGGCTGACTCATTGCATTTTCCGTACTGTTCTTTCCTAAATCCTGATTGTATTTTAATACACTTGACGGAGGAAGGTAGAGTTCACCCCATGTTAGCTAATTCGTGTCCTTAAAAGTAAGCCTCTTTTTGGGTACATCGGTAAACACGTATCAATTTTACACATACACATCAAGAGTTGTTATTGTTAAGCGGAGGCGGTGGCCAGAATAGCACATTGACACTATGTGAATTATGTTCACAAATATATTATTTATATACATCCTTCACAATAACAACATCATCCTCCTTTGTCATATTTAAGTTTTCTCCTTGATAACATGTTAATATATAAGTAAACTCAGTTCTGACCACTCTCGTTCCATGGTTGAATTCGACTATGTGCGCTTATGGACTACATAATTCCAGAAGGCTGCTACAAAACAGGTTTGTTGATCTCCTCAGTATAAGATACCAATACATTAACGAGATTGCAATAACAAACGCATATATATTTACAGTGACTACTACAATGTATCACCAAATGCGGAACAAAGCACTCATATCGTTATTTTTTAAATATATCCAATAAGTAAGTGAGGATTACTCAACTGATTAAATGTTCCTTATTCGACGGCTATAGACCGAAAATTATGTGTTACCATTAGCTGCTAGGACCATCGGTCCGTAGAGAAATGTCAGTCCTACACCCCATATCTTGCACGTCTGTCAAGGAAAATGTTGTTTCTGTTACGTGTGATTTTGAGATATCGAATGCCCATTCACCAAGACAGTGTATTCTATTATGATTGCAATGCTCTATAGTTAACATATGCATAACCGCAACAATACTACTAGTATTTTATAGCCAGCGAGTAGCGCCTTATTACCTGGCATTCAGTTAGTTTTAAGAATTTAGAGAGCACTCCTTGATATTTGCTTTTATTTGAAATGGGTTGATTGATTGATTGATTGGCTTGGTTTATCGACACATCGGCGGCACAATAGAGGCCAGTTCGCGTTGAAGATACGAATTAGGACTAAGAATCTGTGTCAAGATTTAAAAAAATGATAAAGCTGTTTAAAATTTGGAAACTAACCCTCTATAGATTACACTCCTTCAGGTAGTCAATTTTCTGTTTGGGATTTACATTGTCAAAAAGTTCTTTAAGTCCAAAAAAAATATAAAACAAGAAACCCCCCCCCCAAAAAACCCCCCCCCCAAAAAAAACCCCCCCCCCCCCCCAAAACCCCCCCCCACATTTAGCGTTAAAATGAGTTTTACAAGCTATATAAGTTGGTTTGTCTTCAACGTTCAAGAGAAGAGTGCATAGGCTTAGTATGCACAATGCACTCTTCTCTTGAAGACAAATCGAGCAAGTATGACCTATTCTTTTCGTTTGGTCTAAAATATTGACTGATTCATTTACTTTTTTGCGTTTTTGGTACGTGGCTTTCCCTGTTTGATATTATTTTTGTTTTTAAGTGATTTTAGTTCGTTGAAAGTAGCATTGTCCCAGGAGGACTGCAATTTAGTTTGAATTACTATTCGATTAGACGGGAAGCTACTAGTTTAACGTTTGAAAACTTTAAATGGAGTGTTTTCTTAGCGTTTTAGTCAGTCAACTCATTTCCCGAAATACCAATATGGCTTAGGATCGAACAGTAAACAATTCGTTTTTCTGTAATTAAATCTGCATGTTTTTGTAGAACTCTGGAGATGATCATGTTATGAAAAGCTTGAAGAGTTTGCAGTACTAACAGAGAGTCACTAAAAATAATGAATTTCTGTTTTCGGGACGAAGCTATAAAGTTGAGAGCAAGATCCAGCAGA
The DNA here is from genome assembly GCA_022818135.1 of Saxidomus purpurata. Lineage (NCBI taxonomy): Eukaryota > Metazoa > Mollusca > Bivalvia > Venerida > Veneridae > Saxidomus > Saxidomus purpurata. Next base: position 57,876,178 of record JAFMSR010000003.1, read on the forward strand.
AAATATTGATGAGTGATCTAGGATGCGTAGTTTAGAGGTATGCGGAGAGGATACAGCTGAGCAACCGACTACCTCTGTCCGTGTAAATGTGCATTTGGTCATGTACTTTGATTTGATTTCATTGATATCAACTCTACAGAGATCGGGATTCATTGTAGATTTTGATCATTGTGTCATGTAAAATATTACAAAATTTAATGATCTACTTAATTCTCATGAAGAAGCTTTATTTTGTGTACATGGATGAAAATTATCGATATTGAAATCTTAACTGGTGATTGAGTCTTTTATGAGGAGGCCAAAAGGAGAGATCGCTTTAGGTATTATCTCATATAAAGTTGTGCGGTTATGTTTATAAACAGCGCCATAAGCTGGACTTTCAGAGTTTGATTTTAATTAAACAGCATATTGCAGAGCCAGTTTCTTTACGTCGTAGGCAGATCCGTTTGCTTCGATACACAAGCTCTGAACTGGCGATGTTCATACTGTTCCAAGGATAGTATGACAAATGCTAACGAAGATAACTAATGATTAACTTTGGCACACAATTTAGAGATTGTATTTGGTAGATTTAGAGGGGTTGAAAGGCATGAAAGAATATACATGACTATAAAAATTGTGGAATGTAAATGTCACTGAATCTGAATACCATATCCTATGATGTTTTACAAAATACTCGCACATCCTGAATAAATACTTAACAAATACATCATGACGGACAGTACAGTGTGCAATACTTTCAAAGCTGCTTAACCTCAGAGTTTAGTGAAAAATAAGGTTCTTCAAACGGTCTGTAGTACTTCAGAACAAATAAAAAAGAAGAATTTCGTGTAAAGTATTTCTGTATTTTTGAAATTAAACGCTACCAAATTATAAAGCGTTGCAAACGCTTTTGAAATCCCAATAATATAATCGTTCTTTTGTAGTGTAGCGGTGCCGTCAAACCAAAGCAAGTACTTTAGACTACTTTGGAAATTGTGCTATTGTTGAATACCTTATAGATTTTATTATATTGCTATGTTCATTTTTGTCTTGGTCATATTTCGAATTCTATACATTTTTGTATTTGTTAATGACCAATAACCATTTATTTGGCCAGATATGCCAATGAACTAATACACATGTATTCATATTTTCGTCAGTTGACCGGTGTCTGAAACGTTCAAAGTGACGTTTGTGAACGGTATTTCTGTGTCTAAGGGACGATAATGCTCAAATGATCCACAGTTTGTTCATTTACTTTCAGGGTTTGATTAATATACTCATTAATAACGTATGTTTCAACTATAAAGTAAGTACTTAGACGATTCGGCTTTAAATTGTTAAATGTCTGGAATCTTACTGAACACTGAAAAAGTCTAATACATTTGATTTACATTTAAAAAAAAACTTCCAACACTGGTGCAGAGTTTAAATAGAAAACTGACAAATTAACAACAAGCTTAAGATATTCTAGAAAGATATGATAAGGAAAAAACAAAAGTCTGAAATCATGTTTTGATAATCGAAATGGGTTTTACAATACACCACTTCACCAAATCTTGGGGGACATCAAGGCCTTGTTAAGCATGATGCCAGATCAAGCTAGCTTTACCACTGATTGCACACCAACATGGTCACTCATTGGAGTCTTTCCTCTTCTTGGTAGGAATACTCTCTGTGAAATTGATATATGTAAACTTGTGAAATCAAATAAGATAAATGTATTTAAGAATTTAAGTATTTTCTCTGCAGTTCAAGACACAGCTATATTTGCAAATTAGCGTATTGTTTTTACTTTATATATATATCTTTTGGCGATCACGAACTTTGAACGAGCACACACAGTCACACACACACAAGCATATGGACTCAATGTGGTAAATTACTTCTAGTACTTTTGTTACTAAAATTGTTGGTTAGAATAAAACTACATGTAATTGTTCTGTAGCCATAATTTACTAATGTAACTGTATTGTATATTAAGATTTTATCGTTGGTACCGGTTTCCCACATGACCAACGCCCCCAGAAGAGGTAAGTTATTTTATGTTTCGGAGGATAGTGCAAGATACAAAGCGTCCCAATCCCAGAGACACCCATGGTTCTTTAAACATGCCAGGTGTATAGCACCCATACACTGGACCTCGGTTTTTGTCTGAAAGACTGTTAGTAATTGTTTTATTTGGTCAACCCCGGGAATCGAACCAACAACCTCGTGATTACAAGTATCGTGCTCTACCAATTGAGCTTACCGCGCTGACTATTGTATTGTATTGGAGAGAGCCATCTTAAAAGTGGCAAGCACTTGTGGCTCAAACCATTTGCTGATTATTTGGCAACAAACTATGTTTAAACTAATGTCACCACTTTTGGATTTTCTGTAATATGAAATATAAGTAACTTGGGATTTAAATCGGTTTTTAGCTCGCGATCCTACTGGTTTCTTTCTGTATAAAAATGAATTAAGAATATTAAATAATTCATTATTCGACGTGATATGTGACAGCTACAAAATAATATTACCTTAGTTTTACGTATGAGCATGTTTTTGACAAACACATGGTCAACGATACTTTGCTTCGATTTGTCTTTAGGATCACGCCAAGTAAAGTCCACCGATGGTCTTGTGGTGAATCGCTTCAACATCAGTATGTAGCTTTCTGTAAATCAACATTTTCTCGTTATACAGTTCGATTATGCTGTAGTCACAAATTTAATCCGAGCCTAGGAATTACGGGATTAACAATTAATTCTTTATTATACATGTTGTATTTTAGATCTGGAAAAAAAGTTGGTATTGAACATTCTGGGACCACAAAAAAAATCAAAAGGATTTTTTGTAATGTCAATATATAAAATATGGATCTGTTGGATTTTACATAATTAACTTTACCAAAGCTCTAAGCAAAAAGTTACTACACATGTACTTTCTTTTTTCGAATTTCACAGTAGTACACGATTACAAAAAAACTAGTTTTGGTGTAGCTTAATTAATGATGAAGGATGGACTTGTTTTTACCTTGAATTTTCGGTTGTTGTTGTGATTTTAGGGCAAGACCCGTGTTAAAGGTGCCAAGAATAATTGCTGGTTGAATTCCACGGAGACTTCTTATTAGTGTACGGGTTTGATGAGCATGTACATCAGCGTACGACGAAAACCCTTCACTTGTCAGGCCGGCTGTAACAGATATGAGTAACTAAACAAGAAGTCAATGAAATGTCTATTCTCCCAGTTTGGGTTTAACAGACATGAGAAACTAAAATAGAAATCAATGACAAATATATTCTCCCAGTTTGGCTCTAACAGACAGGAATAGTTAAACAAAATGTCAATGAAAATTATATTATCCCCGTTTGGCTCTGAATAACTAAACAAAAATTCAATGAAAATTATATTATCCCAGTTTGGCTCGTACAGACATGAGTAACTAAACAAGAAGTCAATGAAAAATTTATTCTCCCGGTTTGGCTGTAACAGAAATGAATAACTAAACATGACTTAAATAAATGTTCATGAAACGTCTATCCTTCACATTTCTTTCAAAGGTTATAGTAATGAACATTCCTGGCGTTGCTGTAATGAATTGATTGCATGCCATCCCCTTTAGGAGAAATTTGCGAAAAGAAATATGTGCTTCTCTTTGTTTAATGATGTACTTAGTTGCTACTGTTTCCCAAACACTATGATAAATGTTTGACCTCCATTTTAAGACTCTTGCTACAGTTAAAAAAGGTCTATATAACAGTCGGTTTTATTCTTTCTGTAAACATTTGTATTTTGTCATGACAAACAATCAATTGATGAAATTTGAAATACAGGAAAAACGGTAACCAGTGCTATGTCTCTATTATATATATTTTTACAAACAACTATAACAAAACAAAAACATTTGATGAGCAAGAGCAAGTTTTATAAAAGTTATGATACTGTTTGGTCAAGAATGATGCTTATAACTTATGTAATGCTTTGAAAACACACAAGAAATAAGTTTTAAAGAGCTACGTATGTTATTCGGAGAAAGAAATGTGACTAAACCTAAGAAATTGATTGGATTTTATTTTTTTTGACTCGGATAGTCAATAAAACTTTCCATGCTTTTCTACAAAAACTGTTTTACAGATTCATTTATATTTCGGTTGTAACTTTGCTAGTATACCTTTTTTTCAGGAGTAAAGTTTGGAGTAAATATCTTTCGTAAAATCTTGATGTTCACTTTGAATAGTCATACAACTTTAAGAACGATCTTCTTCTAAATTAATGTTCATATTATCATACTTCTGAAAACAAACTAGGTCATGGACCTTGTTCTTCAGAAAAAAAGACTTTCTTTTTGTCGAGAGTGATGGGGATGCTACAAGCAGGCCATGTATTTAATGGAAGTAAGGCTACTATAGATAGACAGAACGTTTCAAGTAAAACAATAAAATCAACATACTAAGGCGTGATCTGAGAAAAAATACTCACGTTCGAAAAACAAAGCATTTGTGCCACTCATGTGAGTACAAAACACGGTAGCATAGTCTTTAATCTGTAAATAATAAGTTAAGTACAATGCACAATGAAATAAAACCATGATCACCAACCTTTTTACAGCGCCCAAGTCCAGTCGCTTATTTCAACTAGTGGGTTTCAGTTTGTCGTATCATTCTAATCATGATTTAATGCGATCAAAGAATAGAAGAACTACCTTCGTTTCTTGGACAGTTGGACAGTTCGATATTGATTGAGAACTCATAGCTGACAATTGCAATTGCAAGTGAAACGAATTTGCTATCTTATTTTTGTATAAATGGACGTTTCTAGACTAAAAGAGCCTTGTGATTACATAGTTCAAAAGTTTGTTCTGAACATTAGACATAAAGGCAATATCACTTTTCTTTGGTAATGGAAATTGTTTTAATAGAATGTAAAGTAACTTATTGCTATGAATTTACATATACTTCTCATTTTAACATATGATGCATTTACGATAAACTGTGTTAATAAGTAATATAAAGCACCCATTTGGCTTCAAACAATTATTGTTCACAACTGCTGCCACAACCACAATCTGTTCACGCATAATACTAGCTTGCTCTATACAAAACAGTTCATTTCAACAGTTATACTGACGTAATAATATCTGCATGATGCGGCGTGAACTTATATTTTAGGTATGGTTGCATTTCCTACAGAGAAATCCCTTACGATTTAATTGTTCCTGTAGTTATGTGTAGCAAGGGCGCCTTACCACTAACTCAAATATGAAGTGGCGTGCCTTGTGAAGGCTGTATTGTTTGGGTGAGATTGTATGGAAAGCCGTAGCTGACTTAAATACATTTGCGAGATATATTTAACAATAGATCTATAAAGCGTTATATTGACTGTGCATGAAAAGAAACCAACCTAGATATATAAGATAATTACGCTGGGTGTAAAGTGTATAACTTATTGTTTGATTAGGACCATCGTTTACGTGATATGTAAACACTATGGTTGTGGTTTCTGGTTATATGAAGTGCAATTCCAATTTACAGAATAATTACATGCATATTATACAGTTATTAGTATATTAATACTTGGACCCTTTTATTATTTGACATGTTATCAGTGTAATATGATTGCAGCGTTTCTTTAGCAGGTTGATACCGAGCATATAGATTTTTTATCATTCTGTATTCAAAAGTGATAGGCAAACACCATGCAGTTGGTAGTTTCTATTCATATGGAGTCAAAATACAATACAAAGAACAGTTTCACGCGTACTTCACATAAATTACATGTTCTATCTATTTAATAATAACAGGCACTTAATATAAATGCGATTTGCACGCCGTGTATAGAAAATTGCATCATGAATCCTGACATTTAAACACAAAATTGTTTAATATGTTGAATGTGCACTCCGTGCACAGATGAAAAGCGCTGAAAGCTTAGAAAGACATGAGCCATTATACCATAATTTGATATGTAGTTAAAGTAAATTTTATAGCCAACAACTATTAGAAATTTGTTTGGAAACAAGCAGGAAGATCATCGTCAGTGAAGGAGAAGAACTAGAAAAATCATGACCACCCAAATGTCCACGTGGTCAGTAGATATTATTTGTAATTTATGTTTAGCCATGCATGAATTGAATAGCGCATGAATATATTAATGAGATAAAATAGACCTGTGCATTTTTACACAATCACTTTGGGCCAAAGGTAATTATATTCTGACTACCAGTCCATATAACAAGAATTTTGAAGTTTCTACAAAGAATCAAAAGGGTCTCATTCCTGGGAGGAAATATTATTTGTGTCTAACTAAATTAAAATCTGGCAATTGTTTACAGAAAACATTTCTGTACTTTATCAAATAATAGGGAAATCATATTAACTTGCGTTATGGTAGATAGTCTTTAGGCAAATGAATGAACCGACTTTGGTACGTTTTTGGTACGTGGCATTCCCTGTTTGATATTATTTTTGTTTTTTTGGCAATAAACAACAAGCTGTTTTATAGACATGTAACCATTCTGTAAACCTGAATCATAATTCGTGCACTATCGATACGAACATAATAAATACTAAATTATATGTCATAGGTACGACTTCTTGAAGTCCATACAAAGACCGCTATAGCTTTCAGTTAGACTGCGTTTTCTACCAGATGACTTCAAAGGTTTTGGAAAATAAAATAATGTTCATACCCGAGGAAGACCTTACTCTTGAAACTAATCTTTTTTATAAATACACTACGGTATAGGACAGGATGGCTTTCTGTAGAAATGCGCCTGATTGATTACTCTTACCTCCGCTTTAATATATCCTTTGGAAATTAGTGTTTTTGCTGTTGGATGATAATCAACGTAGGCTGCATCGCGTAAGCTTTTCTTTGACAACAGAACAAGACCTGCGTTATTCATCTGCCGACCACCACCAACTTTACGTAGGGCTGCACACCTAAACATTGCATGTTCATTTTTACTTCCTATCTTCATGATTATAGCGATACAAACACTGAGAAAGCGAACCATTCATTGATAAGTTTCCTTCTTTATTGTGAAACGTTTCCTACACTATAATATCAGTTTGTTACTTCAGACAGAATCATTTGTTTTGATATAAAAAGTTTTCTGTTTTAATTAAGAACAAACATGATGTAAATTTAGACCTACAGAATCGAATACATTTAACAATACCGTAAAAATCTTAAATACACTTACTTGTAAATATCCAAATAAGAAAAACCGATACAGTTGAGACATTCTTGGCTCTCCTGCTGAAAAATATCCATGAATTCTGTATAGCAATTTGACGTTGTGCAGGTGATTGCGTCCTTGGTGTTAGGGAGGTTGTTGCACCCGTTGGTCACGATACATGTCGCATAAGTGTCTACTCTAGTGTAATCACATGGTGGAACTGAATGTAAAAATCATACAAGTTTACAGTTGTATTCTTTGTGTGGGTTACTTTGATTTCGAGTTGTGAAAAGTATAAACCACATGATTTTACTGACACAATTCTAGGCAGAATAGGTGTGGAATAAATATGCTGGACTTGTTTTGATTTAATATTTCAATAATGTATCGTCTGGTATTCTTGAAAGGAAAGAGAGACATTTCTTATACATTTAGAATCTAACCGAACTTCTGATGAATAAAAAATATAGGAAAAGTTAGAATTGTAGTTAAGATCTTTAATTTAATGTTCACTCAGAATTGTGGTAATTATGAAATGATATATATCAGTCTAGAGTGTTGTGATTTAAAAAAAAATGTATTCCGAAATTTTCTTTTCGTTAAATTGTGTACCATATTAAAATTCAAAGCGGTATTTTTCTTTATTCACTTACATCTTTTTCCGTCAGACTGTGGAGGAAATTCATTGATATTAGTATGTATTCCGCTGAAAGAATACGGAAACTGACCCTGAACGTTGTTTACAATATCCTCAACATCTGACCCAATCCAAGCCTACAATGTACCATTATAATAACAATACAGATTGGACAGGTTTAAGCCTACATATATGCACTGTATTTTGTCTTACACAGATAATCGATATAGGTTTAGCTTACCCAAAGTCCTCAAGTCTTCAGCGTACATATAACACTTTCTGAAGTAGCGGATGCAAGATTTATTTGTTTATTTATTTTCCTTATTTTTGTGTTCTGGTCTCTGAGAGATAACAAGGAACCAAAAATAAGAAAGTTATCAAGAATGTGTTTCAATGAATTGATTATTAAATCATGCTGTTATTACTAGTGTTTCAGAGTAGTCCTTTACTTAAACAATAATACACGATATTTACCTCCTGAAGACAGACAAAATCTGCCGATGATTTTTTCAATGAACGAATGATTTCCTTTTTTCTGTCTTTTTCTCTTGAATAAGCATTTGGAAGGGAGTCATGGAGCCACACATTGTACGTTAGGACCTAAGGGATAAAAACTTGATCAGCTGTGATAATAGCTGTAATAGTAGCATAAGCAAAGAACGTATTACATGTATGCATTTTGTCAAATTAGTGCATTATATAAAACATATTGCTTTTGCTTCGCTGTGCATGAGTCAACTTGAGAAAGAATATTTTATTTTGATACTTGTCAGATAAAACCGGATGCTTTGTTTAGATTTTAGATGACATATTCATGTTATGGTCTCATTCACTAAATGATGTAAACAAATTAATAGATTCTCTGAATGTTTTTCATCCTTACATTAAATTTACAGACACTCTATTGGATACAAATGTTACATGTTTAGATGTTGATGTATCTGTTGATAACAGTAATACTATCTGTACTAGTGTACATGTTAAACCCACTAATATCCATCAGTATGTTGAATATAGTTCCTGCCATCCTAGCTCATGTAAAAATAGTATACCTCTCAGCTAAACGTTATAGACGTATTTGTTCTGATGATGATCAATTAATTGAATTGCTCACTGAATTACGGAACCACTTTATAGTTAAAACTACCCAGATTTAGTTGTTGACTCTGCTTTTATACTGTCAAAAACAGTTCACAAATTGATGCCCTTAAAATCTCTCTTAAGGACAGTAACAGCAAAGCTGTACCTTTTGTAATAGAGTTTAACTCTTCACTTCCCAAAATAGGTAATATTATTAAAATAAACTTAATTACTTGCAAAAAAATTTGCATGTAATATCTTGGTCAGACTAGTCAATAAGTTGGCAAACGTATGAATAGCCACCGTTTTAGCATCAAGAGTTCCATTGATCCATTGTTTAAATGACTTAAGTTTTATGCATATTGATGTCGTAGATAATGATATTGAAAGGCTCCTGAAGGAAACCTACTGGATACATGAACTTGGTACTGAATTTCCTGAAGGCTTAAATTCTAAACTTCTATATAATGTGAAATAATTAGCCTTCCATGTCATATTATACTTTGTTTGTACTTAATACTCTGCTTATCTGTTTTTCTTAAAATGATTCCCCCTTTTTTGACAAAGTAGTACAGTTGTTACTGCTTTTATTTATATTTTGCCTAATAAGCAGTTTTCCGCAGTGACTTTGCATCTGTTAGATCCTGCACTATTTTGTTATTTATTCTGGCATGTATTTATGTATTATCATATTAATGTTTACTAAATTTTTGCTGCATAACATTATGCTAATTTATCACATAATAGTATGTTAACCTCATGTCAAAATGTGTACGTCAAATTGTAACGTCATTGCAGTTATGTCATGACGTCACTGCAATGACATTACAACTTGGCGTAAAAATTTTGGCATAACATTTCTGAAAGAAAATGTGCAAAAATATATAAATATAGATTGTAAGCTTTCTACTCATTTTTTGAAAATTTGAATGCTGATGAAAAAACCTACATTCAAAGCGTCCTTTCTCTTATTCCCCTCACATGTCAGGAAAGGGGTACCTTTGACCAGTAAAACAGTTACAAACCAGTGTAAACGCATCTGTTATAAATAAAAAACATTCATAACGAACTATTTTACAATCAAAATATTTCGGACAAATGCTAAAAGGTATATTATAGTTTAGTATAGTCTCAACCATTTGCAATCTGAAAACATCAATAAAAAGCACTGACTTAGTTTTGAAGAAACTAGACCTATCATTAAATGTGATTAATACCCCCGAAAGTAACAGAATACCTTGTGAAAAACTAAAATAGAGTTATGGTTCTTGGCAATAACTCTGTAATTAGTCAAGATAGAGTAATGGTTCTTGTACACTGCACTTTCTCTCATTGTGATTGACCATTGCATGAAGATGTATTGAATTCCAACCTGTAGTTTTCAATTTAATCTCCGGACAAGGAAAAGTAACAAAGGACAATAACTCTGTAATAAGTCAAGATAGAGTTATGTATCTTGTACACTGCACTTCCTCTTCTTGTGCTTGACCATTGTATAAAGTTGTATTGAACTCCAGCCAGTAGTATTTAACTTATGCTCCGGACAAGGAAAAGAAACAAAGGACAATAACTCTTTAACTTGGTTTATGCTTTTGATTGACGAATGAACTAACTTCTAATTGAGTTTAATATATCGTTCTCATAGAATGTAGTCTTGTCCAACATTAAAGGATCTTTTTTTCACATTATTTGAATTTGAGGCTTTTTCTTTTACTTTTTATATATAACATCTTCTTAATGTTTTGATATTCTTTGAGTCCACAATTGTTCAAAAGGTAGAGGCACACTGCTTTGAGAAACTCTGTAGCAGGTAAAAAGGTTTAAAACGAGAGCATGTCAAACGTTTTGTACACTGCATTCAGCATTCAGATTCATAAGGTAAGGGGGTATATAGGAGACATGATCACCCTGCGGTTGGTTGGTCGGTCGGTTTGGCATCAAGAGTTTCATTGATCCAGTATTTTCAACTCAAGTTGCCACTCATTTCAATGAAAACAGTCATTGTTTAAATGACTTAAGTTTTATGCATATTGATGTCGTAGATAATGAAAGGCTCCTGAAGGAAACCTACTGGATACATAAACTTGGTACTGTATTTCCTTAAGGCTTAAATTCTAAACTTCTATATAATGTGAAATAATTAGCCTTCCATGTCATATTATACTTTGTTTGTACTTTATACTCTGCTTATCTGTTTTTCTTAAAATGATTCCCCCTTTTTTGACAAAGTAGTACAGTTGTTACTGCTTTTATTTATATTTTGCCTAATAAGCAGTTAAAAGAACATACCTTTTTCTTTCAAGTAACAAAACATCAATTGCAAATTCACTTACACTGAAAAAGTAAAGAGATGAATCGTCACAAACTAATGGGTCGTAAAATCAATGAAAACAAAACGATTACGTTAGTATGTGTGCCGTTAGCTATTGATACAAATAAAAGTTAATTAAAATTTGATAATATCTTTTAAAGCATAATTTTATCAAAAGTGCAATTATTTTTAATGGTCAAATTGGCGCAAAACAATATGTTTACAAAATGTTAATACTTATAATTATGCATATACAGGTTCAAAAACAAACATCCCGGAGGTTGCAGGTTCGAGCCCCACTTGGGTCACGACTGTACCTCCTCATATGACAGCAGTACTGGTTTTTCCAGGAAGCGGACTCGAGAGTGATTCGATAAGATTAGTTATAAAGATACAATATGTAAAAACTTTTTAACACAATCATTTTACTTCAAGCGCGTTGTTTTTGCCAACAAAACGAAATGTAGACGGTTGATCCAAACACTTATTTTAACGTCAATTCGTTTGGAAGAATGAATATAAATCACGCTATATTATCTATGTAATACATAGATAATATAGCGTGATTTCAATTATTTCTCGAATGAAATACAAATTGAATTTCTTTATTAAAAGGTTGTTATCAACATTGAAATCGTTTTAATAATTAAATTGGCACGAATGAAAGCCATATCTAAAATAATTTTAAGATATTTTACATATATGTAGTTTTAAACACAAATTTAAATTTGATTTTAGCCTTTTAGATGATTTTTGTTGCAAACATTTAAAAATAAGCTATAAATGTGTCCATAGGAAGTCCCCGCTAAGTTTACAGTACAAAGCTTAATAAAAATACAATCATAGAATGTGGCTTTGACCTTTAAGGTTGGGCATTTTATTGTACAAAACACATAGTCTTGTTATATGAGTTGAAGCGGAAGGAGTCAACACAAAGCGCTGAAGGATTCCGGGGATGTTTGCTAACAGCGGCTCATGCAGTCAGGAAAGAAATATACTAAAATTACGAGGAACCTGTCAGCGAGGAAGAGAGCCAAGAGAAGAAAGTGGAAATAACAGTTTACATGATGGGGGCAACAGTTAAGATGACGAAGACGCAACAGTGACCGTCATCCAGTTCGGCTCTTTATGACGGGAAGTAATGAACAAGATATTTGGCAAATGGACTGGAGGTTATAAGTTATGGACGGAAGACAGGCTGTTAAGGCACAGACACAGAACGAGGAGCCCAGAGATACATCAAAGTAAGCAAAATCAGAGGACCGCTACCAGCGACGGTTGGGTATTGGCACGAGCATTGCATTCGGTCGGTAGGGAAGCCAGGAATATTTTATTATTCTTTATGGGGGAGGGGAGGGGAGGGGAGGGGAGGGGCGGGGCACTGTCGCTAGTACTGCTACTGCTGCTGATGCTTCTATAAATAACAAGGGTTTCTCCAAGAGAATGAATAAAACTATAGATACAACCGACGCTTTCTGTATTTTTGCCAAACGTACAGAAAAACTTCCAATAAAATTACAGAAACAACACAGCAATATATCAAATAAAGCTTACTCAAATTGTACGCTTACAGATTGTCATGTCTCATTTTATTAATTGGTATACTAATTGACGTAAGGTAAATACAGTATACAATATTCCGAGGCAATGCATAACAGAATGCTAAAGAATGGTATTCACTTCATTATCATACATTTTTGACATAAACATGTATCAGTAATAAGTACATTGTACTTGCAAATGAATTTTAGATGACCCATAGATTACAGTTAGGACCACTTAATAGTTTTTTTTTGTGCTATGTCATATGCTATTGAAATTTTCCTAGCATTGATGTCTAACTTGACTACTGAATATTGACTTTACGCTAAAAAAACTGTCAAATAGAGTGCAAAAACCGCGTTTAATGTGGATCACAAGAGACATAAATCACATGGCATCATCTGTTATGTTTGCATTCTGCGAATTCAGGATCTGGCAGCCAATGGCCGACTGTTCAGCATGTGGCAGGAAATGACGTCACATCAACTCAGCCATCTTAGAAGACTGGTGGAAACAGTGCTCAATGCTAAAAAAGTCATTAGATGAAAATCAAGAGTTGGACTAATTCGATTGAAATAAGAGACACGGACTGTGTTCAGTGGAGGACACGATAATATGTGTCATAAAAACAAACTGATCTCGCAGGCTATTGGTCTATTTCTTTTATATGCTTTTTTTATTAATTTCAGACTCACTGAGAGCATAAATCAAACTGACGATTTTCCAAGATAATGAAAAGAGGCCGAAAGTAACATATGAATGTAAGCGTCATCAAACGATTATGCAAAAAAACCCCAACTAATTCAAATCAGAAATCGACTAAATATACTATGACTTGAGTGATAATTGCAATGTTTGTTGGCGGTAAAATACTACACATAACCAGACTCACAGAAGTTTGCTTATGCCAACCTCTGGAATTATTTTACCGTCTTGCCAGGATTACCTCTTTTCGTTCTGTTCTTCCCGTTTCTTGGTCTGAGAGCTAATCTATCTTTCAACGGATACAGTTTGTTGTCTGTTTACACTTTGAAGGTGCATAAATAAAGGTCAAAGTAAATACGCGACTTCGTCGCATATTTCTGTTTGAGATATTTAAAGTTTAATATCTCCAACATTGGTGTCTAATATTTCTGCATGCTACAATTTTTGCTAAATGTTTCAATACGCATATTTCTAGTAACCAGATTCACTAATAGGCCTATTCAACCTTTGACCGATATTCTCGATCCAGATCCCTACATTACATGCACGATCCAACTTGATATTGAGCCCGTTTGTCTCCTAATTTGCCTACATATTGGCTACGTACTTTTAAAAACGCTCTCATGTCCGGATGCAAATAACATGGACAACAGACATTTCTACTCATTTCTCGTAAATTGTACATGCATTTTTGTTTTGCCCTTTGTTTTTGTCGAGATGTATAGTGTTGTCTACGTTTATAATTCATATGCACTTAGTTGCTCAATGTAAGAATTAATTTGTCTAAAGTATTAGCCAGTTTTACAACACATTACTGTTGTACATATTTCAGAATCTGGACAAACACCTAAACGGCATTACCTAAAGCAGGTTTGTCATTTGTGGCGTGTTACATAAAACTCTATATGTCTTACAGTATAAGTTAAAACCTTATTTTGACCGATTGAAAGGCGTAAATTGTATTCTCCAGTACTGGAGGGACCTTCTGTTAATTGCTTTTCCGAATGAGAAATGCTATGACTGCAGTTTTCCAAGCATGTTATTCAAAACTCTTCTTGATATTACAGACTGGCGTCTTGTCACACACTAAGGGTTTGTCTGATTGTCATGACAACTAGGAAATCCTGCAGTTAGATTTTAATGTTGTTTCATTCCCCCCAATTTGCCTGACGTTGCTACATATGATTTCGTCCTTCCAAAAGGTAAAAGATCTGTTCTCAAGGCAGAGATTTAGATCCAAAATTTCTGTCATCTGTTAATGACAGCGTTTGAGTATAAGATTATGTGCGTTCAGGCTAAAAATTGATATGGGAAACCTGCAAGTTATGCGACAGTCATGCATAATAACCAATGATGCTTATGGATGGTTTTATATACATGTTTTATAACAAGTCCCTTAACAAGTCTACAAAACCACTTTCTTTTAATAGTTGATGTTATACAAAATCTGTATATCAATTATGTGTTTGATTGATTGATTTTTATACAGATAAAATACACATACATGTATATACAATTAAATGTTAAAGTTTTGAACTAAACAGAACATTGTCTCGGCTTTTTGTATAACATTATATGCATTCTTCTTGTAAATTTGCAGCTATATGTGCATATTTTGGAATATGTGACAACATGTATTTTTGCATTTTTTGTAGTTGTTTTTAATTTGTTTTTTGTTTTTGTTTTGGTAATCGACCAACCTGTCTTGACCATTTGGCCGGCTTTGTTATACGATAAGACACATTGCACTAAACTACTTGCACCAGAATCAATAAATGGAAAATTTTCGATTTATTATCCCCATCAAAGACAGAAATATCTATAAGTATTTTTTGGCATTGTCGAAGTCATATCAAAAGCATTTTAATATTCTTACTCAAGTTTTATGTTTGCAAAGACGAAAATATGGGGCAGTAAAATCAGCTAGTAGTTGCAAACATTAGATTTAGACCCTCAAGATAGGCCTTGAACTTTGATCTACAGAATGCATTATTGCATTTAATACACCATCCTGTCAGTAAATATGAACCTTGCTTAATGCTATGGCAGATCTCGCACGAACAAGAAAATTTGGACATGTGACTCGTAAGTGACATCAATCGTTGGCCTTGAATCAACAAAATTATTACGCTTTTAATTAAAAAAAATCGGGTTAATAAATTATGTATTAGAGCAAAATCATGCTTTTGTTCAAACTGTTTTGTAGTTCTTGCAGAGAATATTTGCATAATATTTTTAAACCGCACCGTTAGTCCTAGGAGCATAGAAGAATATTGTACCAACACATGAATGTTACATTTGGCTATCTTATTACATTTAGTGTTGTTAATTTAGCATTGTTACATAAAAAGACAAAACAATGCAATTGAAATACATCCTTTAATTATCTGTAAACATTTTAGAGAAATCCAATATAACAAATCTTTACATCACGGTCTTGTATGATGCTAGATCAAGCTGCTTTCACCACGGATTGGACACCTACATGGTCACCCATTGCAGTTTCTCCTCTTCTAGATAGGAATACTCTCTGTAATAATACGTTAATATAATAATAAATATAATAATATAAAGTTGACAAAACCAAAGAAAAAGACACATACTGTCTTTAAACATGTCTTTTTTTCAATATGTGAAATCCTGATTTTAAAAATCTGGATCGTTGACAATTGTTTTAACAGAGTATTCCAATATTGTCTACATACTGGGTTCTATCACCGAGCTACATCATGTTATTACGACCTTTATATCTTTTTTAGGTCTTGGTTGAAACCATATTTTTTCATTTTCATTGCATGTTCAATGTGTCACAGTTATAAAAAGGCGTTTAAGAGTAGAAAGCTCTAAGCTTATTTAAAACTCTCTCCTTAGTAATAATATTTAGCGCAATTTGGTAACAGCAAACAAATCTAAAATGTGCTTGCAGTTTATTTATATCAACCGTTTAATTTTTCCCGACATAATGAGTTATGTTTAAGTACGGTTCTAAGGTATAAAAAGTACTTTAGTGCATTAAAGTATTTACTAACATTTATACACTAGGTTGTGACCAATACTTGTAGAAAGAATTTACCAAATAAGTCTTGCCTGACTATTAATTCAAAGTTATTAAAAGAAACGGTCATGAATTTCTATCTTTGGCATGTCGCAACGCACATGAATACAACAACTTTCAATCAGTAACCATAGTACCTGAGTTTTACGTATGAGCAGATTTTTGACAAACACGTGATCAACAGTAGTCTGCTTCGATTTGTCCGAGATGTCACGCCGAGTGAAGTCCACTGATGGCCATGTGGCGAATCTCTTCAACAACTGAACGTAGTTTTCTGTAAATAAACGTCGGATACTTAATTCTTAATAGGCTTTTTAAATGTTTTATGTCATTTTGAACTGGTAGGCTAACTGCATAAATCAACTATGAATGCATTTGTTTTGCCAAGTATTCAGAAAAAAGAAACAAAAGGATTTAACGCGTAGAAAAGACTATCAATTTCTGTTGATATTTGCGATTTTTCATTCAGATAATTGCTGTAACTAAAGTTCTCACACAATAGCTGTAACTTTTGTCGTACAAATGTTATATTGAAAGCCATCGCATGCACTTCTGCATCGTTACTGTTATTTTTTATTCAGTAATAATAATGATATACATATACACGGTAGAATGAACTAATTTTACTTGGTATTCTTGGAGTTTGTGGTGATTTTAGGGTAAGTCCTGTGTTAAAGTCTTCATGAATGATGGCTGGTTGGATACCACGGAAACTTCTGATCAGTGTAAGTAAAGGATATCAGCCGTAAACGATCCAATATATAAAATACTGGACTGTCCGAAGCGCGTAAGCGCTGAGTACCGTCCAGAATTTTACATATTGGATCGTTTGAGGCTTATATCTTACTTAAAACACTGTATTTTCATGGGACGACCTACAGGGAAGAAACTTTAAACATTGACATAAATTGTCATGTATAAGTTCTTTTTTTATAAATATTTAATGCATTTAGTAGCAAACATATATTTATTAGGTATTTTGTAGATCCTCATAACCATTGTAGTAAGCACGCTTTTCTCGTACTGCACGATTTTTCTTGATTTTGTAATATTTGAATGCTGTTAGCCCGTGGTCCTCGTGTAAAAAATGTTTGCCGCTTTCAACAAGTGCGGTATATTAGAACGGAATACACGTATAAAAATTTGGAATGGGTGTGATAAAATAATGAATGCCGTAAATCTAAAGTTTTACAAGTGCGGCTGTATGAATTAAGATTTTAATAATATCTATCATAAAATTGAATATATTACCATGGAGCATTTGGAATTGTGAAATATGCACTGTACCTGACTTAACAAATAAAGAGCTTTGTTATATACCTATAGATATTTTGAAATAAGCCTTTATTCAACCATTAAATACGGCCTGACAGAAAAAAAATCCATATTGTATGTACGTGCAATACGCACAATGCCATTATTTGTAAGAGTGCATTCAATTGGTCCTAAAATACACATCGCGTTAATAACATCGATTTTGACTGGGTCGTTATTACTTGTTTGTACTATGACGTCAATAAAATAACGTCGCACACAACGCATATTTCGCACTTAAAAGAGGTTTTCTTCAATTTTATGCTATAAATGTCATTTTAATTTATTTTTGTCACGCAGGCAATTGTCAAAAGGTATATTATAAAAGGTTCATTAGTATGGCTCTCCTACGCACTCGTATGATCCGACGCACGACTCTAGCAAATCCGGCATTCTGGATCACGTTACTATACTAATTACCTTATTTTATTACCCTTCCATACAATATTCAGTCTTCTGATTGGTCAACGATCTGTAGATATAGCTATTAAAGGACAAGTTGGTAAAATACACTTGATATTCTGGTCGTACCGCATATATACCTCGCCAGAGGGTGGTGGACCTAATAAGCACGTATACAAACAAAATACACTTGACATATCCCGTTATTGTATCCCACGCTAAACGTGAGAATGTTCGCGTACAGTATGGCAATGTATTGGCACTTTGTCACAGAACGAACAAAGTTACGTTTTCTATAATTTAGTAGACCTGACCAGCGCACACGCACTCGCACACGTAAATGTAAACGTACAACTGCCTAATTTCGGGGGTGATCTCAAACGATTCTAGTATCATAGGAAATCCTAGTTACGTTCATTATCAAAAAGTCTTCATCATTATGTAATACCATTCACTTTTATACTAATAATAATCATTACTATCGTGTACTGTAGAACTAATACAATATTAAACATATACACCATCATCATATATATCATAATCATCATGAAGAGATTCATCCTTGCAATTAAATTAATCAATAATAGGTTTCATCAAAATCTTCGTTTTAATGAGAGTCATTGTCCCATCAACATCAGTTGTACATATACCATTATTAAAATAAAACAAATAATGTTCCCAACACAGGTTTTCAATCGTTAAAAAATATGAGAATTTAAATAATACATTGACATTGACACCCCGCCCCCTCAAAGAAAATCTTTTATTAATATTAAAGAAAAAAACATATATAAAATTATAGTGACCTTGAACAATTTTATAATTTAAAAACTCTTTTTTAGTAACAATGACATTGACCCCCGAAAATAATTTTCTTTAGAACAATTTAAAAACAATCGTTTTTCAATAACAGTGACCTTGACCTAGAATCTCGTTACCTAAATGCAATGCAAATCTCCACATAAGCTACCTACACACTGATTTTCATTGTAATTCGTCACTCCGAGTATAGCCTGAGTTACTGATTGGAATCTTATTTTCTATTTTAGTAACAGTGACACTGACTTTGATTTATGCAATTCCAAGCTTCGTCTCAACACAGTCTTCCTACACACCAAGTTTGATTGCAATTGGTCACTCCTACCTCGAGTTATTCGGCGGAAACCATTTTTCTATTTTTAGTAAGAGTGACCTTGACCTTGAGTATGGAGCCCTTAATGCAATCGCAAACTTCCTCTCTACGCAAGCTTCATAGCACCAAGATTCATTGCAATTGGTCACTCTTAACTAAAGTTATTGAGCGGAAACCAAATGTTTGACAAATACCCGCCCGCCCGACATACGACAACGCCATTGTAATTACCAAGTTTTAAGAAAAAACCTGGTTAATAATAATTTCTTATTCTAGATTTCTCTCGGTACGATTGAAAACCTGTGTTGGAAACATTATTTGTTTTATTTTAATAATGGTACAACTGATGTCGATGGGACAATGACTCTCGTGAAAACGACGATTGTGATGAAACTGATCATTGATTCATTTAATTGCAAGGATGAATCTTTTCATGATGATTATGATGATGGTGTATATGTTCAATCTTGTATTAGTTCTATAGTCACGATAGTAATGATTATTATAAGAATAATAGTGAATGGTATTACATAATGATGAAGACTTTTTAATTATGAACGTAACCAAGATTTAATATGATACTAAAATTGTTTGAGATCACCCCCGAAATTAGGCAGTTGTACGTTGTACGTTTACATTTACGTGTGCGAGTGCGAGTGCGCTGGTCAGGTCTAGTTACAATTTTCAATTTCAATTTCAAGTTTGTTGGCAAATCGACATTTTAAAAACGCCTTTGGCCATTGACAATTCAAATATTATGATGGCCAAAAACACATAATACAACATATATAATACATGTATGTTACTAATCAATATACAATGTATACAAATACAGATAAATACAAACATTCTTTCGTGGAAACTGTCTGAAAATCAAAATAAAACCATGAAGAAGCAGCGACATCTGCAAGTTTTTCCTTCCTAATTTTCATAGCATCATCAATAAATTTTGCTGTGTTACGAATAGTTTTATTACTTTTGTTAGACATCAATTTTCTCATAGATGGCCAGGATGTGGTAATGTAGTATTTTGTGCGTAAGTTATTGTAATTTGGACAACATAATAAAAAATGATATTCAGATTCGACAACATTTTGTGAACATAAACTACATTTTCGATCATGTCTGTCAGTTCCGGTAAATCGTCCGTTTTTAATTTCGAGTGAATGTGAAGAAAGCATAAATCTTGTCATTTCCTTTCGTATATTTTCGCTACTAATCGTTTCAAGGTACTTTTCAAATTTAAATTCAAATTTAAAGTAATAATTCATTTTGTGACTTATAATTTGTGTATACAGTCCTGTACATCTGATTTGCAAATGATTACATTTTGGACAATGAGTCAATAATACCTGAATACACCCTGAGCAGGCAAAGGCTACTACAGTCAATCATTACTGGCTTTCAACCTTTATTTCTTACTCTTCTCTGTATACATTATTTTATTAGTTTTTTCTCTTACTTATATAATACCCGGTTAAACCCATGTAATACCTTCGGTATACTTATAATTACATGCTATTAAGATAAAATTGTAACAGACTTTTTCTAGTGAACGCTGCTTGATATTATAGATTTTATATAAATAATACATACAATTTGACAGTATGAAAGCAATTAAAAAAAATTCATAAGTGTAAGACTACTGGGGGATGGTCCTCCGACCCCTACTTGTCATGTGACGGAGGTAATAAATGGGGTAACCTTCGGGGCCCGAAACTGAAAAAAAATCATTTTGGACTGATTTGCAAGCATATCATTCCATTGTTGTACATACTGATCACGCAGTCGTTGTTAAAACATAGACATATAATTCACATCGGTATTAAATTCATTCCAAATATTGCTGAAACCTAGATGGTATAATAAAGATTTAACGGAAGCAGCCCAATTATTAGTTACAAGTATGTATCGCTAGTACAAATGAGTATCGTCCGGTCTAATCAAGTCTGCCCTACCCCAAAAAGGCTGTGGGTTTTATAGAAAGTTGGTGTGATAACCATCTAACTGTAAAATAGTATATCTAGGCCGACACATGTTCAAAACTACTCTAGGAAATTTTCTAAGATAAAAATACATGATAAAAATGCTTAACAAGTACAATTTGCTGTCTTGGGGATATTTAAATAATAGGTTGTATAACTAACAACGTAACTGGCCACGTAGTTATGGAGAGATTTGCTTATGAAAGCATTTTCGCTGTCGGCAATATTAAATTGTCCAATATAGTTATCTAACAGCAAATTGTACTTTGTCATCTCAATAGGTGAAATATGTAGTAAAAATTTAAACATCTTATAAATATTTATGTATGATATCCCCCCCAAAAAAAACTAGTCAAATATGCCATTATTTGACAACTTGCTCATTTCTGACGTTATTCAGTGACATTGAGGTATCATAAGGGCATTTGAAGGTCTACTTACGTTCAGTCTTAAAACGGAATTACAAATGAACCGATTCCTTCAATGAGGGGAATGGTAAAACAATTATTAGTTTTTTGACGCCGTATACTCGCCTAGATTAATATTACCTGAATCGTTAGATTACTATTACAGTTTTTGGTAAGTTTCGTCATTATTTTGGCGCAAATGTTACTGTGTTTTGGAGCCGTTTTTACAGGACGTTTTGCGTTGGCATCAGAACAATAAAGCAAAAGTCGCAGAAATCAGGCACATAATTCATTTGCTTCATACATGTATTGGACTACACGGGTAAAATTAATGTGTCAATATATCGATTTCTTACACGTTCGTTTTTCCTCGTGCAGTCCAATATTAGTATATCATTGGACTCCACGTAGAAAAATACAGTACTGAGCTCCATTGAGAGTAGGCCAATATTAAAAATACAGTACTGCGACTACAAAGGAGTGACGTCATTACAGTGTTTTAATGGTTTGATAGGTGTGTGTCTCAGTGTATGACGAGAATCCTTCATTAACTAATACAGCTGTAACAGACATCAATAACTATACATGAAGTTCTTATGAAAGTCAAAAAAACAAAAATAATATCAAACAGGGAATGCCACGCACCAAAAACGCAGCCTCCCCAAAACGAACCCCACAGCACCCAGAAGCGCACACCACCAACACACACACACACACGCACACGCACACACACACGACACACACAACCATGCACACCACCAACACACACCAGCACACAAAGCAAACACACGAGGACAAAACGAACAACCAAAGGAACACAGTGGGGCACCGCCTTGGAACGGTCAGTGGCAAAAACACCACTGGGGAGCTTAAACCGGTTTATGGTGCGCACCCAACCTCACTCTTACCCCCACCATGTTCCAAAGTCACAGGACAGTGTAAATAAAAGTAATCCCTGCTAGGTGAATCTCTAACACACGCAATGGAAACAAAAGGCATGGTATGTAAAACACAAAAATGCTCGTGTATAAATATATAAAAAGCAAACCTTGAGAACCAAAAAACGTATGTACTCAATGCCTTTGCAGAAGGCAGAGCACCAAGAGAAACACCCTTAAGGGCCCGACGAAACAGGCCAGAGGACAGAAATCAAAACAGTTTCGTCCCAGTGGGATTTAGAAACTGCCCATCACAGAGTCCTCCCCCTCTTCCGTCAGACACAATCAAAGAGGGAAGCATAGCGTCCAACTGTAAACGGGTTGAACACCAAACATGCGGTGTGTCTCAAAACAGTTGGGTCGTAACCTCGTTTAACAAAACGTTTTATAATTTTAGCAAATACAGTTGGAAAATTGCCATGACCCAAAATCTTACGAAGTTTGTAAACCACATCCCCATAAAAATCGGGTTTTGAAATACCTTCTCACAGAAGAGTCTTTAGATTACTATTGAATTTCAAAACCAAATCAGAATTACGATAGTAAAATTTAGCAAAATATTTACGCAATTTGTAATAACGGTAGCCCTGTTGAAGAAGTTTATTTGTAATATATTGATTACGTTCATTGAAATCCTCAACATAACTACACGCTCTGGCAAACCGAATTAACTGAGAAATATATACCCCATAAGATGTAGCATGAGGTACATCCCCATCCAAATGGGGGAAATTTACAATACTAAAATTAAAATCATCCCTCTTGTCATAAATTTTGGTATGTATAATATTGTTATAAATAGAGAGATGTAAATCTAAAAATGAAGCACCAGTATCCAAATTGTTAGTTTTAATTAACTGGAGTTCCCGGGGATAAATAGTGTCCACCAATTGACCAAAAAACGGGTTATCCATATTAAGAATATCATCCAGATAGCGTGATGTATTATTAAAAGCAGTGATAATGTCTGCCTGCGTGTCTGGAGAAAGACTCAACATAAAGTCTCTTTCATAACAATATAAAAACAAATCTGCGACAAGGGGTGCACAATTTGTTCCCATGGGAATACCGATTACTTGTCTGAAAACTGCATTCCCAAACCTTATATAAATGTTGTTCAATAAAAAGGAAAGGGCTTTACAAACTTCGTCACAGGTCCACATAGTATAATGTTTAACAATACAGCTAGTAAAAAAAGCTTTATCGAAATTGCAGGCGAGAAATGTAACATTCTCCCTGGCAAAAGTCTTTTGAATTAGGGCAGTTAGCTTGTCATTTATCAAATTATGTGGTAAAGTGGTATACAGAGTAGAAAAATCGTATGTACTGACTGACGTTACTTTGTAATTATTAACTTTAAACTTATCCAGGATTTCGCCAGAATTTTTGATCGACCAAAATAAATGTTTACCAGAGTTTTCGTATACTTTATCACAATATCTTTTCACGTGGGCTTTTATAGCAGTTAGGCAAGATGTTAATAGTTTTGAAATATTTGTAGTGGTACAAGAGCTTGAATTAGCGATGAAACGAGCTTTATATGGTTGTTTATGTAATTTAGGAATCCAGTACATAGTAGGAAGTTTAATATGTTGATCATCTATACGAACTTTCAAATTAGAAACTTCACTGATGTGATCAGTGACCACATTTTGTTCATCGGAAGGACTCAATATATAAGCTTTAGTGCTATTTAGTTCGTTTTGTAAAACATTAATATAATGTAGGCGTCAAATGATGATAATATTGTTGGCCGCCTTGTCTGCTGGAACTAAGACATACTTAGAATGAAATTCTTGGATTTCCTTTTTCAGATGTCTTAAAGTAAACTTGGGTTTTGATGGAAGTAGGTGTTCATTTGTTTGGTAAAATTTTATACGAGAATCGACAATGTTAAAAATACTTCGTTTCCAAGACGTTAATGCATTTGGATCAGCATTCTCACGACGACACCATTTAACACAAAAAGTTTCGATGGATTCCGCAATATGACCACGACAAGCATGAAAATCAATAATAGAAGGAATTCTGTATTTTGGTCCTTTAAAGAATAAATTACGAATACGCTTGTCTTTAATAATATCAAAATTACCAGTGATGACATGACCGGCATCTGAATAGCAAAATTTCGAGTTTTTACATTCGCAGTAAGAAGGGGTATTTGTTTGAACATCTAGGTCGGAAACAATTTTATTGTAATTAAATATAACATTTCTAACAGGTGTTTTATATTTATAACAGATAATAGGAACTTCGGAGTTTCGGAAATACTTAGGCACAGAATCAATGACACGTCTATCACGAAATATACTGGGTATATCGATGAAGTCAATACCTTTATTAATGAAATGAATTTTAAGAAAATGTCTATCATGATCAGATTGAGTGTCAATATGTGGACGGAGAACGTGTTGTGTGTAATGTTGGATAAGATATGACACAGTGTAAAACGGATCAGTTTGAATAACGTACTGGTCCGCTTCCTCGTCTAGTTTTTTAAGAGACTGAATAGATAAAGATGTGAGACGAGAAAGCATTGAATGTCTACCAGAGTTTGAAAGAATTATATCGAGGTCTGCAACAGAAATATTGACTTTTGATTTGCGCTTAATATTACCATTGCGTCTAATTCCATGAGACCTAGATTTACGTTTCCTAATATTCAAAATTGAAAATATATCGATATCAGGGTTTTTAGAGATATTACCTTCTTGATAAATATTATCATTTAAGCCCAACGGAAACGGTGACTGTAAATTTTTAATCCATTTGAATTCTGCTAAATGTCTGGCTTTGATTTTAAAACTAGATGTACAATTTATATCATAGACGATTTGCTCTACTGGCTGAATGGTTACCTGATCAATTGTATGGCCAGATTTACGAAAGTGTTGATATAAAAATGTAGTGAACTTCTTCCGACTTCGCATTTTGTAAGAATGCTCGCGGAAACGAATTTTTAAAGATCGCCCAGTTTGCCCAACATACTGAATACCACAATTGGGTGCGTTTCAAGTCAGTACATAAATCATGTGGGACGCATTTCAATCAACGTCAGAGTTAAGTACCACATTAAAAGTTCTGCCGTTAACATTTGAGGTAATTGTAGACCTGTGCGATAAATGATTGCAACAACCGCACCTCTTAGCATTGCACTTGTTAATAGAACGGTACCCTCTACATCTCTGCGGAAAATTTGTATGTTTAATTTTATATTTCTTCAGTATAGTAGAAGTTAAAGGTGACAGACGAATACGCAGACTACTACGAAAAACAGCCGGAGAATTAAAATGAGTACGTGGAATATAAAATGACCGAGCAGAATGTAGCTTTAAAGGAGAAAGGCAGATAGATGGTGTATGTCTTAAAAAAGTACTGTTGTTATTAGGCAGATGTACAGATGATGCAGAGTGTAACCGAAGAGGTGAAAGAATTAATTTCGGAACTATATTATATGTACTCATGTAATGTAATTTTGTAATACCATTCTGTGAAAAGTGGCGTTCGGGTAGAAAAGTCATCAGTATCAATTCGTCAAGTGAAAATATTAAGCGACAATTAAACACAACCTGGTTAATCGCGCTGGAGGTCGCACAATACAATAGGACGGGATAACTAGCATGGACCCGAATGCCAGTGAACACAGAACCTTCAACACGGTATAAAATACTCCTCATCTTGACAGAGGCCGAGGGTTTAGAACGAATAACAATCCCTGAAGGATGAAAATATAACAACATTGATTGAATGTACGGGGAGACTTTTTACGGCCGCCACACGGCACAAACAACACAGTTGTGAGCATAAAAACAAAAATAATATCAAACAGGGAATGCCACGCACCAAAAACGCAGCCTCCAAACATCACGAACTACAGAGTTATCTTTTCCAATACCATATAAACGATTGCTAGACCTGTTCAATGTAAAATTAACTCATAATGCAAATACTTCCCTCTCATTTTAATACAATATTTTGATATAGTATAAGATACAAAATTAAAAAGAAAATGTTTTAATTCGTGTAGTTTAATTTTTCGCCGACAGCTACGTATTTTGATGATTAGAACATCATCCTAACATTATCCTTGCGTTATCACAATTGTTTCCAACGTTGCTACCATATCATAGAAGGAATTGTCATCGTCTTTCAGTCCTTATGGTAGTCGTTTCTCCAGACTTTCTAGCCGAATGATGTGTTCTATGCAATTTTAGAGAAAATTTGGTAGACATACAGCTTGAAAATAGTTATCTCTAACATTAACAGTTCTGACCGAAAGAGTAAATGAAATTCCGCTACATTGGACGGCCATGTAGAAGGAATACTTTCGTACGAAGAACGCTTGTTCTGTGTCACTCATGTGAGTGCAATACACTGTAGCAATGTCATCAATCTGTTCAAATTTTTTTTAAAATTGTTAAAGTAAATGAAGCATAAAACCATTCAATAAAAGCTACCTGTTTCAGCTGAGGTTCTGTATATAAGACAAAGAAGAGAGTTGTGGTATGCGTAGATCTCTGACCTTAGTAAACAGATATAGCAAACTGAAGTAGGAACGGAGGATCCCGGGATCGAGTCCCACCAGTGCCATGGAGGAAGTGCCCCTAGACAAGACACCGATATTTCCACACTTGCCTCTCTCTCTTTCTCATAGAGGTTGATTTCATCTTGGGTGAGTCTGGACAGCGATTCATAAAAGAACTTGTTTCGCAATGAATAAATAAATTAGTATAAATAGAAAAAAAATACATGTATATAAACTGAAGCGACTTCCAAAAGTTTTACTATACTGATACAGATATTGAAGAATTTAGGAGAAATCAACGAAGAAATAGTATTGTGAAATTATTTCAAAATTTTGCTAGCGATTAAGACATTAAGATTCCCAAAGCTTTCACCATGGTCACATATGGACAATACCATGGTCGAATATGGACCATAACCATGCTTACATCTGGAAAATTAACCGAGGTGCAATATGGCAGTACTTTGACGAATCAAAATCATGAAGGAAATTGGTAAAGGGTAACAGCAGACATAATACTATGAAATAACCTTTAATTCGTACCAGTATTTTCAGACACGCACATTTCTAATGTTTTTCATTACAAATGATACCGGCCTTCCCGCGACAAGTACAATTCATTTGATGAAAACCGGAAAACTTCTCCGTGAACTTATTTTAAAATGGTGCTAGTGGTTTAATAAAAAAAAATATCCACAGGGTGGTTCTAAACAAAACATAGTAGCTATTTATATACAGTGGTTTTAATGTTTTCTTTTAATTATATGATACTTTAATGTTTTATCAAATATATAACTTCAGTTTTATATCACAGTGGTCAGTAGCTTTACTATGTTTATGGAGGAAACAGTGTTGTAATTGCGGGCCGTAAAAGGTGCTTGGAGACTTAAGCATGAGATCGAATATATCCGTCTCTCTTCATTGAAACATTGAGGTACTTCTGAGAGGAAAACTGTAGACACAGTTTTTTTTCTAGAAAAACAAGAATTGTCGTTCTTTATATAGATTTATATAGTGTTATTTTTCCAATGAATATTTACTCGGTCGTCGTAGTGTAATTGAATAAGGCGTCTACGCTGTACTTTCACGAATCGAGTTCAAATCTCATCCGAGCCCAATTTTTAAAAACTTTTTTTCTTCTGTTTTATTTATTATTTTCAGCTTTTAAACCACTTTAAATGTTTTACGGCAAGTAATCATAAAAATCTTCATTCATGTGAAACTAATAAGGATAATGGCTGATTTTAGATCTCGTTATTTGAAAATCTAGACGGTGAGACTTCATCATACAATGTATTTTGCCATTATACCAAGATAGTATAAAGACAAAATTTATCAGAGTGGAATGGATGCACCATTAATAAAATTTGAATTTTCTTTGAGTTTAAACCTCTTTACCTTTTCTATCATTTTTAAATTTTTTTTAAACATATCTACATTACTATCATTTTGGCAGGCTCATAAGTGAATGTGTTGTTACTGTTTTTCTACAGTGTATACTGTATACTTCAATATTATCATCATTTGACGCCTACATTATATTAATGTTTTACAAAACGAACTAAATAGCACTAAAGCTTATATATTGAGTCCTTCCGTTGAACAAAATGTGGTCACTGATCACATCAGTGAAGTTTCTAATTTGAAAGTTCGTATAGATGATCAACATATTAAACTTCCTACTATGTACTGGATTCCTAAATTACATAAACAACCATATAAAGCTCGTTTCATCGCTAATTCAAGCTCTTGTACCACTACAAATATTTCAAAACTATTAACATCTTGCCTAACTGCTATAAAAACCCACGTGAAAAGATATTGTGATAAAGTATACGAAAACTCTGGTAAACATTTATTTTGGTCGATCAAAAATTCTGGCGAAATCCTGGATAAGTTTAAAGTTAATAATTACAAAGTAACTTCAGTCAGTACATACGATTTTTCTACTCTGTATACCACTTTACCACATAATTTGATAAATGACAAGCTAACTGCCCTAATTCAAAAGACTTTTGCCAGGGAGAATGTTACATTTCTCGCCTGCAATTTCGATAAAGCTTTTTTTACTAGCTGTATTGTTAAACATTATACTATGTGGACCTGTGACGAAGTTTGTAAAGCCCTTTCCTTTTTATTGAACAACATTTATATAAGGTTTGGGAATGCAGTTTTCAGACAAGTAATCGGTATTCCCATGGGAACAAATTGTGCACCCCTTGTCGCAGATTTGTTTTTATATTGTTATGAAAGAGACTTTATGTTGAGTCTTTCTCCAGACACGCAGGCAGACTTATTACTGCTTTTAATAATACATCACGCTATCTGGATGATATTCTTAACATGGATAACCCGTTTTTTGGTCAATTGGTGGACACTATTTATCCCCGGGAACTCCAGTTAATTAAAACTAACAATTTGGATACTGGTGCTTCATTTTTAGATTTACATCTCTCTATTGATAACAATATTATACATACCAAAATTTATGACAAGAGGGATGATTTTAATTTTAGTATTGTAAATTTCCCCATTTGGATGGGGATGTACCTCATGCTACATCTTATGGGGTATACATTTCTCAGTTAATTCGGTTTGCCAGAGCGTGTAGTTTTGTTGAGGATTTCAATGAACGTAATCAATATATTACAAACAAACTTCTTCAACAGGGCTACCGTTATTACAAATTGCGTAAATTTTTGCTAAATTTTACTATCGTAATTCTGATTTGGTTTTGAAATTCAATAGTAATCTAAAGACTCTTCTGCGAGAAGGTATTTCAAAACCCGATTTTTATGGGGATGTGGTTTACAAACTTCGTAAGATTTTTGGGTCATGGCAATTTTCCAACTGTATTTGCTAAAATTATAAAACGTTTTGTTAAAAGAGGTTACGACCCAACTGTTTTGAGACACACCGCATGTTTGGTGTTCAACCCGTTTACAGTTGGACGCTATGCTTCCCTCTTTGATTGTGTCTGACGGAAGAGGGGAGGACTCTGTGATGGGCAGTTTTTAAATCCCACTGGGACGAAACTGTTTTGATTTCTGTCCTCTGGCCTGTTTCGTCGGGCCCTTAAGGGTGTTTCTCTTGGTGCTCTGCCTTCTGCAAAGGCATTGAGTACATACGTTTTTTGGTTCTCAAGGTTTGCTTTTTTATATATTTATACACGAGCATTTTTGTGTTTTACATACTATGCCTTTTGTTTCCATTGCGTGTGTTAGAGATTCACCTAGCAGGGATTACTTTTATTTACACTGTCCTGTGACTTTGGAACATGGTGGGGGTAAGAGTGAGGTTGGGTGCGCACCATAAACCGGTTTAAGCTCCCCAGTGGTGTTTTTGCCACTGACCGTTCCAAGGCGGTGCCCCACTGTGTTCCTTTTAATTGTTCGTTTTGTCCTCGTGTGTTTGCTTTGTATGCTAGTGTGTGTTGGTAGTGTATATGTGTGTTTGTACATGATTGTGTGTGTGTGTCGTGTGTGTGTGTGCGTGTGTGTGTGTGTGTGTTGGTGGTGTGCACTTCTGGGTGCTGTGGGGCTCGTTTTGGGGAGGCTGCGTTTTTGGTATGTGGTATTCCCTGTTTGATATTATTTTTGTTTTTATTACCGAAATTATGTTAAATTGTTATATAATGGTTACTGAATATTGACAAATTATTCTTTCTGGTATACCGTTCAGTTAGTTATTTACAAGATGAGGTTAGGGGTATAAAATTCCAAATATCTTTTTAATTAAACGGTAAATTTCTTTTAGAATTTGAATATGAATCATTGAAAAGTATATAGTTAACGAAAATAACAATTGAAAAATTGACGGTTATGGGCTGAAAACCTTATGTTTACTCTTTAACATATTAAACTTGATATCAGATATACTCCGGATAGGTATTTGCGTAAGGTATAAGTTAAGCTTGGTCTCCTTGAATTCTTTGGGGTCATGCCTCAACATCAACCATCGCCAATTGCCAAAATATTTATATGTCTGTTTTGTTTGTGGGCCCGCTGTGGTACTTTCTATCACGTTTTTTTTCCTTGTTATACACTACTGCTATTGTATTGTTCTAGGCTGTTTTGGGAGATCCGCACTTTAATAGTTGCTTGAAATATTAGCACGTTACATTATAGTTGTGGAGAATTTGAAACTTCTCTTTAAAGATATCAGAGTCTCTCAAATTTTTTGTCAGTTATTTTAAATAGGGTTTCTCTCAAATATTATTAAACATGAATGCGCTTATGATTTGCTTAAATTACATGTAAGTGTCAGCAAGACATAAAGACATACCCAATACGTAGGGGTAGGGAGAGACATAAAAATGAAGAAATTGCATTTGTGTTAGATTTTGACTTAACAGGAATGGCAATATAGAAAGAAAAATATCAGCAGAGATAAAATTGTGTTCTGGTTTCTTCAGTAACATTTTTAATCAGAATGTTGGCGATCATACAACGTCCCCCCAGACTGAACATGAATAACTAAATTCGCCTTCACTTAAAATGAACATACAATGTACTATGAGGTTTTCTGAGTCTAATCTATGTCAATACCATTTATATTGAACTTACTTCTTTTGACGCCAGACTGAGGTGGAAATTCATTAATATCAGTATGTATTCCGCTGAATAAATACGGAAACTGACCCTGAACGTTGTTTATACTCTTCTCAACATCTGACCCAATCCAAGCATTGAAAGCGAAATTATGATGATTACAGATAAACCAAACAGGCACCACATTTTGAGCTTACATTATTATACGCAATATGATTTGCGCTTGCATACTACAATAACGTATGTGCCAACAATTTGGGGTTAAAGTATTGTAAACCCTATTCCAAAATCTTCATCTTCTGATCTTAGGCATGCCATGTCTTCTAGAGGAATAGCTCTTGCATCAGCAATGTATAAATTATATTGTTCTGTTTTAAATGAAAGATTAAGTAATTGGGTTGAAGGTAAAGGAAAGGTGGAGGAACAAAATGTATTTAAGAAAAAGCGTAGTACAATAGACCAAGTTTCATCTTTGTGTAATGTAGTAGATACTAGGTAAAAAATGAAACAATCAACTTTTGCAGCTTTTATAAATTTCGTAAGGCGTGGAATTTTATAAATAGAAGTAAATCATGAAATAGATTATGTAAGACTGGTACTAATGTAAAAAATGTTAAATGCTATAAATTTTCTATATTCCGCAGTTTCTGCTTCAATCAGAGTAAATTGTTTTCTACTGAATGGTTGATATTAAATCAGGATTAAAACAAAGGTGTATTTTGTCACCTTTATTATTCAATTTGTGCATAAATAATCTCGCTGTATTTCTTAAATCTTTAGACATAGATGTTAAAATTGGTAATGAACTTTTAAGCATCTTACTATGCAGATGACATTGTATTAATACTAGCAGAAAATGCTACTGATCTCCAAAAGCTGTTGAATACAATACATGATTGGTGCAATTTAAATGATATGAACATAAATAACTCTAAAAGTAATTTTATACATTTTAGACCACCTAGTTGTCCAAGAACAAATTAGGTTTTTACGTGTGGTAATGACACACTTAAAATAGTAGATAGATATACTTACCTTGATTTAGTAATGCATGAGCGTCTGGATTTAAATGTTATGGTTAAAGCTGTGGCACAAAGTGCAAGTGCAAGTGCTCTTGATCTGGTAATTGCTAAATGCAAATTGATAGGTGGGGTTCCATATGACGTGTTCGCAAGGCTCTGTGGTCCGTCAGTGGAAAGCTGTCGCAGATTTTGTGGGCCATCTGTGTAACACCGCAATGACTAGAGTTAATAGACGGACTGCAGTCTGAGCTAGTTCTAATCTTGTAATAAAAACAAAAATAATATCAAACAGGGAATGCCACGTACCAAAAACGCAGCCTCCCCAAAACGAGCCCCACAGCACCCAGAAGTGCACACCACCAACACACACACACACACACACGCGCGCGCACACACACACACACAAACACACACACACACACACAATCATGTACACACACAAACATACACTACCAACACACACAAGAATTAATATATACAACACACGAATACCAACACACACAAAGAATTGGTTTGCCCATTCTGTCCAAATAATGTGGAAGATGAGAACCATGTTATTTTGAAATTTCAAGAATTTGTCGGAATATGAACAGCTGAAATACCTATTTACAAGCCCAATGTTAATAAGATCTCTTGTCAAAACCTGTTGCAAATATCTAGTCGCAAATAGTCGGACATTTGTTACATTATTCGACAATAATTGATAAAAAAACCCATAAAATTTATATTTTTGTCACCCTCTTTAAATGCAAAACCAATGTTAAAAACTGACAACCACTATGTTTTCCTCAACAGAAACATACTTTCGGCTTCAAAATCCTCCAAGACCATTACTATGGCAACAGCGATTTGAAATTATTCTTTTTTTTATATTTTGGCTATACCTTATGAAAAAGGCATATCGTGGAAAGAAGACATGAAATAGTTCACCAGATATGATATATATTGAAAGAGTATATAATGTTGCAACCAAAAATAAATGATGCTGTTAGGAAATGATTACCAGAATAGTTAACTGCCCATGTAAATTGAAGTGAGTTTTGACGTCAAATTGTGGTATGTGACGTCATTTTTAGAGTGAACAATGACGCCTTAGGTATACTTTTTCAAAACGTTGTAGTTTTGTATGTACTGGACGCAGGTAACTGCAATTTTCCAATATTGATATTGAAATATTGTTTATTTAAAATATGCAAGAAAATTAGTTTCCAAGTTTTCCCATTTTCCCTTGTCGCTGGTCATACAATATTTTAGATGTTAAACAACATTTGATTAGTTTTAATCATTTTGAAGAGCTATGATGGTAAAGTTTTTAGTACCAACTGTGATAAGAAATGCGCATCACGTTTAGAATACTGTTTATGAAACGGTTTTAAAGTTAAATAGATATCGTTAATAACTTAATACATATCTGTGATAGTAGTTGAAAAGTCTGAGAAGACTGGCTGCGAAAAACAGTTTTATGTGTATTTATATATAAATGCATTGTATGTATATATGTAAGCAGATTTGACTCAAAATAAAATATATATATATATATATATATATGTGTGTGCTTCCAGCGGACATATATTGATTTTACTATGTTCCAAAATATTTCCTTACTGTTGGTTTAGGAAAAAAAACCATGATACTTACCTCCTGGAGACAGACTAAATCTGCCATGGAATTTTTCAATTCACGAATAATTCGCTTTCTTCTGGCTTCTTTTCTTAGAAAAACTACTTCAAGGGACTCGTGAAGCAATAAATGAAATATGAACTCAAATTTCGCAAATGTCAATGTCAAATAATAATAAAAAATGGAAGATGTAACATCATATTAGAAAAATTGTGACCATACATTTAATGCTGGTAAGACAAAATACCCACATTTAAAGCTGCCTTTCTCTTATTGCCTTCACACTTCACGACAGCGGTACCTACGGCAAGCCAATCTATAAGCCAGTGAAGCAGCATCTGGTAGAAATACAAAGATTTCATATAATATGATGAAAACAATTACCTGAAAAGCATAAGTAACTATATAACACTTTTATAATCTAGATACAAGAAACATTGATTAAATATACACATTAAACATTTGCAATGACCAATCAGAGAGTATACACCTTACTAAACTAAGTGTATATATTATGCTTGTCAAAATGCTTTAAGGTTGCCAATTTTATTTACCATCCAGCACGGATTGATGATATCAACTGTTTTTACTGTAGATTAAGAGCAAATGTGTAGTACAGTTATGCAGATTAAAAATTCACTTAAAAATTAACATCTATTAGGAAAATGATAGAGAAAAAGTAAAATTGTGGAAAAGGTTAAAAAGAAGTTGAAGCTATCACATATTAGTTATAAAGATATTATATGTAAAAAGTACAATGATAAAATAGTTTCTACAGATGAATGAAACAGTTTTGAAAACTTCTCTCTTGTTTTGAATTAAGTTAAGTGTCCATTTAAATCAAACATACATTTTACTCCAAGCGCATTTTTTTCGTCGACAAAACGAAATATAGATTTAATGGAGTACTAGTTAAACGACATTTACATTCAAATACAACACAATGGTGGATACGTCAATTCGTTTAGACGAATGAATATAAATCACACTATTATCTATGTATCTGTACTTTAATTATTCCTCAAAGGTTATATAAGTTGAATGTCTTTATTTGAAGGATGTTATCAAAATTGCATTCAAAATTTCATTCACAAATGAAAGCGATATCTCCTCGAAGGAAATATAAATTTGAATTTCTTTATAAGAAGGATGTTATCATTAGTACAACGTGATAAATATGGCGGACTTCTGATTGTGCTAAACACTTCAAAAATAAATTATGTCAGTTTCTTGAAGTGTTCAGCACAATCAAAAGGTGACTATGATTGGGACCTGTGTAGTTCTAGAATACTTTTATGTTGCCATAAGATAGGCTTCATTTTACATTTACAGCTAAACGGCTGTCATTATTTTCTAACATTTTTGAGAGATCTACTTTTGTTTAGAGATTATTTTGATCACGTGATTACCCACCGTGATTATAGATTGTTGAAATAACTTAAAGTTGACCTACATAATACCTTTTTATTCGAAACCTTTGACCAGTTATTGACATTGTACATTGATTATAAAGATAAAGAAAACACAAAGTAGTGGAAACATCTTTTTATTACCGATATATCAAAATCTGACATTATGTTACGTATGGTGCTATATCAAGCTACCTTCACAACTAATTGCACGCATACATGGTCACTCTTTGGAAGTTTTCCTCTCTTTTGGTAGGAATAATCACCGTGCAAAAATATATTAGTACATAATGATACAAAAGGGTTAAACAAGACAATACTCTGGCAGTTAACATTTTCGATACAAATTGAAATAAAAATTCAAAAATATTTATTCACCTAGCTATGGTACAGTACATTTAAAAGCCAAATAATTGAGAATAACGGTATGTACTTTTCTCAGTAACAATTAGAAAGGGGCACTGGTTACTTTAAATAGAAAGTTAGTCATGAAATACGAAGGATACGAACGTCATATTAAGTAGACACTATGCAACTCCCCTGGGGAAAGTAAATACCGTTATTCTTAATATTTTCGCTTTAAATGTATTGTACTATAGCTGGTTGAATTAATATTTCTGAATTTATATAAAATTTCGATCAGCTGTTTCGTAAAACAGCAAAACATTCATAAAGGGAGGTTATAATACTAGCACTCTTAAACGGACCACATGCTTGGTGGCTGACTCATTGCATTTTCCGTACTGTTCTTTCCTAAATCCTGATTGTATTTTAATACACTTGACGGAGGAAGGTAGAATTCACCCCATGTTAGCTAATTCGTGTCCTTAAAAGTAAGCCTCTTTTTGGGTACATCGGTAAACACGTATCAATTTTACACATACACATTAAGAGTTGTTATTGTTAAGCGGAGGCGGTGGCCAGAATAGCACATTGACACTATGTGAATTATGTTCACAAATATATTATTTATATACATCCTTCACAATAACAACATCATCCTCCTTTGTCATATTTAAGTTTTCTCCTTGATAACATGTTAATATATAAGTAAACTCAGTTCTGACCACTCTCGTTCCATGGTTGAATTCGACTATGTGCGCTTATGGACTACATAATTCCAGAAGGCTGCTACAAAACAGGTTTGTTGATCTCCTCAGTATAAGATACCAATACATTAACGAGATTGCAATAACAAACGCATATATTTTTACAGTGACTACTACAATGTATCACCAAATGCGGAACAAAGCACTCATATCGTTATTTTTTAAATATATCCAATAAGTAAGTGAGGATTACTCAACTGATTAAATGTTCCTTATTCGACGGCTATAGACCGAAAATTATGTGTTACCATTATCTGCTAGGACCATCGGTCCGTAGAGAAATGTCAGTCCTACACCCCATATCTTGCACGTCTGTCAAGGAAAATGTTGTTTCTGTTACGTGTGATTTTGAGATATCGAATGCCCATTCACCAAGACAGTGTATTCTATTATGATTGCAATGCTCTATAGTTAACATATGCATAACCGCAACAATACTACTAGTATTTTATAGCCAGCGAGTAGCGCCTTATTACCTGGCATTCAGTTAGTTTTAAGAATTTAGAGAGCACTCCTTGATATTTGCTTTTATTTGAAATGGGTTGATTGATTGATTGATTGGCTTGGTTTATCGACACATCGGCGGCACAATAGAGGCCAGTTCGCGTTGAAGATACGAATTAGGACTAAGAATCTGTGTCAAGATTTAAAAAAATGATAAAGCTGTTTAAAATTTGGAAACTAACCCTCTATAGATTACACTCCTTCAGGTAGTCAATTTTCTGTTTGGGATTTACATTGTCAAAAAGTTCTTTAAGTCATTTAGCGTTAAAATGAGTTTTACAAGCTATATAAGTTGGTTTGTCTTCAACGTTCAAGAGAAGAGTGCATAGGCTTAGTATGCACAATGCACTCTTCTCTTGAAGACAAATCGAGCAAGTATGACCTATTCTTTTCGTTTGGTCTAATATATTGACTGATTCATTTACTTTTGGTTTAAGTGATTTTAGTTCGTTGAAAGTAGCATTGTCCCAGGAGGACTGCAATTTAGTTTGAATTACTATTCGATTAGACGGGAAGCTACTAGTTTAACGTTTGAAAACTTTAAATGGAGTGTTTTCTTAGCGTTTTAGTCAGTCAACTCATTTCCCGAAATACCAATATGGCTTAGGATCGAACAGTAAACAATTCGTTTTTCTGTAATTAAATCTGCATGTTTTTGTAGAACTCTGGAGATGATCATGTTATGAAAAGCTTGAAGAGTTTGCAGTACTAACAGAGAGTCACTAAAAATAATGAATTTCTGTTTTCGGGACGAAGCTATAAAGTTGAGAGCAAGATCCAGCAGAAAATATTGATGAGTGATCTAGGATGCGTGGTTTAGAGGTATGCGGAGAGGATACAGCTGAGCAACCGACTACCTCTGTCCGTGTAAATGTGCATTTGGTCATGTACTTTGATTTGATTTCATTGATATCAACTCTACAGAGATCGGGATTCATTGTAGATTTTGATCATTGTGTCATGTAAAATATTACAAAATTTAATGATCTACTTAATTCTCATGAAGAAGCTTTATTTTGTGTACATGGATGAAAATTATCGATATTGAAATCTTAACTGGTGATTGAGTCTTTTATGAGGAGGCCAAAAGGAGAGATCGCTTTAGGTTTTATCTCATATAAAGTTGTGCGGTTATGTTTATAAACAGCGCCATAAGCTGGACTTTCAGAGTTTGATTTTAATTAAACAGCATATTGCAGAGCCAGTTTCTTTACGTCGTAGGCAGATCCGTTTGCTTCGATACATAAGCTCTGAACTGGCGATGTTCATACTGTTCCAAGGATAGTATGACAAATGCTAACGAAGATAACTAATGATTAACTTTGGCACACAATTTAGAGATTGTATTTGGTAGATTTAGAGGGGTTGAAAGGCATGAAAGAATATACATGACTATAAAAATTGTGGAATGTAAATGTCACTGAATCTGAATACCATATCCTATGATGTTTTACAAAATACTCGCACATCCTGAATAAATACTTAACAAATACATCATGACGGACAGTACAGTGTGCAATACTTTCAAAGCTGCTTAACCTCAGAGTTTAGTGAAAAATAAGGTTCTTCAAACGGTCTGAAATTACCATACTTCAGAACAAATAAAAAAGAAGAATTTCGTGTAAAGTATTTCTGTATTTTTGAAATTAAACGCTACCAAATTATAAAGCGTTGCAAACGCTTTTGAAATCCCAATAATATAATCGTTCTTTTGTAGTGTAGCGGTGCCGTCAAACCAAAGCAAGTACTTTAGACTATTTCGGAAGTTGTGCTACTGTTGAATACCTTATAGATTTTATTATATTGCTATGTTCATTTTTGTCTTGGTCATATTTCGAATTCTATACATTTTTGTATTTGTTAATGACCAATAACCATTTATTTTGCTAAATATGCCAATGAACTAATACACATGTATTCATAATTTCGTCAGTTGACCGGTGTCTGAAACGTTCAAAGTGACGTTTGTGAACGGTATTTCTGTGTCTATGGGACGATAATGCTCAAATGTTCCACAGTTTGTTCATTTACTTTCAGGGTTTGATTAATATACTCATTAATAACGTATGTTTCAACTATAAAGTAAGTACTTAGACGATTCGGCTTTAAATTGTTAAATGGCTGGAATCTTACTGAACACTGAAAAAGTCTAATACATTTGATTTACATGTTAAACAACTTTCAACACTGGTACAGAGTTTAAATAGAAAACTGACAAATTAATAACAATCTTACATATTCTAGAAAGTTATGATAAAGAAAAAACAAAAGTCTGGATCATGTTTTAATCATCGAAATAGGTTTACAATACACCACTTCGCCTAATCTTGGGGGACATCAATGACTTGTTAAGCATGATGCCAGACCAAGCTAGCTTCACCACTGATTGCACACCAACATGGTCACTCATTGGAGTCTTTCCTCTTCTTGGTAGGAATACTCTCTGTGAAATTGATATATGTAAACTTTTGAAATCAAATAAGATAAATGGAACATGAGCACCATCAAACATAGCACCTTTCAATAACTAGACCTACATACACAAAAGGCATCATAAGGAAAGAAAAAGCATCAGGCAATGTACACATTGCAGCTTCATATAAGTTGTAAAAAAGAAAATGTTTCGCCAACCAGTCAAGTAAAAATCAGCACAGGTACGTTGAACCCAATGTTACTACATCAAATAGCCAAGGTTCTTAGCTATCCATCAAGCACGCTTAAGAAACGACTGCAGTAATTTAAAAGTTCATCTGTTTAAAAATCACTTAAGTAACGATGAAACCTGTAACTGTCAAAGTGGAATTGAGGATGTAGATCACTATTTTTTCAAATGTATTTGTTTATACAATAAAGAATTATTCAGAGCAACATATCAGTATCATCCCTTTAATGCAAACACATTGCTTTATGGAAGAGAAGTACTTTCGGATGAAGAAAATTTAATTATTTTCTCTGCAGTTCAAGACACAGCTATATTTGCAAATTAGCGTATTGTTTTTACTTTATCTTTTGGCGATCACAAACTTGGAACGAGCACACACACACAAGCACACGGACTCAATGTGGTAAATTGCTTCTAGTATTTTTGTTACTAAAATTGTTGGTTAGAATAAAACTACATGTAATTGTTCTGTAGCCATAATTTACTTCTGTAATTGTATTGTATATTAAGGTTTTATCGTTGGTACCGGTTTCCCACATGACCAACGCCCCCAGAAGAGGTTAGTTATTTTGGGTTTCGGAGGATAGTGCAAGATACAGAAAGCGTCCAAATTCCAAAGACACCCCTGGTTCTTTTAACATGCCAGATGTACAGCACGCATACATGGGACCTCGGTTTTTGTCTCATCCGAAAGACTGTTAGTAATTTTTTTATTTGGTCAACCCCGGGAATTGAACCCGCAACCTCGAGATTACAAGTATCGTGCTCTACCGATTGAGCTAACCGATCTGACTATTGTGTTTTATTGGAGAGAACCATCTTATAAGTGGCAAGCACTTGTGGCTCAGACCATTTGCTGATCATTTGGCAACAAACTATGTTTAAACTAATGTCACAGCCTTTGGATTTTCTGTAATATGAAATGTAAGTAACTTGGGATTTAAATCGTTTGTAGCTCGCCATCCTACTGGTTTCTTTCTGTATAAAAATGAATTAAGAATATTAAAAAATTCATTATTCGACGTGATATGTGACAGCTACAAAATAATATTACCTTAGTTTTACGTATGAGCATGTTTTTGACAAACACATGGTCAACGATAGTTTGCTTCGATTTGTCTTCAGGATCACGCCAAGTAAAGTCCACCGATGGCCTTGTGGTGAATCGCTTCAACATCAGTATGTAGCTTTCTGTAAATCAACATATACTCGTTATACAGTACGATTATGCTGTAGTCACAAATTTAATCCGAGCCTAGGAATTACGGGATTAACAATTAATTCTTTATTATACATATTGTATTTTAAACGTTTGTCTCTTTGAGTTGGTAGACTTTGTGTGTGTATGAATTGAAAGCGTGTGTATGAAATTGACAAACTCTTCAATTACAGAGGAAAAATAGTTGGTATTGAACATTCTGGGACCACAAAAAAAATCAAAAGGATTTTTGTAATGTCAATATATAAAATATGGATCTGTTGGGTCTTACATAATTAACTTTACCAAAGCTTTAAGAAAAAAGTTACTACACATGTACTTTCTTTTTTCGAATTTCACAGTAGTACACGATTACCGACAACTAGTTTTGGTGTAGCTTAATTAATGATGAAGGATGGACTTGTTTTTACCTTGAACTTCCGGTTGTTGTTGTGATTTTAGGGCAAAACCCGTGTTAAAGTCTCCAAGAATAATTGCTGGTTGAATTCCACGGAGACTTTTTATTAGTGTACGGGTTTGATGAGCATGCACATCAGCGTACGACGTAAACCCTTCACTTCCCAGGACGGCTGTAACAGATATGAGTAACAAAACAAGAAGTCAATTAAATGTCTATTCTCCCAGTTTGGGTTTAATTAACAGACATGAGGAACTAAATTAGAAATCAATGACAAATATATTCTCCCAGTTTGGCTCTTACAGACAGGAATAACTAAACAAAAAGTCAATGAAAATTATATTATCCAAGTTTGGCTCTAACAGACAAGAATAACTAAACAAAAAGTCAATGAATTGTTTTATCCTAGTTTGGCTGTAACAGACATGAGTAACTAAACAAGAGGTGAATAAAAAATATTCTTCAAGAATTGTAACAGACATGAGTAACTTAAGAAGTGAATGAAAAGTATATTCTTCCAGTTTGGCTGTTACAGACATGAGTAACTAAACAAAAAGTGAATGAAAACAATTATTCTTCAAGTTTTGCTGTAACAGACATGAGTAACTAAACAAGAAGTGAATGAAAAATATGTTCTTCCAGTTTAGCTGTAACAGACATGAGTAATTAAACAAGATATCAATGAAAACATTTATTCTCCCTGTTTGGCTGTAACAGTTATGAGTAACTAAACATGAACTAAATGTTCATGAAACGTCTATCCTACACATTTCTTTCAAAGGTTATAGTAATGAACTTTCCTGGCGTTTCTGTAATGAATCCAGTGCATGCCTTCCCCTTTAGGAGAAATTTGCGGAAAAAGATAGATGCTTCTCTTTGTTTAAAGATGTACTTAGTTGCTACTGTTTCAA
The DNA here is from genome assembly GCA_022818135.1 of Saxidomus purpurata. Classification (NCBI taxonomy): domain Eukaryota; kingdom Metazoa; phylum Mollusca; class Bivalvia; order Venerida; family Veneridae; genus Saxidomus; species Saxidomus purpurata. The sequence goes on from JAFMSR010000003.1 coordinate 57,918,761, forward strand.
AAACACTATGATAAATGTATTAGCTCCATTTTAAGACTATTGCTACGTCTATATACAGTCAGTTTTATTCTTTCTGGGAACATTTGTATTTTGTCATGACAAACAATCAATTGATGAAATTTGAAATACAGAAGAAACGGTAACCAGTGCTATGTCTTTATTATTTATATTTTTACAAACAACTTTTAAAAAACAAAAACATTTGATGAGCAAGAGCAAGTTTTATTAAAGTTATGATACTGTTTGGTCAAGAATGATGCTTATAACTTATGTAATGCTTTGAAAACACACAAGAAATAAGTTGTAAAGCGCTACGTATTTTATTCGGAGATAGAAGTGTGACTAAACCTAAGAAATTGATTGGATTTTCTTTTTTTGACTCGGATAGTCAATACAACTTTCCATGCTTTTCTACAAAAACTGTTATACAGATTCATTATATTTCGGTTGAAAGGTTGCTAGTATACCTTTTTTCAGGAGTAAAGTTTGGAGTAAATATCTTTTGTAAAATCTTGATGTTTACTTTGAATAGTAATACAACTTTAAGAACGATCTTCTTCTGAATTAATGTTCATATTATCATACTTCTGAAAACAAACTAAGTCATGGACCTTGTTCTTCAGAACAAAAGACTTTCTTTTTTTTAAAGAGTGATGGGCATGCATTTAATGGAAGTTAGGCTACTTGAGATAGACAGAACTTCCCAAGTAAAACAATAAAATCAAAATACTAAGGCGTGCTCTGAGAAAAGAATACTCACGTTCGAAAAACAAAGCATTTGTGTCACTCATGTGAGTACAAAACACGGTGGCATAGTCTTTAATCTGTAGATAATAAGTTAAGTACAATGCACAATGAAATAAAACCATGATCACTAACCTTTTTACAGCGCCCTAGTCCAGTCGCTTATTTCGACTAGTGGGTTTTAGTTTTGTCATCTCATTCTAATCATGATTTACTGCGATCAAAGAATAGAAGAATTACCTTCGTTTCTTGGACAGTTCGATATGGATTGAGAACTCATAGCTGACAATTACAATTGCAAGTGAAACGAATTTGCTATCTGAATTTTGTATAAATGGACGTTTCTCGACTAAAAGAGCCTTTTGATTACATACATTTAAAAGTTTGTTCTGAACATTAGACATGAAGGCAATATCGCTTTTCTTGGGTAATGGAAATTGTTTTAATAGAATGTAAAGTAACTTATTGTTATGAATTTACATTCACAACTGCTGCCACAACCACACTCTGTTCACGCATAATATGCTTTATACAAAACAGTTCATTTCAACAGTTATACTGAAGTAATAATATCTGCATAATACGGCGTGAACTTATATTTTAGGTATGGTTTCATTTCGTACAGAGAAATCCCTTACGATTTAATTGTTCCTGTAGTTATGTGTAGCAAGGGCGCCTTACCACTAACTCACATATGAAGTGGCGTGCCTTGTGAAGGCTGTATCGTTTGGTTCAGATTGTATGGAAAGCCGTAGCTGACTTAAATACATTTACGAGATCGATTTAACAATAGATCTATAAAACGTTACATTGACTGTGCATGAAAAGAAACCTAGATATATAAGATAATTACGCTAGATGTAAAGTTTATAACTTATTGTTCGATTAGGACCATCCTTTACGAGATATGTAAACACTATGGTTGTGGTTTCTGGTTATATGAAGTGCAATTCCAATTTACAGAACAATTACATGCATATTATACAGTCATTAGTATATTAATACTTGAACCCTTTTATTATTTGACATGTTATCAGTGTAATATGATTGCAGCATTTCTTTATGTATTAGGAAATTTATATAAGATTTTAGCAGGTTGATACCGAGCATATAGATTTTTTATCATTCTGTATTCAAAAGTGATAGGCAAACACAATGCAGTTGGTAGTTTCTCTTCATATGGAGTTAAAATACAATATAAAGAACAGTTTCACGCATACTTTCACTCTATCTATTGAATAACAAGAAGACGCGGCAATGCCGCAAAAGCAGGTTTAAACGGCGCCTGTAGAAATTGTAGAATTAAAAAAAAGCAGTCATCTTGACTCCTCCCTATTTTAGTAACAGTGCCCTTGACCTTGACCCTTGTGACCTTGACCCCCAAATTTTTTTTGCTACAATTTAAAAACTAAAAAAAATTACATTTTTAGTAACAGTGACCTTGACCCTAGTGACCTTGACCCCCAATTTTTTTTTTTGCTTAAAACAATCTAAAAACTACAAATAAATAAAAATCTATTTTTAGTAACAGTGACCTTGACCTTGACCCTAGTGACCTTGACCCTAAAATTGTTTTTGCTTAAAACAATCTAAAAATTAAAAATAAATAAAAATCCATTTTTAGTTACAGTGATCTTGACCTTGACCCTAGTGACCTTGACCCCTAAATTTTTTTTGCTTAAAACAATCGCAATACTAAAAATAATTAAAAATCTATTTTTAGTAACAGTGACCTTGACCTTTACCATAATGACCTTGACCCTAGAAACCCAAAGCTTCATCTCCACGCAAGCTACCTACACACCAAGTTTCATTTCAATTGGTCACTCCTAACTCAAGTTATTGAGCGGAACACACCAAGTTTCATTACAATTGGTCACTCCTAACTCAAGTTATTGAGCGGAAACCATTTTTCTATTTTTAGTAACAGTGCTCCTGACCTTGAACCTAGTGACCCCTAATGCAATCCCAAGCTTCCTCTCTACACAAGCTACCTACACACTGAGTTTGATTGCAATTAGTCACTCCTAACTTGAGTTATTGAGCGGAAACCATTTTTCTATTTTTAGTTACAGTGACCTTGACCCTAGTGACATCAAATGCAATCCCAAGCGGCGTCTCCACGCAAGCTACCTACAGACCAAGTTTCATTGTAATTGGTCACTCCTAACTTGAGTTATTGAGCGAAAACCATTTTTCTATTTTTAGTAACTTTATATAAATGCGATTTGCACGCCGTGTATAGAAAACTGCATCATGAATCCTGACGTTTAAAGACACAATTGTTTAATATGTTGAATGTGCACTCCATGTGCAGATGGAAAGCGCTGAAAGCTTAGAAGAAAGACATTGGCCATTATACCATAATTTGATATGTAATTAAAGTAAATTTTATAGCCCAACAACTATTAGAAATTTGTTTGGAAACAAGCAGGAGGGTCATCGTCAGTGAAGGAGAAGAACTAGAAAAATCATGACCACCCAAATGTCCATGTGGTCAGTAGATATTATTTGTAATTTACAAGAATTTTGAAGTTTCTACAAAGAATAAAATGGGTCTCATTCCTGGGAGGAAATATTATTTGTGTCTAACTAATTAAAATCTGGCAATTGTTTGCAAAGACTAACATTTCTGCACTTTATCAAATAATAGGGAAACCATATTAACTTGCGTTATGGTAGATAGTCATTAGGCAAATTAATGAACCGACTGTGACAGTAAACAACAAGCTGTTTTATAGACATGTATCCATTCTGTAAACCTGAATCATAATTCGTGCACTATCGATACGAACATATATATCATAGGTACGTCTTCTTGAAGTCCATACAAAGACCGCTATAGCTTTCAGTAAGACTGCGTTTTCTACCAGATGACTTCAAAGGTTTTGGAAAATAAAATGTTGTTCATACCCGAGGAAGACCTTACGCTTGAAAGTAATCTGTTTTGTAAATACACTTCGGTATAGGACAGGATGGCTTCCTGTAGAAATGCGCCTGATTGATTACTCCTACCTCCGCTTTAATATATCCTCTGGAAATTAGTGTTTTTGCTGTTGGATGATAATCAACGTAGGCTGCATCGCGTAAGCTTTTCTTTGACAACAGAACAAGACCTGCGTTATTCATCTGCCGACCACCACCAACTTTACGTAGGGCTGCACACCTAAACATTGCATGTTCATTTTTACTTCCTATCTTCATGATTATAGCGATACAAACACTGAGAAAGCGAACCATTCATTGATAAGTTTCCTTCTTTATTGTGAAACGCATCCTACACTTTAGTATCAGTTTGTTACTTCAGATAAAACCATTTGTTTTGATATAAAACTTTTTCTGTTTTAATTAAGAACAAACATGATGTAAATTTGAGAACTACAGAATCGAATACATTCAAACATACTGTAAAAATCTTGATAAATACACTTACTTGTAAGGATTCAAAGCAGAGAAAGTGATACAGGTGAAACATTCTTGGCTCTCCTGCTGAAAGATATCCATGATTTCTGTAAAGCAATTTGACGTTGCGCAAGTGGATGCGTCCTTGGCGTCAGGGAGGTTGTTGCACCCATTGGTCATGCTACATTTCACGTAAGTGTCCACTCTAGCGTAATCACATGGTGGAACTGAATGTAAAAACCACATAAATTTACAGTTAGATTCTTAGTGTGGAATAGTTTGATTTGGAGTTGTGAAAAGTATAAACCATATGATTTTACTGACACAAACTATAGGCAGAATAGGTGTGGAATAAATATGCTGGACTCGTTTTGATATATTTAGTATTTAAATGATGTATCGTCTGGTATTCATGAAAGGAAGGAGAGACATTCCTTATACATTTAGAATCTAACCGAACTTCTGATGAATAAAAAATATAGGAAAAGTTAGAATTGTAGTTTAGATTTTTAATTTAATTTTCACTCAGAATTGTGGTAATTATGAAATGAAATATATCAGTCTAGAGTGTTGTGATTTTCTTTAAAAATGTATTACGAAATTTTCTTTTCGTTTAATTGAGTACAATATTAAAATTAAAAATTCTTTATTCACTTACATCTTTTTCCGTCAGACTGTGGTGGAAATTCATTAATATTAGTATGTATTCCGCTGAAAGAATACGGAAACTGACCCTGAACGTTGTTTAAAATATCCTCAACATCTGACCCAATCCAAGCCTACAATGTACCATTATATAACAATACAGATTGGACATTTTTAAGCCTACATATATGCACTGTATTTTGTCTTACACAGATAATCGATATAGTTTTAGGTTACCTAAAGTCCTCAAGTTTTCAGCGTACATATAACATCTTTCTGCAGTCCCTACGGCAATAGCGAATGCAGGATTTATTTTTTGTGTTCAGGTCTCTGAGAGATAACAATGAACTAAATATAAGAAAGTTAACAAGATTGTGTTTCGATGAATTTAATATTAAATAATGCTGTTATTATAAGTGTTTCAGAATAGTCCTTTACTTCAGCAATAATACACGATGCTTACCTCAGAATAGTCCTTTACTTCAGCAATAATACACGATGCTTACCTCAGAATAGTCCTTTACTTCAGCAATAATACACGATGCTTACCTCAGAATAGTCCTTTACTTCAGCAATAATACCCGATGCTTACCTCAGAATAGTCCTTTACTTCAGCAATAATACACGATATTTACCTCAGAGTAGTCCTTTACTTCAGCAATAATACACGATATTTACCTCAGAGTAGTCCTTTACTTCAGCAATAATACACGATGCTTACCTCCTGAAGACAGACCAAATCTGCCGATGATTTTTTCAGTGAACGAATAATTTCTTTTTTTCTGTCTTCTTTTGTTGAATAAGCATTTGGAAGGGACTCTTGGAGCCACATATTGTACGTTAGGACCTAAGGGATAAATACTTGATTAGCTGTGATAGTAGCATAAGCAAAGAACGTATCTACATGTATGCATTTTGTCAAATTAGTGCATTATATAAAAAATATTGCTTTTGCTTAGCTGTTCATGAGTCAACTTGAGAAATAATATTTTGATCTGATTCACTAAATGATCTTAACAAATTAATAGATTCACTAAATGTTTTTCACCCTTACATTAAATATAACTACACTGTATTCGATGCAAATATTACATGTTTAGATGTTGATGTATCTGTTGATGACAGTAATTCTGTCTGTACTAGTGTATATGTAAAACCTATGAATATCCATCAGTATGTTAAATATAGTTCCTGCCATCCTAGATCATGTTTAAATGGTATACATCTCAGCTAAACGTTACAGACGTATCTGTTCTGATGATTGACAGTTCATTGAATTGCTCACTGAATTACGGAACCACTTTATAATTAAAACTACCCAGATTCAGTTGTTGACTCTGCTTTTAAACTGTCAAAAACAGTTCACAAATTAAAGTCCTTAAAACCTCTCTTAAGGACAGAAACAGCAAAGTTGCACCTTTTGTAATAGAGTTTAACTCTTCACTTCCCAATATAGGTAATATTATTAAAATTTACTTAATTACTTGCAAAAAAATGTTGCAGACTAGTCAATAAGTTGGCAAACGTATGAATAGCCACCGTTTTGACATCAAGAGTTTCTTTGATCGTGTATTTTCCACTAAAGTTCCCACTCATTTCAATGAAAACAGTCATTGTTTACAACGTTGTAAATGACATAAGTTTTATGCCTATTGATGTGGTAGATAATGATATGGAAAGGCTAGTGAAGAAAACCTACTGGATACATAAATTTGATACTGTATTTCCTAAAGGCTTAAATTCTAAACTTCTATACAAGGCCACACCAAATTAATTTCTTGGTCATCGGAATATATCCTTAAAAATATGGGAGCGAGCGAGCGAAAAAAAAATTAAAATATTCTTTTTTCCCAATTCAACCATTTTTGGAGCGGGCGAAGAGCGATTTGGTAAAAAAATAAAACTCCTCACAAAACAAATATTCACTGTCAAAACAGAAAAAATCACCTTAAAAAAATTGCCAAAAGTCCTAATATACACCGGTACTAAGTTTGCAGGGGTATAATAAAGATTAGTGTTTCTTGCAAGAAAATATTTTTATTCATTTAAAAAGACCATATTTTGTTACATGTTAAGCTAATACAACTAGTTTTTTTGAAAGAGAAACAAATTATTATCGTTTAAAAACCACCAGACTAATGTGTATTTCAATTTATGCCCAAACACTTTGTAATGAAACCCATTTGTTAGTCATATCAAAATAACCCACAGAACAACTTCTTTAGTTGGGTCAAGACATATGCTCTTTTAGTGTTTTAACTAGACATAATTGTTCAATTTCACAATGTAAAAACTTGCTATTTTTTTTATATTTTCCTTGCCCAAGTGTTAGCCTCAGCGCCATTATCATGACACTTTTTACACAGAGGACGCACTGTTGAAAATTGGTAAACAAGTGTTCGATGTACAGATGTACGGATCACTATCACCCAGAAGTTCCTCTTCAATGCCAAAGTAACAACAGTAGAGAGAAGTGAATTAGCCTTAACAAAAATGTCTTTAAATGTTTCCGAGTTGTTTGTTTGGACAGCAACTCGTTTTCCACCGACGCTACCCTGAATTATGTTAACAATTAAAATTTTCGGGTGCATAGAATGACCCAAAAAGACCGTAAAAGACCGAAAAAGAAAGAAAAATGATTTATCTTTATCGAAAACAACTTTGTTTAAAAAAGATAATGTACGTACTTAAGTATTAAATAAATGAAGGAATTTGTATGTAATGAATATTTGTTTGTTTTCATAAGTTCCTGTGCTGCATCAATTACAAACTCTGGAGTGCTAAATTTAGAAAGTTTTCGGTCTGCAATATTAGTTTTTTGATCTTTTTACTTGATTTGTAATATAATATTTACAAATTTCTTCATTTAAACTGTAAGTTGTTTTCGGTCTTCATAAACTGTTTTTCGGTCTTTTTCGGGTTTTTTACGGTCTTTTTCGGTCATTCTATGCATCGAATAGTTTCTGCTGCCATTTTGACAATATGGTAGTCATGATTATACAAATAAAGTAGCGGGACCATGTTCTACTGACCTTTTTAATTGAGTTGTAGGTTTGAAAGTACGAAATTTACGAGTTCGGCGCGACAAAAAGGCCCGCTTTGAATTTTTGGGCTTGGTTTATAAATTGATGCGGGCGAAAGCTCAAATTGAAAAAAATATCTTTTTATCTATTTTAAAAAATAATGGAGCGGGAAATCCGTTGACCAAGTAATTAATTTGGTGTGGCCTAATGTGAAATAATTAGCCTTCCGTGTCATATTATACTTGGTATGTACTTAATACTCTTAAATCTGTTTTTCTTAGAATAATTCCCCCTTTTTAGCTCACCTGGCACAAAGTGCCAGAGTGAGCTATTGGGATCGCATTCCGTCCGGCGTCCGTAGTACGTCGTATGTCGTACGTCGTCCGTCCGTCCACCATTTCCTTCAAACGACATCTCCTCTAAAACCACTTGGCCAATGTTGATGAGACTTTGCAGGGATGTTCCTTGCATGAAGCTCTTTCAAAGTTGTTCAAAGAATTCCATTCCATGCAGAACTCTGGTTGCTATGGCAACAAATAGGAAAAACTTAAAAAATCTTCTTCTCTGACACGATAAGGCCTAGAGCTTAGATATTTGGCATGAAGCATTGTCTAGTGGACCTCTACCAAGATTGTTCAAATTATGACCCCCGGTCAAAATTGACACCGCGCGGGTGGTCACTTAGTTATGCATAGGCTTTATATAGGAAAATCTTTAAAAATCTTCTTTTCTGAAACCACAAGGCCTAGAGCTTAGATATTTTGCATGTAGCATCAGCTAATAGACCTTTACCAAAATTGTTAAAATTATGACCCTGGGATCAAAATTGACCCCACACGGGGGTCACTTAGTTTTACATAGGCTTATATAGGAAAACAATAAAAAATCTTCTTTTCTGAAACCACAAGGCCTAGAGCTTAGATATTTGGCATGTAGCATTGGCTAGTGGAACTCTACCAAGAGTGTTCAAATAATGCCCCTGGGGTCAAAATTGGCCTTATCCGTGGCGGGGGGGGGTCACTTGTTTTACAAAGATGTATATAGGAAAACCTATTTGGTATATAACATTGTCTAGTGATCTTCCACCAGGCAAGGGGACTTGTACCAAGGTGAGCGATATAGGGCCATTTTGGCCCTCTTGTTTGACAAAGTAGTACAGTTGTCGCTGTTTTTATTCATATTTTGCCTAATAAGCAGTTTTCCGCAGTGACTTTGCGTCTATTAAACCCTGCACTATTTTGTTATTTATTCTGGCATGTATATATGTAATATCATAATTTTTTATTAATGTTTACTGAAGTTTTGTTGCATAACATTATGCTAATTTTTCACATTATACTATGTTAACCTCGTGTCAAAATTGTAACGTCATTGCAGTGATGTCATGATGTCCCTGCAATGACGTTACAGTTTGGCGTACAAATTTTGGCATATAATTTATGAAAAACAACGTGCAAAAATTAAGAAATAATAAATGTGTCCCTGTGTTTTGTCGTTGAATAAAATAGTCAGGAGTTAGAATGCGTAGTAATCAAAGCACGAGTGATTAAATTTTTTGCATTCAAACGACTGACTGTATTTTATTTAACGATAAAATATTGGCACATATCTATTATTTCGATTCTAACACGTCATTTTCTTTGAAAACTATCTCCAACTATTTTCAACTCGTAGCAGTACATCATTGTTACTTCAAAACGCGAAATGCGACTGGACGCGTTTGTTTACACACGTCACGTCACTACGTCACTTCGCGGCACGTCGGCCTTAGATAAACGTGCTGTATTTTATCGTAAAATAAAATACAACATATTCCTTATATGTTTATATAGGAAACACAGCCACTCCTATTAGAATATATAAATGTATGATTGTAACCTATCTACTCATTAAAAAAAATGAATGCTGATGAAAAAACCTGCATTCAAAACGTCCTTTCTCTTCTTCCCCTCACATGCCAGGAAACCTATGACCAGCCAAACAGTTACACACATTGTCAAGTGGAAACGCATCTGATATAAATAAAAAGACATTCATAACGAACTATTTTACAATAAAACATATTTGGACAAATGCTGAAAGGTATATCATAGTTTAGTATAGTCTTAACCATTTGCAATCTCAAAACATCAATTAACTATATAGATCTATATATATTTATAGAGAGAGATATAATTTTTAAATTAAACATTCACATGTCCACATTTAAACGGAATTAAAAAAAGCGAATCACGTAGTATACACATTGTTAAACATTATCAATGCATGTATCAATCGTGCCATGATGTCTCATTCATTCAATCATTTTTACTTGCAAATTATTGAAGGGACGCACTCGGTGTAATTTAACTAGTATAAATACAATAAAATGTACTTTTACAATATCGTCACCAAATCTCGAAGTTTCAGTCAAACATTGCAGTGATCACCGGTAAAATTAGCAAAATCAGACGTGTTGCAATATTTGGGTGAATACCGGTCTATTACAGAATCATCACTATATTGGCATATGTTTTGCACAAAAGGGACATATTTTATATATGTACTTCTTAAAATATACATTGGTTTCTCAGTTTACGTACATTTATTTCTAAATACATAGCGTCAACGAGAAAAGTCAATGAAAACCCATTTTAATTACTATGTAACGGGCACCGCCTTCATAAGCCGGGGCAAGTGAATAGGAAGTGAACCGCAGCAGAAGTTCGAACCCAGTCGGACAACTATCCGTCTCCAAGTCTACATTAACTAAGATTACTAAATATCATACATTTATTTATTTACCAGTGTCTTGTCCCAAATACAAAATTAAAAATGAATATAAATACAAATGAGAAACCCTACTCCAAGCCCAAAGAAGGGGGGGGGGCGGGGGAACTCGACGCTTGTGCAGCTATAGAAAGAACCCGGCGGACGAGCGTCGTTATCCCAATTTATATATATATTGCCGCTACAGAGTACATATGAACGAATAAGAATCTTTATATTTTTTGTATACGTGCTTATTAGGTCCACCACCCTAGGGCGAGGTATATATGCGGTACGACCCACTTTATAATGATTGGTTGCAATATTAAAACATTTACGAACCGCCCTAGCAACCTACAAAACAAGACTTCGTGGCTTCCGTATACGCAATTAGCCAGTAGCACCAGGAACCGTCTATAACGGTTATAGAGTATTCCTGGTAGCACACACAGTAATTTAAGAGATTATCATTGGTTACTTGTAATGCGTGTTCCAATCAAATGTGTCAAAAGCAGACGACATTAAACAAAGGTCAAATACTGGAACATAAGGTCAAATACTGGAACATATACCTTTTTATATATGAAATGTAAAGGGCACGAAGTTCAACAGATGTAACGTATTATAACTAAAGTATATTAGGAAACTTTTATCGATACTGTCTTAACTGAGCACCTGAGCACATGCAGTATATTCTTTCCACAAAATTTAGATCCTGTGTTTAAATTATATTTGCACAGGTTGTTAATATATTCTGAAAGAAATGCCTCTGCTTCCTTTAAGTCATGCTTCATGCTTCGCATCAAAAGTCGACTTGTATACATTTGGTGTAAATAATTTGCAAGTTGTAGGTGTGCCCCTTAAAATGTAGATAAGGGGAAAAGCATAGCAAATTTACTTACTATAAAGCACTGACTTAGTCTTGAAGAAAAAATACTTTTTCGTTTACCGTATGAATCTGAATGCTGAATGCCGTGTACAAAACTCGTTTTAAACCTTTTTACCTACTATAGGGTTTCTAAAAGCAGTGTGCCTCTTCGTTTTGAACAATTGTGGACTCGAAGAATATCAAATCATTAAGAAGATTTTGTATATAAAAGGTAACGGAAAAAGCATCAAATTCAAATAATGTGAAAACAAAACCTTTTTCTTTCAATGTTTATCCAGAAAGTAACAAAACATCAATTGCAAATTGATTTACATTTCAATAGTGAAGAGATGAATCCTCACAAATTAATAGGTCGTAAAAAATAATTAAAATAAAACAATTACGCAAGTATTTGTGCCGTTAGCCCTTGATACAAAGAAAAGTTAATTACATTTTGATGTTAACAGGTCATATCTTTTTAATCATGATTTTATCAAACTTGACTGCAATCTTTTTTATGGTCAAATTGACGCAAATCAAGAGCACACCGGGTATTCGACTACCTACACGACTGAACGCTACTTAAAACGTCTGTTGTATACATGTTAACTGTAATGTTGTGTCTTTTATCGTCGAGGGTTCGGTACAATACAATGTAGTTATAACGAATAAGTATACAGTAAACTCCGTATATAACGACTCCGGATATAGCGAAAATCTGGATATAAGGAACAAATTTTCTTTGTCCGCGTTTTTTTTCTTCCTTTATTTTATAAGAAAATGTCATCCGGATATAACAAACTCCGGATATAAAGAACAAATTTAAATGGTCCCAAGGAGTTCGTTATAAAAGGAGTTTGAAGTAAGCCATTGGTGTTTCGAGCGTTTTTTTTTTCAAAGGTAATGTTTTTAATCCACAAAAGTAGGCATATATCAGTCCAACGTCTGTCTGTCCGTTTTTGTGTCCATCCACAATTTTGTGTCAGGTTTCTATGCAGGTTTTCACATGCATAGACTAACGTTGATATGATCATGATGATACACATACACACAATTATTGTCCGTATCATGAGGATGAGTATTTGCCGGTCAAAGTCACCTACTAGTTTCCAATGTCAAGGTCACACTTGGGACTCAAACCCTATGAAATAGTACAATATTGCTTGTCAAGACTAACTTCGTCATGCATGGTGAAATGTTAGAATAGATTGGCAAAAATGTTTGCAACACGAAGACGACGTGTCGCCTTCAAGAACCATGTCCCTACCCCAAAGGTAACGGTCACACAGTTTAAAGGTTACAGAATCCTAAATTATGCCTGGACTGTAAATATTTATTTATTTATTTATTTACTTATTAAGCCAACATGAGCGCCATCTTTTTGCACTGTAGCACGGGTGTCGAGTCTCCCCACCACCACAAAATGTGGTGAAAGGAAACTGCGGCGTACGCAATTCCGATGCGTCGGGGATCTACCAAATGAACGAGAAATGTGAGTATGAGTTTGGAAAAATTTCTTTATTCGGGGAATGTAGTTACAAGTAAAAATGTCGAGACTACCGCTTGCATGATATGCCGAAACAAAATACCTGAAATCATAGTGAGTGTCTAGAACGTTTATAAGTTGTTGTCAATCATGGTTTTCAGTAACCAAAGTTAAACTTTCCTTATTTATTGGTTCCAAATCCCGTTTTTCCAAATATATTTGAGATGCCATGTACGACTACATTTACAAAATAGCCATTTCTTGTCACTGAACGATCCAGCGATTAAATAAATTGAAGTGACGGCCAATTTTTCAAATGATGAGGTGGTGGGTGGAGTAAGAGGTGATGGGGATTTGAAGGTGGTGGTGTGGTGCTATACATACTGTAGATCTCTGCCTATCTTTTGCATTTACTTTCTTTTATAATCAGAATGTCGGCAACTTATAAATGTTCTAGAGACTACAATTTGTGGTATTCTGTTTCGACATTTCTTTTTCCCCCTTTGATTGTTTATAGTCTCGACCGACCCTGGGATATCTTCCTGGGTGAACTTGCAAAGACTTCTGACAGGCGCATGTTGAAGAGAGGCAGATGAATATACAAGGGAATCCGGGTACCAGACCCTAGCTCTTTTACTTCCACACACATGTCTCCGAAAAAATGATCTTCTTTTATTGTGTTTATTCATTTTTAATGAATCAAAAGTAATGGCTTACTAAATGTTTGTTTTCCATTTGTTTTGAGAAAATATCTTTATTTACAAAAACAGCTTAAATTTTGAAGATAAATGTTCCAATCTTCGAATTTATACGTTTACCTGATAATAAACACCTTTTTTATATTGTTTCGTGAAACAGGAGTCAGACATTTTACAGATATATAAGAAAAAGTGTGATTACTATTTCCGATCTAAAATAATATCAAATCTTCAAGAAATGGTGAATAAAAACTTTTTCATTGGCATGACCACACACATTCGACATGTATATACATAGAAACATGAAAGAAATGTTACGTTCTTTTCAATTACGAAGTTGGTATCCTTGCTCTTATGGCTAGGTATCATTGTTTATAATCGATGATCGTCAGCGGTAGCTCCAAATACTTGTCTCGGTCGCGTAAAACGCAACATTTGGCAACAGAACACCAAGAAAGTAAGTGAAACGTATATTCATCCGTCGGTTACGTATAGTTCTACATGTATCAGGAAAAGTGGCAACGTTAATCATTTCAATCATTTCCATAGGTCATAAGCTCAAAGTGTCAAAATGTATCATCTTCCGCACATTTATTTTTCCATATTTTTACCCATAACCTTTAATTTTAATGACTGATATTTTCACCATTAAGAGCAAATTCATTTACCAGAAAATAGTTGTCTTAAACTCTCCGCAAAATGCAAAAAATATGTGTATATTTTAGGTTTGTTAGTACTTACTACAAACATTCTACATGCTTATACAACATACGTTTTAGGTATCGTTCAGTCGTATAGGTAGCCGAATACCCGGGGTGAAGAATGTTTACAAAATTTTAATATTTATAATTATATATGTATAGGTTCAAAAACAAACACACAGTTTCTTAATCATGCTTTTTAGTTTGGGTTTGTAAGGAACATAGAATCGTAAAGTTTAGCTCTGCGAATTTTCCCGTCATTTTAACATTGTAATCGTGTATCATTGAAATGCAAAGATAAAACACTGTCTAAGCGCCTCTACCAAACTTCATGTTCATTTAGGTTACAGTATGTCTTAGAGTGTTTTCTTGACGGGGTACGTATAATGTGATCACCTGCGGTTGGTGGGCGGCTGGCGTGACGGGGTACGTATGAAGTGAATCTAACATGTTCATGAGTTGTGGATAAGGAAATCCCACCCGAGGGTTGAGATACGTCCAAAAACGAGGCTCTGCCGATGCCAACTTTTTGGACGTATCTCAACCCGAGGGTGGGATACCTTATCCACAACTCAATGGACATGGTAGATTTATTTTCTCACCGTTTAAATCGCATTTTCACACAAGTAAGAAGGAATAAGCGCAAATACAGGATGGGGATAAAAAATTGAAAATCAACTTTTTCTCGAATTTTACTTCAAAACTACTATAGATGGATAGAAAATGATCTAACTAAGAAAATGAATACCAACAACCCTATGTTTATTTCAAAAATAACAATTTTACAGTCATTTTTCGATTTTTATGTTGCTTACAATTAACGTAAAAATAGTTCGGCAGCGATGTGAGATAAGCGATGTGAGATAAGTTTATCTCACATGGGTAAATGCGCGGAAATATGTATCTCATAGGTGAGAAAATGTGATCACCTGCGGCGGGCGGACGTCTGGCGTGACGGGGTACGTATATTCTTGCATATCGGATCGGCATTTCCGGTGATTTTGCCCATGCCGGAAAAACCGGTCTGGCACCCCTCCTATGCCAGACGACTCTCGTGAATTACTTATTTGAGTATGCTTTATGAATTAAAACCATATGACAAATAATTATATCAATGCATTACAATTAACTATGCCGTATCTAAAGCGCAGGGTGGCATTCGAGTTGCAGTCAGAAAGTGGCAGTCAAACTGAAAAAACAACTAAATACTAAACAGCGAGTCACGTACCAGCAGATTGTGGATTTATTAGGTTACTCGTATAGCTAATAAATAGTCAGACCCGCTTTCTAGACATATATGCAATGAGTAACATCGAGTCTATATCTTCCGGAAATGAGTTTACCAAATCATCATTTTATTGGTTACATTAATACTTTATAACAAGTTATTAAAAATAAAACGTTTCGTACCAGCCAGGGCAAGTTTATTTACATTTTTAATTTTCTCGCATAATTCAGTTGAGGAAATAAAGAAGTTTCTTTTGTACGAGTATTTACTTCTTAACATGACTGATTCTATTAAAATGTTTATATCTAATTGACATTTCAGTGCGGTTGGTATATAAACAAGAATATTGTTGTAAACTACTTGCGCTCAAAGTACCATACATACCAAAATTGTAACATCAATAATTTAAAAAAATCTCAACAAGCTTTTTTGTTTGGGAAATAATCTGAGAGTTATTAATCAACAAGGCAAGATATAGCTCTATAACTATGGAACGCCATGACCGCCTTATTATGCCTTATTATATTTCATTATGTGTGGTACTAGTTACTTTATATGCTGTACTTTCTTTGTTATATGTAGTACAACTATATACACGTGGTGGTACTGTCTTTATATGCAGTGCATTCGAATTTGTGTGCGGTACGATGACCAATATATGCAGTAGATTTGTTATTGTGTGAAGCAGATAAAACGTTATACGTGGTGCTTTTTACATTATATGATGTGCAAATTTAAATATATGTGGTAGTCACTGTGTCCATTATGAGTGGTGTTTTTTTCCTTATATGCAGTGCTAATCACATTATATATCGGGTGTCAAAAGCTAGGTCACGGGGTCAATTCATACAAAAACCTTGTGTATGCAATATAGGTTGCATTGTATCTTCATGAAACTTTGTCAGTATGATTGTCATGATAAAATTTAGGTCGAGTTTGAGTAATCTGAGGTAAAATTATAGATCACCCGGTTTAAAACCTTGTGTATGCCATACAGTTGACATTTACAACCCACTCATCATGAAATTGGTTAAAAGGCTTGTCTTGTCAAGGTCAAATAGAATGTTTATGTTTAGTTTAGGGTTGAATTTTAGTCACTCATTGTCTTAAGTATGTCTCAGGTGAGCGATATATGGCCATCTTGGCCCTCTTGTTTGCATTAACCAGACGCGATTTCGAAAAATCTCGAATGCCATTCGATGGCGAAGTGATTCGAGACGTTACCGATACAAGTGTTTTGTATGAGCGTCAATTTGGTAGGTAGTTGGTAGTTGGTAGTTGGATATTCGAATAACCAACTACCTACTAGTTGGTAGTTGGTTATTCGTAATTCCAAACCATATAATAACTGGTAGTTGGTAACTCAATACACTATCACCAGAATGAAATGTTCAAACACACCATACTCCTTCCTTAACACAGAATAAAGCAGGGGATCTAGCTGGTTATTAGTGTGAATCTCCAACTACCAACCAGAAGGTAGTTGGTAATTCGAACTTTGCATGTATTCCTCTCAAAAAAGAAAGTATTTCTCCGGAAGAAATGTAACTGATATATAACAAGATAGATGTGTTCTACGACATGGTAACATGCCCTTCTCCCTACGTCAACCAGGGGACTCAGTTGGTTATTCGCATGAATCCCCAACTACCAACCAGAAGGTAGTTGGTAATTCGAACTTTGCATGTATTCTTCTCAAAAAAGAAAGTATTTTTCCGGAATAAATGTAACGGATATATAACACTATACATGTGTTCTACAACATGGCAACATCCTCTTCTCCCTATGTGCTCTAGGGGACTCAGTTGGTTATTCGCGTGAATCCCCAACTACCAACCAGAAGGTAGTTGGTAATTCGAACTTTGCATGTAATCCTCTTAAAAAAGAAAGTATTTTTCCAGAAGAAATGTAACTGATATATAACAAGATAGATGTGTTCTACAACATGGTAACACGCCCTTCTCCCTACATCCACCAGGGGACTCAGTTGGTTATTCGCGTGAATCCCCAACTACCAACCAGTAGGTAGTTGGTAATTCGAACTTTGCATGTTTTCTCGTCAAAATAGAAAGCATTTTTCCGGAATAAATGTAACTGATATATAACAAGATAGATGTGTTCTACAACATGGTAACACCCCTTTCTCCCTACATCCACCAGGGGACTCAGTTGGTTATTCGCGTAAATCCCCAACTACCAACCAGTAGGTAGTTGGTAATTCGAACTTTGCATGTTTTCCCGTCAAAATAGAAAGCATTTTTTCGGAATAAATGTAACTGATATATAACAAGATAGATGTGTTCTACAACATGGCAACATCCTCTTTTCCCTATGTGCTTTAGGGGACTCAGTTGGTTATTCGCGTGAATCCCCAACTACCAACCAGAAGGTAGTTGGTAATTCGAACTTTGCATGTATTCTTCTCAAAAAAAAAGTATTTTTCTGGAAGAAATGTAACTGATATATAACAAGATAGATGTGTTCTACAATATGGTAACACCCCCTTCTCCCTACATCCACCAGGGGACTCAGTTGGTTATTCGCGTGAATCCCCAACTACCAACCAGAAGGTAGTTGGTAATTCGAACTTTGCATGTTTTCCCGTTAAAATAGAAAGTATTTTTTTCGGAATAAATGTAACGGATAAATAACAATATACATGTGTTCTACAACATGGCAACACCCCTTTCTCCCTATGTGCACTAGGGGACTCAGTTGGTTATTCGCGTGAATCCCCAAATACCAACCAGAAGGTAGTTGGTAATTCGAACTTAGCATGTATTCCTCTCAAAAAAGAAAGTATTTTTCCGGAATAAATGTAACTGATATATAACAAGATAGATGTGTTCTACAACATGGTAACACGCCCTTCTCCCTACGTCCACCAGGGGACTCAGTTGGTTATTCGCGTGAATCCCCAACTACCAACCAGAAGGTAGTTGGTAATTCGAACTTTGCATGTTTTCCCGTCAAAAAAGAAAGTATTTTTCCGGAAGAAATGTAACTGATATATAACAAGATAGATGTGTTCTACAACATGGTAACACGCCCTTCTCCCTACATCCACCAGGGGACTCAGTTGGTTATTCGCGTGAATGCCCAACTACCAACCAGAAGGTAGTTGGTAATTCGAACTTTGCATGTTTTCCCGTCAAAATAGAAAGCATTTTTTCGGAATAAATGTAACTGATATATAACAAGATAGATGTGTTCTACAACATGGTAACACCCCCTTCTCCCTACATCCACCAGGGGACTCAGTTGGTTATTCGCGTGAATCCCCAACTACCAACCAGAAGGTAGTTGGTAATTCGAACTTTGCATGTATTCTTCTCAAAAAAAAAGTATTTTTCTGGAAGAAATGTAACTGATATATAACAAGATAGATGTGTTCTACAATATGGTAACACCCCCTTCTCCCTACATCCACCAGGGGACTCAGTTGGTTATTCGCGTGAATCCCCAACTACCAACCAGAAGGTAGTTGGTAATTCGAACTTTGCATGTTTTCCCGTTAAAATAGAAAGTATTTTTTTCGGAATAAATGTAACGGATAAATAACAATATACATGTGTTCTACAACATGGCAAAACCCCTTTCTCCCTATGTGCACTAGGGGACTCAGTTGGTTATTCGCGTGAATCCCCAAATACCAACCAGAAGGTAGTTGGTAATTCGAACTTAGCATGTATTCCTCTCAAAAAAGAAAGTATTTTTCCGGAATAAATGTAACTGATATATAACAAGATAGATGTGTTCTACAACATGGTAACACGCCCTTCTCCCTACGTCCACCAGGGGACTCAGTTGGTTATTCGCGTGAATCCCCAACTACCAACCAGAAGGTAGTTGGTAATTCGAACTTTGCATGTTTTCCCGGTAAAAAAAGAAAGCATTTTTCCGGAAGAAATGTAACTGATATATAACAAGATAGATGTGTTCTACAACATGGTAACACGCCCTTCTCCCTACATCCACCAGGGGACTCAGTTGGTTATTCGCGCGAATGCCCAACTACCAACCAGAAGGTAGTTGGTAATTCGAACTTTGCATGTTTTCCCGTCAAAATAGAAAGCATTTTTTCGGAATAAATGTAACTGATATATAACATGATAGATGTGTTCTACAACATGGTAACAGCCCCTTCTCCCTACATCCATCAGGGGACTCAGTTGGTTATTCGCGTGAATCCCCAACTACCAACCAGAAGGTAGTTGGTAATTCGAACTTTGCATGTATTCTTCTCAAAAAAAAAGTATTTTTCTGGAAGAAATGTAACTGATATATAACAAGATAGATGTGTTCTACAATATGGTAACACCCCCTTCTCCCTACATCCACCAGGGGACTCAGTTGGTTATTCGCGTGAATCCCCAACTACCAACCAGAAGGTAGTTGGTAATTCGAACTTTGCATGTTTTCCCGTTAAAATAGAAAGTATTTTTTCGGAAGAAATGTAACTGATATATAACGAGATAGATGTGTTCTACAATATGGTAACACGCCCTTCTCCCTACATCCACCAGGGGACTCAGTTGGTTATTCGCGTGAATCCCCAACTACCAACCAGAAGGTAGTTGGTAATTCGAACTTTGCATGTTTTCCCGTCAAAATAGTAAGTATTTTTTTCGGAATAAATGTAACGGATAAATAGCAATATACATGTGTTCTACAACATGGTTACACCCCTTTCTCCCTATGTGCACTAGGGGACTCAGTTGGTTATTCGCGTGAATCCCCAACTACCAACCAGAAGGTAGTTGGTAATTCGAACTTTGCATGTATTCCTCTCAAAAAAGAAAGTATTTTTTCGGAAGAAATGTAACTGATATATAACGAGATAGATGTGTTCTACAATATGGTAACACGCCCTTCTCCCTACATCCACCAGGGGACTCAGTTGGTTATTCGCGTGAATCCCCAACTACCAACCAGAAGGTAGTTGGTAATTCGAACTTTGCATGTTTTCCCGTCAAAATAGAAAGTATTTTTTCGGAAGAAATGTAACTGATATATAACGAGATAGATGTGTTCTACAACATGGTTACACCCCTTTCTCCCTACATCCACCAGGGGACTCAGCTGGTTATTCGCGTGAATCCCCAACTACCAACCAGAAGGTAGTTGGTTATTCGGATTTTGAATGTCTTTTTTACTGAAAACAGAAAGTTTTTTTCAGTAATTACTATAGCGGATATATTACCAGATAAATGTTTTACTGTCATTTGCATCATCTTTAAAGAGCATGCACCACGAGCAATAATCATAATTCAAATACGCAGTACGTTATCAAGTACAAATTTCACCTATATAGCGCCGAGCTTTTTAGAATTTGAGCACAAAGTGCTGCGAATTTTAAAGAAGTCTGTCTGACTAAGATCGTCCAGTGCTAGTCCGTGTACATTTAGTACTTCCCATGTACTAACCTTTTCCTTTGGATGAATATAAAGGTACCAACACGAAAAGGAAACGAAAGGGCTTCAATGTTCACTACCATTATTTCATATCTTGTTAAAATCAAATGTTCTATATGTTTCAACTACGTTACTATCACTAACAACTGGATGTACATTTAATTCCAAGTAATATTTGTAATTATGTACTTTTACGTCAGAAAAAATGACGTGCGTTAATATTTGTTTGGAAATCAAACATTACATTTACTGGATTACAATAAAAGGACAGCTGTTATATTTAGACAAGAACCATCTATCACGGTGTTGACAGTATGTGTTATGAGAAATTTAGTAGTATCACAGGCCATTTCTAAGTTGATGTAGCATGAATGTAACCGACGACATCATGGAAAAGAACAAAAGTCAAAAATATTTTGTTCCGCTAGTTCCAATTCAATACAACAATAACAACAACAACAACAACCATTTTACAATAAACCCAGTCTTGGCTTGCCAACCCTGTTTCTCTCATGTAGCTGTACTGCATATTATCAAACGCACTCGTAAATACTTTACACACGTAAAGCATGTCTGCTTTAATCCCTGTACGAAAAAATACGAATATCAGTGTGTTGTAATTATTTGATACATATATAATCACTATTTCGAAAATGAATGATATATCTCAGCAGTAATCCGTTGTTTTTTAAATGATTAACAAGTATTTTATTACATGCAAAGTTCGAATAACCTACTACCTTCTGGTAGGTAGTTGGGGATTCACCCGAATAACCAAATGAGTACCCTGGTGGAGGTAGGAAAAAGGAGGTGTTACCATTATGTTGAATACATTTATCTGGTTATAGATCAGTTACAGTTATTATTGAAAAAAGCTATCTGTTTTCCTTGAAATACATTCAAAATCCGAATTACCAACTACCTTCTGGTAGGTAGTTGGGGATTCACGCGAATAACCAACTGAGTCATCTGGTGAATGTAGGGAGAAGGGAGTGTTACCATGTTGTAGAATACATCTATCTTGTTATAAATTAGTAACACTTATTTCAGATAAATACTTTCTGTTTTGACGGGAAAACATGCAAAGTTCGAATTACCAACTACCTTCTGGTTGGTAGTTGGGGATTCACGCGAATAACCAACTGAGTCCCTTGGTTGATGTAGGGAGAAGGGGCTGTTACCATGTTGTAGAACACATCTATCTTGTTATATATTCGATAATTTTTTTTCCGGATAAATACTTTCTGTTTAGACGGGAAAACGTGCAAAGTTCGAATTACCAACTACCTTCTGGTTGGTAGTTGGGGATTCACGCGAATAACCAACTGAGTCCCCTGATGGATGTAGGGAGAATAGGATGTTTCCATGTTGTTGAGTACATCTATCTTGTTATATATCCGTAACATTTATCCCGGAAAAATACTTACTATTTTGAGAGAAATACATGCAAAGTTCGAATTACCAACTACCTTCTGGTTGGTAGTTGGGGATTCACGCGAATAACCAACTGAGTCCCCTGGTGGATGTAGAGAGAAGGGGGTGTTACCATGTTGTAGAACACATCTATCTTGTTATATATCAGTGACATTTCTTCCGGACAAATACTTTCTTTTTTGAGAGGAATACATGCAAAGTTCGAATTACCAACTACCTTCTGGTTGGTAGTTGGGGATTCACGCGAATAACCAACTGAGTCTCCTGGTGGATGTAGAGAGAAGGGGCTGTTACCATGTTGTAGAACACATCTATCTTGTTATATATCCGTAAAATATATTCCGGAAAAATACTTTCTATTTTAACGGGAAAACATACAAAGTTCGAATTACCAACTACCTTCTGGTTGGTAGTTGGGGATTCACGCGAATAACCAACTGAGTCCCCTGGTGGATGTAGAGAGAAGGGGGTGTTACCATGTTGTAGAACACATCTATCTTGTCATATATCAGTAACATTTATTCCGGAAAAATACTTTCATATTTGAGAGGAATACATGCAAAGTTCGAATTACCAACTACCTTCTGGTTGGTAGTTGGGGATTCACGCGAATAACCAACTGAGTCCCCTGGTGGACGTAGAGAGAAGGAGGTGTTGCCATGTTGTAGAACACATCTATCTTGTTATATATCAGTAACATTTATTCCGGAAAAATACTTTCTATTTTAACGGGAAAACATACAAAGTTCGAATTACCAACTACCTTCTGGTTGGTAGTTGGGGATTCACGCGAATAACCAACTGACTACCCTGGTGGACGTAGGGAGAAGGGGGTGTTACCATGTTGTAGAACACATCTATCTTGTTATATTTCCGTTACATTTATTCCGGAAAAATACTTTCTTTTTTGAGAGGAATACATGCAAAGTTCGAATTACCAACTACCTTCTGGTTGGTAGTTGGGGATTCACGCGAATAACCAACTGAGTCCCCTGGTGGATGTAGAGAGAAGGGGGTGTTACCATGTTGTAGAACACATCTATCTTGTTATATATCCGTAAAATGTATTCCGGAAAAAACATTCTATTTTAACGGGAAAACATGCAAAGTTCGAATTACCAACTACCTTCTGGTTGGTAGTTGGGGATTCACGCGAATAACCAACTGAGTCTTCAAGTGCACACAGGGAAAAGGGGGTGTTGCCATGTTGTAGAACACATGTATATTGTTATATATCCGTTACATTTATTCCGGAAAAATACTTTCTATTTAGACGGGAAAAACATGCAAAGTTTGAATTACCAACTACCTTTTGGTTGGTAGTTGGGGATTCACGCGAATAACCAACTGAGTCCCCTCGTGGACGTAGGGAGAAGGGGGTGTTACCATGTTGTAGAACACATCTATCTTGTTATATATCAGTTACATTTCTTCCGGAGAAATACTTTCTTTTTTGAGAGGAATAAATGCAAAGTTCGAATTACCAACTACCTTCTGGTTGGTAGTTGGAGATTCACAC
Organism: Saxidomus purpurata; assembly: GCA_022818135.1. NCBI lineage: Eukaryota > Metazoa > Mollusca > Bivalvia > Venerida > Veneridae > Saxidomus > Saxidomus purpurata. The sequence goes on from JAFMSR010000003.1 coordinate 57,942,671, forward strand.
GAATAACCAACTAGGTCCCCTGCTTTATTCTGTGTTAAGGAAGGGGTATTGTGTGTTTGAACATTTCATTCTGGTGGTAGTGTATTGAGTTACCATTTACCAGCTGTTATATAGTTTGGAATTACTAATAACCAACTACCAACTAGTAGGTAGTTGGTTATTCGAATATCCAACTACCAACTACCTACTACCTACCAAATTGACGCTCATGTGTTTTGTTTGTAATTTGAAAATTTGACACAGAATATGTTCACGTCAGTCGCTAGGAAACGGTTTAAAAAAGATTCACTTCTTATACGACCAAATGTTATTATGGTATTTCTGATGGGAAATTTATACTTGGGCATTATGAATAAATGCAAATCTGGATTTACCTTAAAATAGTTGCTTACTACCCAACAGAAACAAAAATATTGCAATTTTCCGAATCAGCAGATACATTCTGTATGTGTAAATGAAATATAGGATGGGTCCGGTGACTAAATCTCGCGGAAGCGAATGCAAAAATGTATTTAAGAATACATGTTAGAAATAGCAAGTTTGTATCAAATAGATTTGAAATTGACGTCAAGAACTATTTTCTATTGTGCTGCCGATCTGAGGTTTTAAATTGTTTGCATATACTCCTGGATATATAATATGTAATTTAAACGTATCAATTACAGGATTCAAAACGATATATCGTATAAATTGTGTGGTAAGTTTGGCAACTGTAAGATCAGTCTTGGGGGATGGGGTGGGGGGAGTGGGGGTATCTTATGGTAATGTTACAATATTCCGTCTTTATTTCACATAAACTTCCTCAAAGTTGAATTTATTTTACAATTATTTGTTTCGGTCACTATCATTTTTTTCACAGGTCCGTAAAACTATATATTGACCACAGCATTAGTCTAAAATTATTATATCGTTTACCCAAAATATGCGAAAATATAATAGAAATGACGTCTTGAAATCTGCACAGGTATACACCTTATTTTCCATGTCTACACATACTTTTGTGGACATGTGACCGCTATAGGCCAATCAGGATTTAGTATTTATGAGAGGTATATTTCAATTTATAGACCTTCAAGCTATGGAAGATCTTAAAATATAAAGTTAATTCTGTGAGCTGTCATAATCTAATGGGAAAAAAAGTTGTCTAATATGTAGTGAAAGCCTAGCAAGCTTTTCAGATCCGCATATTCGAAAGCATTGCATAGAAAACACTGTAAAGTAAATACAATCTTAACAACTCTAGAAGTCCTACTTTCTTTTTCATTCATCAACTGTCAATTTTTTAAAGTTAACAGGCTTCTAATATGACAACGTGCATGTTTCTTGGCTGTAGATTGAACACGTTGAGTATTTATTTTTCAGAAATCTGACGATGAAAGCTTTTCCTATAGTTGGCATGGCTGCTCCATGTTGTTTTGCCATACGAGTTTGTATCCACGAACGACTATAGTAGTCCATGCCACAGACTACACGGACGTTTTCATTTTGTTCACCATCTAAAAAAAACAATAAAAGAATTATTACTGCATGTCCCAAAAGCAGTAGCTTTTTGCCTATACACTCCTCGTACAAAGATTGACAAACATAACATATAGCTGATTATATCATGAATCAACAGAACTGAACAATTCAATTTTATTAAAACTCATGTTTTCTATATTTCTTATTTGATAACCACAACAAAACAATAGATTACATTGAATTATTGTGCAACACATATGATGACTGTGCAGGCCTTAGTCACCAGATTCCTTCGATATTTCAATTACGCATACAGAGTGCATACTGCTCATTCGGAGTGCCGCTATAAAAATTGCTGTATTTTTTCTTTCTGTTGTGAATTTAGGAATTGCTTTTATGTTAATGCCAGATTTGAATCGAATTAAAAAGTTAGGGTATAAATCCCCCCCCCCCCATTAGAACAACCTACAGAAATACCACAATAAATACCATTTACAACCGTTTCCGAGCGACTGACGTAAACAGATTCCGTGTCGAAATTTCAATTCACAGACGAAACACTTGCATGGGTAAAATCACATCACCATCGAATATCATTTGAGATTTTTCCAAACTAAGCCTGGTTAATACATAAATCTGAAAACAAATCAAACATTTACTTGAAAAAATGTGCGAAACGGGTGCGCATTTGGAGTGCCACAAAGTGCCCATACTTCTTTTACCGGAGTGCAACGTGCATCTCCATACGAGTTTAACGGGCGTGACAAATAACTTTGTGTACAAATGTTTATCATGACACCGTCATTTGCCAATTATATTACATATTGATTAGTCACGTAATTTTCCGAAAATGAGGCGGAAGAGTAATATGGCGGTTATACGATTATAATGAAGGTACCTTTTTTCTTATTAAAATCATTAGTTCTTAAAGTCCCAGGATCTATTTAAATGTTTTGATATAGTAAAATAAGTTTACTGACAGGATAATCATAGAACCATGTTCTATTCACTCTAAAACAACGTTGACATATGCCTTTCTTTAGTATTTCAGTTGTTTCGTCATGATAAATAGTTGTCACAAAGCCTTCCTTATTGTTTGCATTATCATTGAATAAAATTGCGCTATATTTCTAACATGTCATTCAAAAATCAAAGTTATGAATGTTTTTGGTACAAATACAAGTCATTCCTGCCGGTAAGACATCTGTCTTAGGAAAAATTACTACTAATTGCTACTTGTGGTCCTGGGATTTGAAACTGATTATCTGTTTTGTGATTTTAATTTATAAATTAATTAATATATCAACCAAATGGCCAATATAGCCAATACATTTGACTCTGGTTTTGCAACTTAAACTTTCGCGTATGAACTCTACATTGTACAGTGTTCAGAAATATAGTGTTGATGGCTACTCTAAAGCTACGTTACAAGTTTGAGTTTCTGCAGTCAAAATAAAACTGTACTTAAAATAATGATAAAAGCATGCTGTGTTCTAATCATATGTATTTTCAAGGAAATTGGCTCCATATATTGGTGAAAAAGATTTAGGTGTTTACTTTTGTTTGTTTATACTCCCGACTTGTCAAAGAGGCATTGAACATTCGAATTTGTGATCAAAGACCACTTAATGGAAGAAGTTTGGTAGGTTTTTATTGACAGGTGGTCTTTCTTGGTGTTTCTACTATAGATACATATTGCACTGTTTCCCCCCTACCCTTGGAGGTCTGTAAAACAGCGTTGGCTGTAAAAATTAATCATATTTTTAATTTTTGAAGCACGAAGAAAATATATCTATTTGTTGGAACGTCTCCAAAATGCGTCATTTGGATATAAGATTGTACACCCAATTTTTTTGTACTGATACAATGTACACGCTTTCGGTTGTAATACCGCAGTATGTTATCTGTCTAGCGGTTTGATCAATCATAGTATTAGATAGGTTTCCACAATGATAAATATATATATCATCTAGTTATTTTTGGCCAATACGCTTTACACTGTAAGAAATAATCCATTGAACGAACGATACAGGTATTATCTATATTCTATTATCTATTATCTATTATCTATTATCAGGTACTTGGAAATCTTGAGGTCTTAGTGTGCTAATTTGAAACTACAGGGAGTTAGGTGTTATTATTTCAGATATTATCTGTAGAATAAATAACAGTAAAACATTTTAGGCTAAAAAACTCAAAGGACTTTGTATAACAGATCTTTAATGGAAGTCGGTTGCTCACCTCTTAAAAGTTTAAGGACCATGTTCATGGATTTCCCCATGAAATTACATTTACACTTGCCTGTCGATACAAAAATACTGATGTATCGAGGAGATATAAGGGTACATAAAAATGGCCCTTGCCTAACATAAAAAACAAAACTCATTCAAAAGTTTAATAGTTTTGTTTTCAGCACGAACATCCTTTACTTTAATGTATTTGTTTCAACGTTATGCCATCTCCAACATATCATTTTTCTGAGCCGCCAAAAAGGTTTCAGCAGCACAATTGGCCTCATTATTGCCGACAAAATGCCTCTCACAAAGTTAAAGTTTGAGTTTGGGAAAGAGGTGAAATCGAAAGGTGCAGAATCAGCTGAATACACGGAATGTGAAAGGAGTTCAAAGTCACAACCAACAGCTGCAGCTATTGCAACTTGTGAAGTGCGCGCAAAACGATATTTGTTCTGAGCATTTCTCTTCGTTTTTGGCCTGGGGACTGAAAGTCCCCAAGGCCTAAGTTAGTATACCACATTTCAAACCCTGCAAGAATTTTAGCCGTGCTATGTGCGAATAACAACTGTAAACATGCGCTATGCGAAAGTAGTGCAAGACAGACCAGATCAATCTTCTGTTTGAATGCCGCATATGATAAGAACATGTTACAAATAAAAAGAGTACATAAAACTTCAAACGACTGCAGGAAGGTATATAGCTTACGGGCTGCATTACACATTTTTTTCTGTTTTAGAAATTAATGCGCTGTTAGCTGATTACGGAAGATAATCATATGCATATCACGGAAAAGTACGGATATTTACGGAAATTTACGAAAACGTACGAAGCTCGATATAAGAGTTTGTAGTTTGATTTTCAAATTTCCGATGTTATTTCATTGACAACTTTGTTATTTACGAACGATTACATATATATTTACCTAAAAATAAATGTCTCTAAAAAAAGATATAATTTACGTACATTCCCGAGAAGGAACTAACGTGATCAAATTCACCCGCCATTTATCGAGGACGCTGCATGTCGAGGCCCAATGAACGGTTTCACTGATTACAACTACAAGGTAACCCAGAATCATTTTTGGTTTTCTCTGTTATACACATTGTACAGTACTGTATTTATATTTCATTGCTGGTATTGCTTTGTTTATTTCTGTTTCAAGGTCTTGTCATTGGTACACAATAATTTTCGATCCACATCATCAGATCATATCGCTTGAAGTTGTACAAAGCACAGATCGAATTATTTGTACTGGCTTAAACATTTTATAATGTTGACTATGTGATTATTTTTCATTTAACGTACATTTCATAATAAAACAAACTTCCCTGTCACCCATATATTTGTGAATCATTCATTCTGTGTCATATATTGAATTTCGTCCTCTGCACATTTCGACCCGCGCTTTAGGTAAGATTCAACGCAGAACACGTAGGTGAAAAGTTGTTTTTCGGGGAGTTAACCTATAGCCCCCAGGCCTTCAGCGCTCACAGCGCTTTGATTCTATAATGTTCTCCTTAAACTCGTGTATTTCATTAGCATAGTACTGCCGAGTGTTGGCTGTTCCTCTCTGAAGAGAAACCACTATGATAACACCCTTGCAACCCCAGAATACATATAGTATAATCTTACCGATGTCGTTTGCTTGAAGTTCTTCCGTGCTGGTGAAACTTGATGTTTCCACTGCTTATTTTTAACTTTGGTGATGCACCTTTGTCTCATCCTGGGTCATAATTCTCCGAAGAAAGTTTACCGGCTTTTGCTGAAAACGTGTCAAAAGCTCTCTACAAATATTCAGCTTACTCGTGTTTTGACAAAATAAATTTGAATGCACCAACATTTATTTCTAAAGTATTAGCAATATGCTGAATTGTCACTCATCTTTCAATCATTACCATATATAGAACAACATCAATTTGAATTTCGGTAGTAGCATCTTTAAAACGACACGACCGTTAAGCATTTTAGTGTTGTTTTTTATACGCTTGATATCAACAGTCGAATTCTCTCTATATAAGGCACCTTCGTAGATAAAAATGCATGTTCAGCTTAAAATAGTTTCTAAAACACTGACACAAACCGTAAAGGAGCTTGCAGTCAGAAGTGTGCGTTTCCTGCTTTAGTTCTCCATAATCTGATGGTAATTTTAGTTATTGCTAAACAGACCCCTTTTTAGACAAAAAACAATAACTTTTTAAACCTTTAAAAAAGATACTCGGCGCAAAATTTAGTATATGAAAGCGATTGTTAGCTATATTTTTATAGTAAAAAATAATTTTATTCAGTCGGAAGGCGCCAAATGTCATAAGGTGAGGATAAAAACAAGACCTTAACCGGGATTCGAACCCATGTTACTTACTAATGCTTTCTCGTCTGAGCTAACCGGCCATTTATCAAATTTGTCTCCAATAGTGATTAAATATCTATCAGGAAAACAAACTTAATCCTTGTTTTTCTTATAAATATGCTACTCGAATTATTGACAGTTATTCACTGGCCGAGAAAGTATAAATACTCTTCACTTATAATTAACATTAATTTGGAGGTAACAACATATTATGTTAATAGATATGAATTATATACGCACTTAAATTATTAACACATTCAACAAAAACTGAAAACGCAAGAGTATTTTATTGTCTAGTCTCATTCACACTATGTAGGTCCGTGGATAAATGAAGAAATTGGAAATAATCGAAGTACAAATCAAGTAAAATGACCAAAAAGACCGAAAAACAAATACTGCCGACCGAAAACAGCTTGTTTTTCTGAAGATATTATTATATTGCTAGTTGTGATTGACTATTTACAAAAACAATCCTTCATTTATTTTAAACTTAAATTGTAAATTATATACATGTATTGTCTTTTGAAAAAAAAAGAGTTGTTTTTGGTCGGCATAAACTGTTTTTCGGTCATTTTTCAGTCTTTTTCAGTCTACTTCGTTCTTTTTCGGTTGTTTTCCGTATTTTTATGCACCCTGTACTAGGTCTTTTTCGGTTGTTTTCGGTAACTCTATGCACCCTGTATTATTCAATCAGAAGGTGCCTTACAGCGTAAATTTCTCATATCTAAAAAGGTTATACATTCTACTCGTCATTACATTAGTGGTTGAAAGGTTACGAACTTCCGGGCAAAAGCAAGCTTAATACGACTGCGCCGAAAAACTCACTGTAAATTATTGATAGTTTTATGTGAACATATGCAAACAATGTTACTTATAACTTAAAGATCGAGTTTTATTTTTGACTTAATATTGCTTAAGAAATGAAATGCTTAATCCCAGGTACAATATACAATGTCTAAATACAAGCTGTCTGGTTAGTAAGTTAAGAAACTTTTACACAATTCATTTAATTTATAATCATGTTGCATTAACATTATTTACTTGATAAAAATGTAAAGTATTGTTCAATAAAAAGGTTTCGGTATTTTAGCAAGTTTATGTGCGTTAATAATTGCATGCATATTAAGAGTGATTTTCAAGGATAATACCGATCTGTTTTACGAACCTTCACTATGTTATCAATAAATTACCTGCAGTTAAAGTACACGTCCTTTCAGATTTTAACCACAAAATCATCTTAAACTATTGATAGTGTGGTAATTCACTGCTATCCCTGTCTGGTTAAGGCGAATATATAAAAGCCGAGTTTTACATAGGGTTATATAAGAAAATCTTTACAAAAGGTGTTCTCTGAAACAACAAGGCCTAGTGTTAAGATATTTAGCATATTGAATTTTTGGACCTTTACCAAGACTGCTCAAAGCATGCCCCCATGCCGAAATAGATTTTACATTGAGATGTATAGGAATACCTTTTATAATCTTCTTGCCTCAGACCACAAGACTCAAATATTTGGCATGTGACAGGGCCTAGTGGTCCTGTACCAAGATTGTAAAAGTCACATACTTTGGCGCCAGGGGGTCAATAGACCCATTGACCTACTTTCTTGTAAGGTTTTAGAGCTAAAGTATACTGTATTTTTCTTCATTAAGATAGTTTATAGTCGCGACCGACCCTCGGATTTCTCCTCGGGTAAACTTGCCAAGACTCCTGACAGGCTTTAAGATACAGATGCAGATATAAAAGGAATCCGGGTACTAGACCCTAGCGCTTTTACGAATAAAATTCTTAATTCATGTACGGTGTATAGCACTGGTACACGCGAAACTACCTCTTGGTTTCTAACAAACCTTTTAATAAGCAGCTTGCTTTCGGTTCCATCAACTCGCTTTTTGCATTGTACAGTGGATTGTTATGATGCATTCTTTTGGAAAACAAATGGCGATTAAACATGTTCAAACTAACTAGTTCATTTTTAGATGTTGGGAAACACTGGTAGTCCATAGCGTTAACCACTTAACCACCGCACCAACCGCTATATTTTACTTTGTTTTCTACGACGCTTTTGTTAACGTTGTATGATAACCAATAGTAGCCAGATGAGCGATATAGGATCATCATGGCCCTCTTGTTTAATAAGCATGTTCTCGTTCAAAACAAAGTTAGCTATAATACGCTGGAAGATATGGCTAGGTATTGATCGTATGCATAATACTATTATCATGAGAAGTCCACTTATCCCTTACACATACTTTCTACTTTATTTATAACACGAAACATACACTACATGTTGTTTCCGTATGGTATGCGTCCTATCCCCGGTTTATTAGGCTGTCTGATATTAGATTCCATTAGTATTATCGGTTTTTGAGAAGGGGAAGCTCTATAGTTAAAAAGTGAACAATGCCTAGTATTCGGATCTTAACTGTCCTATTTTACCGCCGAAGTACCCGGTTGAATTTCCTTCGGTACTAAAGATATTTTTTCTATATTCTTCTAAGCAACCTCTGCAGGTGATTCAGTGAAACCTCATAGAAGTTCTAAGTGCCAAGCATTGTTGTGCATAGCCATAGCTAGTTGTACTCCGATAATTTTGACATATCGTTTACCCTTGCCTGTCTGTCTTTCCTTTTTACATTGTCCGCTCTTCATAGCCAAAATTCTAATGGGATTATCATCAAACTTATTTGGAAGCCTCAGTATGAAGTCTAGTTATGCATATTGTATTTTGGGGACAAATCGTTAAAGGTCAATATCAAGGGGTCTGAAACTTGAAAATCTTGTCCGCTCTTCATCTCTTCAACCCCTTGTTGGATGTTCATCAAACTTGCAGGGAAGCATCAGAATGAAGTTTTGTGGTGCATTTTACAGTTTTTGGTTATATGGTTAAAGGTCAATGTCACGGGGGCCTGTATTGTGAAAAAAACTTGTCCGCTCTTCATCTCCAAAACACCCAGTTAGATATACATCAAACCTCATGCGAAGCATCAATATGAAATATAACTGAGCATATTACAATTTAGGGTCATCGGGTTGATGATCAAGGTCACAGGGGCTTAAAACTTAATCATCTTGTCTGTTCTTCATGTCTTAAATGTCTTGTTGGGTTTTCATCAAACCTGATTGGAAGCATCAGTATAAAGTGTAGTCGTGCATGTCAAAATTCTAGGTCATATGGCTGAAGGTCAACACCACAAGGATCTGAAACTTGAAAATGTTGCCCGCTCTCTAAAACCCCTTGTTGGATGTTCATCAAACTTGGAGAAAGCATCAAAATGAAGTCTTGATCTGCATATAACAATTTTGGGTTATATTGGCTTGTATTGTAAAAATCATTTATTTTAGTTGGAAGAATTGGTATTAAATTTAGTTGTGCATATTGTTATTTGAGGTCACGTGGTTAAGAGTCAAGGTTAAAGGGGCATTAAATATGAAAAAAATCTTTTCAGCTTTGCTAGGGGATATGGACTGGCAACCAACTCTCAGTCAACAAATGCAATGTATTAAAAACTACTGGAGCAGACTTAATAAAATGTCAATTAATAGACTTACTTACAGATTATTTGAATATACAACTAACCTCAGTGGTAATAGAAACTGGTATTTTCGTGTAAAACAGTTATACAGTACCTACGACTGTCAAAAGTTTTGTAATTTTAATTACTTCTGATTATGGAAGAAGTAGATCTTGCGGTAACAAGTTGCGCACATACCAACTGTTCAAATCTGATTTTGAGACTGAAGCATACTGCAAAATCATCATGCCTCGAACTCATAGGTCTGCTTTAACAAGGTTCAGAAGTGGTATGGCTCCAATCATAATAGAAACTGAGAGATGTGAACGTTTGCCTGTAGATCAAAGGAAATGTCTATTTTGTATCAACTCCATAGAAACAGAAAACCATGTAATTATGGAATGTCCAGTTTATAGTGATCTGAGCTTAGATTTGTTTGAAAAAATTAAGCTTAAAGTAGAAAATTTTGATCAGATGTCGGCTACAGATAAATTTGTATGTTTATTGTCAGTTCAGAACTGTGTTAGAAATATGGCCAAAACCTGCTGTGATATTCTAAAACGTAGAAATCAATTTGTATATACATAAGGTAAAATATAGATGGTTTACACTCACTAGTTTGTATATAGAAAGATGCTTTTTATGGAACTTTCTCTCTATATTGAACACTTGTAGATCAATATTACGTGTTCTAGTTAAAGTCAGCTTTAGTTACATTGCTGTTCTTAATACAGCCAACATAATTGTAGTACTACGTATTTTAATTATATTTTAGAAAATATGTAAGTAATGTACTAGATAATGTTTGAGTATCAAAAAGTTTTAAAGTTATCTAAAATCCTCTCGCTAATCAAACTGCTTTTGGTTTGATCAAGTGTAGTCCCATTATTTTACATCCATTTTTAGCTCGACTATTCGAAGAATAAGGAGGCTATTGCACTCGCCCCAGCGTCGGCGTCGGCGTCGGCGTCTGCGTCTGCGTTGGTTAAAGGTTTTTATAAAGTCAAATATCTTGAATACTATCAAAAGTATTGACATGAAACTCAATATATATCTTTACCATCAACATCTACACCTGAGGAAACAATCCCCATAACTCTGTTATGAGTTTTGACAGATGTATGCCCCTTTTTAACTTAGAATTTTTGGTTAAAGTTTTTTATTAAGTCAAATATCTTGAATACTATCAAAGGCTTGAAACTCAAAATATATCTTAACCATCAACATCTACGCCTGAGGAAACAATCCTCATAACTCGGTTTTTATTTTTGACAGATTTATGCCCCTTTTCAACTTAGAACTTTTGGTTAAAGTTTTTTATAAAGTCAAATATCTTGAATACTATCTAAGGCATTGACTTGATATTGACTTGAAACTCAATATATATCTTTACCATCAGCATCTTAACCTAGGGAAACAATCCCCATAACTCTGCTTTGATTTTTGACAGATTTATGCCCCTTTTTAACTTAGAATGTTTGGTTAAAGATTTTTATAAAGTCAAATATCTTGAATTCTATCAAAGGTCTTGACTTGAAACTCAAAATATATCTTTACCATCATCATCTACACCCAAGGAAAAAATCCCCATAACTCTGTTTTGATTTTTTACAGATTTATGTCCCTTTTCAACTTAGAATTTTAGTTAAAGATTTTTATAAAGTCTAATATCTTGAATACTATCGAACATATTGACTTGAAACTTAAAATGTATTTTTACTATCAACATCTTCACCACTGTTGTTGATTTTTGACAGATTTATGCCCCTTTTTAACTTAGAATTTTTTCTCAGTTTTTACCAGACCGAAATACTCGAATTTGCTTATTTTTTAAATGTCATAAAATAATTATGCAGCATGCAGCAGTTATGCTTTTTTAATTTTATGCATATCAATTTTGAAATGTTACAAAGTTATTCATGATCAAATATGCAAGGTCATGTATTTCTTTGAAATTATCCCCCACCCCCTCCCATCCTCCCTCCAGTTGGCTTACAGAATCCAGGGTAAGGCTTTAAACGTAATTTACATTTACAGTCAGGTCTTTGAACAAGTTTCATATCTTTGACCTTAATTCTTATAGACAATGACACAATACACCAGTCCTGTTCTTAGACAAAAAAACCCATTTTACTGACAAGCTTTCGAATAGTCGAGCGTGCTGTCATGAGACACCTCTTGTTTAATAATGCATTTGCACAGTATTCCTTTTCAGTGTCTTAAGTATTTTCTTTTTAAGGCAGATTTTAGGTTTTTATCTGTACATATGTAAAATAGAGTATGGATAATGATCTGATTTTGAAATGTATAATGGCTATTTTCTCATAGTCTTTTATAACTCAAATATGAGTGGCATTGTACATGTAATAATGTAAAATAACTGTGATTTTATTTGCACTGTGATATTATCTATGAATTATTTATGAATTGTACAATGATGAGATTGAAATCAACTATGTATAACATAATTTATCTAATTGATTGTTTAATAAACAGACTTATTCATATATATCAAGTGTGATCCATTTGTGTATCAAAGCATTTGTAAAAGAAGGTTACTCATAATATATATCTGATTTATTATGAAATTTACAACATTTTCAAAGAAACACCTTTGGAGCTGACATATGGAATCCACAGTAAGCATGGATGTGGCGGGTGTTCCACCCAGACAGGCACAGCCTACTATAGAATTTGCACCAGAGCCCCCGCTTAATTGGAGATTGAATGTGCTTTTAGAAGATATAGCATCTAACATCAGCAATGCAGAGCTAGACAGAATAAGGATCTTGTTCAGAGGTAAAGTTCATTTTACTATTTTGCAGACCGAGAATTAAAATTGATTGTAAGACATAAATGTATAATAACATCAAACACTGACTTCAAAATGGATCCTTGCGTGTCGACTGTTTACCTAAATTCACCCGATGTACAGTTTTTAAAATTCAGATGTCAAATGAGAAGCATTTTATTAAACCTATTCATACACATCAAATAACATCTGTTTTGAAAAGTGTAAAATTCAATCCATAAAAAAGAAACTGATCCTTCCGGACCGACTATTTACCCGAAGACAAACCTAGATACATGTAACCCAACGACGCACGAAACGCCAAAATACTGTTTTAATAATGTATGTTTAAATGTCAAATCAGAACCGTTTCATTAAAAATACGTCTACAAAGTTTCAAGATCTAGATAACATGTATGTATCTTATCCAAGCTGGGTCCTAATATAATAGAATCTATATTAGGACCCGAATCCAAAGAAGATATGTACGGCGGATAAGTAATTTAACTGTTGCAAATGTTGTGAATATAGCATTTTCATGTGGTTTCAAGTTATACAAAAATCACAAATCGGCGTAAGTATAAGAACACCAAAGGTGATTTAAATGCCTAATTCCAATATATTACCCGATACCAAAATTAATCAAACATGAATTATTTGCGGCGCCTTTGATGCCTCGCACCAGTTGCCGTTTCTTGTTTGACTCTGTAATAACTGGTACTTTAAATCACTTGTATTATCAAAACGTATTGCATAAAGTAGGTATAAAGACCTTACTAGATTAAAGGTAACAAATCCGAGTACTATGAAAAAATGCTTCAATAGTCAAACATTCCCGAAAGCTTTATCACGGTGGGGAATCACATGATCAAAATAATCTATAAAATGTTAGAAAATAGCGACAGCCGTTTAGCTGTAAATGTAAAATATAGCCTATCGTATTGCAACACGAAACTACACAAGTCTCAATCATAGTCAATCATAGGTTGTGCTGAACACTTCAAGAAACTGAAAAAAATTACAGGCTACATTTTACATTTACAGCTAAACAGCTTTCACTATTTTCGATCTTCTTTTGTTTAGAGATTATTTTGATCATTTGATTCCCTACCGGCTACATTTTGTACTTTGTCTTCAAGAGAAACCGTCATAACTAAATGTGGCATTGATAACGAGTCTAATTCTTCCAAAAGGCATTTAGCAGGTAACTAGTGACTAAGAATTTCAGTCGATGCAGGATGATTTACTTGATCGGACGTAAGGCACACATTAACAAATAGGTATTTAGCGAAAATAGTTTTTCTTTCTATTGAAGGTCCAGGGGGACTGGGCAAAGGAACTCTCGAAAGGTGTGATACATTTACAAAGTTGTTCGATGTGTTGAGAGAACGATGTTTTATATCCAGAGGCAATATAGCATATCTTAATAAGATTCTATACACGCTGAATAGACCAGACCTCATTGAAAGAGCTGCTAGATACTGTAGGGAAGAAGGAAATGTGGTTCATTACTATAAAGAAGAACTAAATGGTAAGTCATTAAGATTTTGACTTTACGCTCAAGAATTGGTTTTGAATTGTTAAGATAATCACAGCCATTAAAAGGTTGTGCATTGTCTTATAGGCATCTGTTTAGTATTAAGTAAGGTCCATGGCTTTCTTTGTTAAATTGTTTTTAAAACTATATAAAAGTGATAGCTTACAGTTTCAGTGAAGAACACGAAGCTAGTAATTTTGAAAGATAATGACTTTATTTCAACTTTGACTAGGAAAGCAATACATTTTTAATTCATATGTAGATAGAATTTAAGATTTTTGTCCTAGATATAACAAAATTAATGATAAAGTTTATCAACATAATCAAAGACATAGTCCCATTGTATTACTTATTTTTACGTTATATGCAACACATATATATTTATTGTCGAAGATGCGGTAGGGCTTAGTTGTAATGTATTTCAATTCACAATGTTAACTGACTACTCCAAATTGCTTGACTGCATTTGTTTATCATTAATTACTGCCTATTTAACAGAAGACGGATGTACACGTATGAAAATACACATAGTTACTGACGTCAGAAATATCGACATGGAAACCATAGACCGACTGCGAAATAACGTGGCGAAGATCGCGTGTGTACCACTAGAGGCAGTAAGAATAGCATCTGTAGAACCTGGCTCTAGTCTTCTAGTTACACTATTGATACCTGACATATATGTAACTATACTGCAGAAGCTCTTAGATGACGAGTTAGACCTGTGGGAACTGACAGCAGTAGGGGTTGACACTGTTGTTATAGGCGACAAATATTACAATCTGGCAGGTATTGTATGCAACGTACAGATGAATCTGTTTCAATATTAATTATATATCATTCAGTTGTTGAAATTTCAACAATTCTATAACCAGCTATGTCGCTGCCTGCAGTTATAGTAACTATTACCAAGTCAAGATAATTTTTTACAAAACTTTATTTACTAATATGTTTTCAATTCATTCTTTTCCAAAATAACATAATGATCGTCTTACTGGTTTTCGTCGAACAATGAGTCGTGTAAGTTTGCTGAAAGTAAAACAATCAATATTTGGAGAATATGCCAAGAAAGTATCAACAAATGAATGTATTTTTGAACAGAAGAGCGATTAATATGCGTTTTAAGACTTTGTTTAGGAATGGAGAATAAATATATAATATATAAACTTTAAAGTATTACTATTTCCATAACAAAACTTTCAAGTGCTTCACATCCGTATGTTATTTTTAAAAAAGTATTTCACCTACACTTATATGCCCATGTAGTGCCATCTTCACATCGCAATAAATTCGGTCATTATATGAGGCTTTCTATTTATTTCCTGATCTCTGACTTTCGATAATTTACCTGTAAATACAGAGAAGAAAGTAAGTTAAGGAACGGGGACGGGGAGAGGAAAGTTGAAGTAACTACGTTAGTAATGGGGAACATTGTCAATGATAATGATGAAACGAAGACTACTTCAATAATATCGAGGACAACTTTGTTTCTCTGTTTGTGTCCTCACAAGCACTATATCACCTTATACATGTATCTATGTAGTGTTTAGATTTCATTATAACTTATTTTGCAAGTCGCTTTAAATTATTGTCCATTTCTATGTGTATTTCAATGTCTTCAACTGCATATAGAACCTAAGTTTCGTCTTAAGCGTTGGGTTCATAAAATACAATTTTGTATTATTCAGCCAAAAGACATGCGGCGGATTAGTGACACACACGTGTCAAACTGCTTCGCTGGTGAAAAAAACTATTTATACTGTTACATTGAATTTACATTTAAAGATAACTCCATTTATGTCTGCTTTTAACTCTAAGGATATTGTAAAGAAATATATGTTTTTATTTAGTTTATTAATCTGAACATTTGTTCCATAAATGAAAACCTGATGGAGAAAGTAAAATTTACGCATACCTTTAGCAAGAATTCATATACAATTTGTACGCCAGGAATACATGAAGCGGAAATTGTGGAAACTGATCAGCAGAGAAAAGTAATGAATATATATGAACAACTGGAACAGACGCGACAGGAGCTTACAAATACAGAATCACAAGCCATCAACAGAAAAGAAGAAATACGCAATCTGCAAAGTGCTCTCAAGCAACATGAGCAACATGAGAATGGTATAAAAAAGTCTAACGAAATATTAGAGAGGAAAAACATGGAACTTTTAGCTGCCTGCTCCTTATTACAGAGAATGCGTTTACCTTATCCAGATGGGAAAGCAGCAATGTTTTCATTCCGCAATGCGATCTCGGAAGCAAACAGTAAACAGCTGGACATGAATGTTTTAAAACGTATGGTTGATGCAAATACACTTGTTGTCTCAGCATTCATTCGAAATTCAAACAAAGCAGAAAGAAAACAAAACGAAGCTTTTTGGGAAGCCAGGAGGTCGAAAGAATCCGAAATACTCCACCAGCTTTTAACTGGATCAACCACAGCAAAAGATGCCCTCCTCATAAAATATTCACAATATACTCTGAGTAAGAATTAATTGAAACTTTTGTGCTTTTATTAATAACAAAAGCTCACCTTAATGTGTTTGAATTTTCTATTTTCATATTTAAATGCTAAAGACACAAGTTATTGGAGACATTCTCTATCAATATCACATGTCAATGTGAATATAAGAAAAATATCACCAAACTTTGAATGGTCTTCAGAAGATATAGATAGTACGAAATATACCGCTACATGTACTACTATTTTACTACTATATGTATTTACTCTGATTACAAAATCGGTTATTTTATTGTAAGTATGTCAATAAATTATTTTTCTGAAACACTAGCAAAGTCATGCAAAAGTGTGGAAAAAGCAGGCTCTTAACAGCTTGTAAACTCTTCATTGGTTACCCTTTATATTGACACTATCAGTACGTTTAACAATACCATTTCACTATATTTCATAAAAGTTTGATTTTGCACGTTTAGTAGTGTTGACATCTATATTACTTATGTCTAGAGCCTTCCATTATACAAAGATCTGCTAGCAATTTGTTTCGATTTGAATTTGAAATTTATTGTTTACCATCTATTCTAGTTGATTTTACTATATTCTATTTCTAACATGTAGTTACTAAACCTTACATTTAAAAACAAAACAAATGTACTTCTCAAGAAATGTTCGGCTTTCAAATCAATGTGAACCTTCTCTATTTAAGGTACATCGGTAACTTTAAATGAAATACCCTTGAACATAACGATGGACGTAGGCAGAGATTTGACTGACGCAGAACGGAAACATCTGATGGAACTGTACAACTGGGAAGAAAACGACCTAGTAAGAGCATGCATTGAAAATGACAAAAGTCTCGTCCTTATTGGTCTAGAATGTAAAGAGTCTGAAAAAGTGCAAAAGGGAGTACAGTCAGGTAACGAATATTTAGAATGATAGTTTTCATTTATTATCGGTTTAAAATCAATAATAACGGAGGTTTAAAGTTAAATTGTTACCTTTGCGAACGCACTTGTGTTCATTATAGAGTTCGGCTGACAAAATTGCAAGTACGCAATGTGTTTGTACATATGGACAAAGAACTTGTGTATAAATGTAGATTATTAAGCAATGCACGTTTATTTCCGCTACAAGTGTTTATGGCAGAACATCTGTAGTTTTTTCATGATGAAGCGTGAAGAGCTCTTTAAATGTAGATAATATGTCAACTTTATATGTCATCTTCTACTTAAGATTATTTCATTACTATTAAGTTAACACTGATTTAAGTATGGGCTGATATTTGATTTTAAGGTCATTTGCTTACCTGAGCTAGTGGCTCAGAGTGACCAATTAGGATCGATGAATGTTTATTGTCCACTATTAGTTTCAAACAATATCCCCTACTATATCACACGGTCAATTTCAGCGAAACTTCACAGGGATGTTCCTTGTACGAAGCTCTACAAAAATCGTTCATACAACTCAATTTCATGCAGAAATAGGAAAAGCTTAAATAAATCTTCTTTTTTCAAAACCACAAGGTCAAGAACTTTGATTTTAAGTATGCAACATTGTCTGGACCTTTCCAAGTTTGTTCAAATCATGTCCCCGGGATCCGCCCGGAGATCACTTATTTCACAAATACTCCAAATACTACAAAAACTTAAAAAAATGTTCTTTTGCAAAACCACAATGTCTAGAACTTAGATATTCAGTATGCAGCATTGCCTTATGGACCTCTACCAAGTTTGTTCAAACCATGCCCAAGGGTAAAAACTGACCGTGCCCCGAGATCACTTTTTTCACATAGATGTATATAGGAAAATCTTTAAAAATACTCTCAAAAATCCACAAGGCATAGAACTTTAGATATGTATTATGTAACATTGACCAGTAAACATCTACCAATTTTGTTCGAATCATGCCCGTTGGGCCAAACTTATCCACGTCCTTGTGGTAGCCTGTCTGTATATAGTTACAGTAAAAACAAATAAAATTCTTCTTGTCCCACAGCATACAGTATTGTCAAAAATGCCCATGGTGTCAAAGTTGACCATGCCCATTGGTATACAAGGTTCAACATATAATATTCAAACACTTGTAAACTACAGCAATCTTAGTTGATCTATGTGGATAATTTTGCGTACAGATTTCAACTATAATATTGGATGATATTGACCTTGACCTATTGACATAATTTCTTGATTTTGAAGCTACATCAATGAAATTTGGACTAAATATTAAGGTAAAGTGAATCTAACATGTTCATAAGTTGGGATAAGGAAATCCCATCCGAGGGTTGAGATACGTCCCAAAAACAATTAGGGATGAAAAAATGAAAACCAACGTTTTATCGAATTATCTTCAAAACTGCTATAGATGGATAGAAAATGATCTAACTAAGAAAATAAATACCCAAAACCCTATGTTTATTTCAAAAATAACAATTTTACAGTCTTTTTTCGATTTTTATGTCTGCTTACAATTAACGTTAAAATAGTCCGGCAGCGACGAGAGATAAGCGGTGATCACCGGTAAATGCGCGGAAATATGTATCTCATAGGTGAGAAATGTAGATTTCAACTTCGACATTGACTGGTCTTGATCTACTGACATACTTTCTTATTTTTAAGCTAAATCTGTATAGATAGTTGTGCATGCATAATTATTTTTTGACCTTGGCTGACCTTGGCTGACCTTGACCTACTTACGTGTTTTCTTGATTTTGAAGCTACATCAACGAAATTTAGACAGTTTTAATGCAGATGTCAACTTTTGCTTTTCATGCAGTTTCTAAAACTCGTTTAGGTCTGTTTCTGAATTATAATACGGATAGTGCCTGTCACTTTAAGCAGAAAGAAAATCAAGCTTTGTATATGTATTTTTTCTCTTTACACGATTTGAGATACAAACTTACACACCAAAATACTTAAAAAATATCGGTATATTTTACAGTGAGCAAATGATGAAAAAAGATACACACATTTAAGACTATATAAATTTCACGAGCTTATTCAGAAAACTAGCCAGGATATGTAAAATAATCCATATTAGACATGGTTCGACTGAGGTCCGATGTAAATGTTGAGGACGGATTAGTCAAAATATCTGGGGGTCGTTTCAAAATGTTTTGAAAGGCCTTCCTAAATCGAATTTCAGAAATAATGTATAAGTCATTACAATTGTCTAGACAAAGATGCATCAATTTATGTAAAACTTTCTGGGCTTAAAATGATACGCAATGAGACAGTCAGAATCAAAGTTTAATTCGATTTCTATCTGTGTACTTAGCATGAGAAAAACGTGAAAAATAACTCTGCTGTATTTTGTAGCATATTCCAGTTTTGTGTTCAAAAGTCCGTCTGTTATACAGTCACAATGTATTGTATAAACATCTGATTTGAAGCATTTATCATACACTTAAAACTGAATCTACCTGAACTTTTAATATAACAACACTATTGGTGCATTAACGCTTTTCATAAACTACATGTAGTTTGTTAACAGTTAATATTTATAAATACAATCGAAATAACACGGGTAAGTTTTATTTATTTAGACTTGTCAAATACTAAGTACTGCTGCTTTCGCTGACTACATTGTACTTTCGACTGATGCTAAGTGTAATTATAGACTTGTGTAAATTACAACAAGATCTCCACTAAACGAGTATTTAAGCTGTTTGCATTCAAAATAATGACGTTTAATATTTTTGTCATGCTTTTTATTTCTGAAGAATTGGTTTCACAAGAGGGATTTAAACGGCATGTTTTAAAAAGCGTATTTCGAGCAAATGTGCCAAAACGTGTGTGCTTGCTCTATTTCTGATGTTTTACAGTCTACGGAAGCGTATAATGGTCGCCAGTTGCTAGATACTTATGTAGATTTGATGCGAAAATATCGCATCATGTTTGAAATCTTACGGGAAAATGCAAGATAGTAATAGAAATATTGCATGATAATTGTAGCATTCGTTCCTTAAGAATCAGCGTGTAAAATCATTTTGAACGGTATAGTTATTGCATGAAAGATTTATTTTGCTTGTGTAAGATAATTTATTACTGAAAATGAGTTAATATTTAGCTCCGACATCGGTGAAACTAGAGTAGATAGCTGGTGTAAATGTTCTCTTTTGAGCTCACCCTAGCCTGCTTGCCTGTCTGTCTGTCTGTCCACACTTACCGTCTGAACATTCTATAAGAACAATCGTCATGAAAATTGGTCAGAATATTTTTCTTGATGATCTCTCGATCCAAAGTTGAAACCAGGTCACGCGGGGTCAAATCATAGACCATGTCAAATAATAAAACATATTCCAAATATTGTAGAAACCACATTTGTACCCAACCAAACCGTAAAATTGGTTAGAATGTTTGTCTTGATAAAATATAGGACAAGAAAGAAACTGTATTACGTGTGATCAAAACCTAGGACACCAGGTAAAAAAATAGAAAAACCTCGTGATAACTCCAGAAGCCAAATTTGCACCCAATCACCCTGGATGTCTTGATAAATGCTATGTCAAGTTTGAAATTTGGTCACATCATAAAATCTAGATCACAAGGTGAACTCATAGAACATCAACATTTTAGAATTTACATTTTGAATCAAATCATCTTGAAAATTAATCAGAATGTTTGTTTTGATGAACTCTATGTTTAGTTTTAAACTGGTATTCGTGGGGTCAAAAAGTAGGACACCAAGAAAAATTAAAGAAACACCTACGAACTCTAGATGCCACATTTGACACACCGGCATCAGTCATATTGAAAGAAAGTTTGTCTTGGTGAACTTTAGTCAAGACCGAAACTGCGTAACATCTGGTCAAAAGTTAGATCACTTTGTACATTGATTTTAAACCTACGTTTGGAATGTGTTTACCGTTTCGCAAAGAGATTTTAAAAATTGTCAGCGGTTGGCATTGATCATGACTTTAGACTTACTTTTTGTCTTTGGGACAGGATAGCGATATAGGACCATCTTGGCCCTTTTGTAATTCATTATAGCCGAGGGCTGTAGAGTAAATGATTGTTTTCGGTTTCAGCTTTGCGCGAGCAATATACGTCAGATAAGAACTTGATTTGCCAAATAATATGTGTCGTATTCGGGAAAAAGTTTGTCTAGTAATAGTTTTAGCAAGATATTATATTGTGATTGCTTTTTGACGTCTAACGTGTTACGAAAACAAACAGCTCTGTTTTTACTCAGTTGTTTTATTTTATCATAACATAACGCTCAATTGCAAAATATTATCAAGCAAAGTCAACATATTACCACACACATGTCTAGTTGATATAAACAGTAACTGTCGACCATTATACGCTTCCGTAACAGTCAGTTATTGACCATATATATAGTTTATTAAAGTATCTTCATTGCACATCAAGTACTTTGTATAAATAACATAACATAAAATACCATGCAATTCAATGACATTCATATTTGAATTAAAAGAGACTGTTAAAATACATTTGTAGTCTCAATAAAAGTCAGTTTGATTCATTTACCCGTGACTGACTAATATAACAATCATGTGTGTCACAGTAAAATAATCTTGCTTTTCTATTGTTTACATACATGCATGTACACATAAAAGACACAATATCCATGTTAATCCTACAGGCTGTAATGTGTTATCCCAGTTATAACAGATAAGTATGAGAAACAGAAAGAATCTCATACTGACAAGTTCAGCCTAAAATGTGACCTGCCATGAAATATCTTGTGTAGATATATAAACTTGTATCCATTGTTTATAACGATAACTTTTCTGGACTAGGAGAATGCGTTCCAGTCTATTAAAATGTACTTAAAACCATTCACAGTTAAAATACTGTGAATATGTAGGTAAATGCCTCTACTTAAACTTTTAGTAAAACCCTTATCAACTCATATCAGATATGAAATGACCTGATTAACAAGGAAATTATGCTGTATGCTAAAAGTACATACATGTATAGGACTATAACATTTAACATGTATATTTATAAAATATCAACCATTACATGCGTACATAACATATAAACATGCAACTCCATATAAAACTAAGACAAAATAAAGTACCTAACCTACTTATATACAAAGTCACTTCTTCTTCTAAGAATAAGAAAGCAGGTTTTGGCTGTAAATCTTACAAGCTCTTAACTGGTAAAGATATGTATGAACTGTTCGGAACCAGAGTAATGATAAAAATCAGAGTTTATATGTTTTGCTTTGCTAAAAAGCTCGTAACGTAGATCATCATATAACGGACATTCCATAAAAAACATGTTTCTCTCTTTCAATTTTATTTTGACAAAGTGGACAAAGCCTTTCATTAATTTCTAGTCTTTCATATCTGCCAGTTTCAATACGTATTAGAGCAACACCTATTCGAAATTTCGCCAAAGCTGATCTATATGAACATGACAGGAGCCTTTTACAATATTGTTCTGTCTCAAAATTTGTTTTAAAAAGTTTATATGTACGTAACTTGTTCTTGCCTTTTTTACTTGTGCCAAATTCAGCATTTATATTATTCATCCACTTACCAACAAATAAATTCATACAAGATTCAGAGACTTTATCAGTGATACTCTTCTTTGACATGGTTAGTATTTGTTGACATAACTCTTCGCAATGAATATCTCTAATTTTTTTGCAGAATCTGAAGCACCAATTTCTACATTTATTACCACTTTGCGAATAGCAATAGTTGAAAATTCTACGATTCACTCTTGATATTTGCATATTACAAACTCTGTACCAGTAATTTGAGAGTACAATCGTCTGTCTCACTGGTATGGATCGCCATCCCATCTCGCCTAAAACAGCAGCAGATGGAGCAAATGTTCACACCCCTAAAGGTTTGCACGCCCCATACAGCTGCACCATATGCTATGACTGACCACACCATTGAGTCAAATAATAGTGAAAATACATCTACAGGCATACTGCCCAGTACCTTAAACTTTGCTGTTAGAAGGCCAAGTGCCCTGTTTGCGGATTTTGCAATAAACTTTGCAGTGACATTAAGATCTAAGAATTGGTCTAAATGTAGACCTAAGTATACATATTTATCTACAACTTTCAACTCATGTGGTCCACAAATAAATACATGTTTCGTTATGAGAGAATTTCGTGGTCTTAAGTGCACAATATTACTTTTTTCTGGTTTTTACTTGATCTCATCCGAAGAATAAAACAAGTGTGTCCGCTCTCTGCTCTTTTGTATATCATTGCGGCCGAAATTTTGGCTCTTAGAAAACGTAACGCAAACGATGTATTTTACGTTGAGTAAATTAAAACCAGACAAAGTTGGAATCATTAACTGGCAAAACAAACCTATAAAACATTTGGCATATAATTCGGAAATGATTTCGATAAATGCAAATAAAAAAATCTGGTATAAAAATCGATGAATGCAGAAAGACAATTACAAAATAAGTACAACGTAAAACGGTCATCTACGGTAAGTTTCAAATCATCATGTTTAAAAAATAGGACCAAAATTTACTTATTCGTGTCATTCATCAGTTCTTTCTAAAGAACATATTTTAAATTTTAACACCATGCTATTCAATTTCTCATGGAACAATAAACAAGAAAAAATAACCGAACTAAACTAATCGGTGATAGAACTCTTGGAGGAATCAACATAATTGATTTAGGATCATACAGCATGGCTATAAAATTAAAATGGGTTAAGAGTCTCATCAATGTATCTGAAGCAAGCTGGAAACTGATACTTACTTCTTTCTTAAAGAAGTTGACAATTACTTCCTTATTTTCTTACTTAATTTAGTAAAGATTTAAACCTTACGGCTATCCAAGATTGGAATAAAAAATAGATTATTCCAATAATAATAATGATAATAATAATAATAATAATAATATTAATAATAATAATAATAGTTATAATAAAAAAACATTTTTGAATTGATGAGAACGCAAGTTATATTAAACTAAAAGGTAAATGCGTGTTCTTAAATAGCTTGATTAATTCTAACATAATTTTCCTGAATGATATTTAAAATGCAAATTGAGACATTGATCAAAACAACAATCTTAGAAAATTGACAGATAAAAGAATGGTTAGGTTGACTTAATTATGCTTTTGTAAGCGATTCCACGATACTGGAAACAGTTGATGGAAAAACAAGATTCCTACAAAACAAAAGCAAAACATCTCCCAAAGTTAAATTAAACGATTACGTTATGGAATATCTGAACACTGAAGCAATAATATCAAATAATTCACTAAACCATATGTTCAGCAGTTAAAACATTCTGGATAAAAATTCAAAACCTTTTTAATAAATTCGGAATCTAGTTAATTATGCGAAATTCAAGTTTCCTAAACCCTGGATACAAAGAATCAGACCTAGAATATATTTTTTCGGAAATAATATGCTAACCATTATAGCTTTTAGCATTTATAAGTCATATTTCGTTAGTGAAAACTGGCCCTAAGATTTTAACATCTATAAAGTATTCACAACAGAATCTGGAATTATTTGTATCCTTACTTAGTATGAACTTAGCGTAAGACTTTTGAACACACTACATACAAATCTGTACAACTGAACATTAACACAGATGACTGTTTCCTGGAGTTCTGAGAAGGACTTACTTCGATAGGAAGGATTTTGGAGGGGGCACTCGGTATTCTGCAGGTGTTATAACAAAAAAAGTGCGTTAACGCTATTCTATCATAAAATGATTCAGAAAAACAAACTTTTAAGTAGACTAGAATTATTATACGCCCTAAGGGACGTATTATGTTATCGCCTCGGTGTCCGTCTGTCCGTCCGTCCGTCTGTCCGTCTGTCCGTTAGCAATTTCCCTTCCGCTCTGTAACTCTTGAACCCCTTGAAGGATTTCGAAGAAACCTGACACAAATGTTAACCAGACTGAGACGACGTGCAGAAGCAATGTTCCGGATGGCTGGATTCAAGGTCAAGGTCATACTTAGCGGTCAAAGGTCATATGATTTTGTTTCCCTTCCGCTCTGTAACTCTTGAACCCCTTGAAGGATTTCGAAGAAACCTGACACAAATGTTAACCAGACTGAGACGACGTGCAGAAGCAATGTTCCGGATGGCTGGATTCAAGGTCAAGGTCATACTTAGCGGTCAAAGGTCATATGATTTTGTTTCCCTTCCGCTCTGTAACTCTTGAACCCCTTGAAGGATTTCGAAGAAACCTGACACAAATGTTAACCAGACTGAGACGACGTGCAGAAGCAATGTTCCGGATGGCTGGATTCAAAGTCAAGATCATACTTAGCGGTCAAAGGTCATATGATTTTGTTTCCCTTCCGCTCTGTAACTCTTGAACCCCTTGAAGGATTTCGAAGAAACCTGGCACAAATGTTAACCAGACTGAGACGATGTGCAGAAGCAATGTTCCGGATGGCTGGATTCAAGGTCAAGGTCATACTCAGGGGTCAAAGGTCATATGATTTTGTTTCCCTTCCGCTCTGTATCTCTTGAACCCCTTGAATGATTTCGAAGAAACCTGACACAAATGTTAACCAGACTAAGAGGACGTGCAGAAGCAATGTTCCGGATGGCTGGATTCAATGTCAAGGTCATACTCAGGGGTCAAAGGTCATATGACTTTTTTTCCCTTCCGCTCTGTAACTCTTGAACCCTGTGAATGATTTTGAAGAAACCTGACACAAATGTTTACCAGATTGAGACGATGTGCATAAGCCATGTTCCGGATGGCTCGCTTCAAGGTCAAGGTCAAACTTAGGGGTTCAAAGGTCATATGACTTTTTTTCCCTTCCGCTCTGTAACTCTTGAACCCCGTGAAGGATTTCGAAGAAACCTGACACAATTGTTTACCACATTGAGACGATGTGCAGAAGCCATGTTCCGGATGGCTCACTTCAAGGTCAAGGTCACACTTAGGGTTCAAGCGTCATATAACTGTGTGGATATTGCTCTGCATTTGCTCTTGATTACAGTGCTCTTGTTTTTATTTGGGAGATCCTGTTTTGTTTGCTTAATTTTTTTATTGAATTACTTCCCTTTTATGTTACTATCAATAGTATATTTTGTAACTTTTTTATTATTGACAGTACGGAAAAACCGAGACCACTTTTCTGTGGTACAACATGAATGGTACCTCCAATTATTTGGTGTTTTTTTGACATTTTTGTACCTGGTTAGGATTTTCTGGTTGGGGACTTAGATTTTTTTATATAACTTCAATTTTTTATTCTTGTTCCTGTCCGTTGGGCTTCAACAGCCTAAATTTTGCTCCCATTCTCTGATACAACACTTCGGGCGTATATTGCTGCGCTTTGCGGTGCTCTTGTTTCAATATAGCCTACGTACAAGCACTCGAAGCCGACTGTCGTGTCGTGTTTTAATTATGCGGGTCCAGGGTCTCACATTATTTGACCTGATCGGCTATGTTAATCATGTGCGGTTAAAAATATGCTTTACAGTTTCAAGGATTATATGCGGATTTATTACTGACAGGATAAAAAACTTATATGATATTGTGATTCTACGGATATATGACGGCGAAATTCGATGAAAGAGGCAGTGTCAATTGTATAGAGTGGCCATGTAACGCGCAAAATTAAAAACGGGTTATAACGGCACGTAAGAGCGAGAATCTCCCCGTTAACACACGTTTTTCCTCCTGTTAAAACATTGGCAAAATGGGCAAAAACAGCACATTTAATTTTATGCTAGAATAAAGCACAAAGAATGTTATTGCGATTAAAAGGATTATAACACTTTTCAAGGTATCACAGTGCGTTTTGGTTTTACAATGATTACATTGTTGAAGATGAATTTCAATTGCCATTCTATTATGTATTTCAGATGTATTTATAAAGAGTTTACTACGGCAAGTCAATCGTCCTGATTTAGAAAACAAGTATGTACAGCTGCTGTCACGTTTCCAGGATAAGGTTAAGCAGAACAGTTTCGGCTTTCTGGCGCAGACACAAGCACCTACTCAAAGCACAGTTCCCAACCAGACTACTATGAATGAACTTCGCCAAATACACGTCACGACTACAGCTACATTAAATGTGGTGAAACAAGTGCACGACATCTTGCTAAAAGGATCATCTAAACTATTAGCCTCGGACAGTGGATCAAGTCTACTTATGAGATCATTTCAGCCTCATCCCAAACTTAATCCAACGTCATTCCCCATTGTCTGTCACTATGCAGAACAATTTGGAAATGCTTTGAAAACATCTTTACCTCAAAGTTTCTCCAAATGATATGTGTAGAAAAAGAAGAACATTAATATGATGTTTTTACATAGAGCCATGAAGGCAACGCAGTCCTTGAAAAAGCAACTAGGGTTATATTGATCTCGCTGTCATGTTTATTACGACATACTAGGTTCATAGTTAATTCTTAATTCTTATCGCTATTATCTATTAACAAACATTTTGTGTTCGCACGATTGTTCATTACAATTTCTTTTGCACAAGCTGTAATTTCAAGCCGTTTTACTAATGCATTAAGGGACCTGTCATATCGGCTGCTCGCACAGAAAGACGATCGAGCATTTCACGGACAAAACATGCACTAAGTATACCCAATACGTATATACAATGTATCTAGTCATGCATGCAGCTGGATATGTTGATGTGGTGTAGCGCCCGAAGGAGACGGGTAAATAATTATGTTAACGCTCCCTTAAAACATATTTTGTCAAATGCGTTAACCTTGATGTTGAACCAGAAATACATA
Source organism: Saxidomus purpurata (assembly GCA_022818135.1). Lineage (NCBI taxonomy): Eukaryota > Metazoa > Mollusca > Bivalvia > Venerida > Veneridae > Saxidomus > Saxidomus purpurata. The sequence goes on from JAFMSR010000003.1 coordinate 57,970,713, forward strand.
CACGTATATCAACAAAATACTTTGCATACCAACCACATAGAAATGTATACAATAAAGACATAGAAATCAATGAAAATTTGTCATCAATTGTGATATGAACAATATACACTAAGATAGGTTTCTAATCCAAAATGAAAATTGAGATTGTCTGTCAAATCAATCAAGGTCAGATTTGATATCCTCTACAAATAATTAGACACACTATCAATTATTGTACCCACGGACATATTTAGCTCGACTTTTCGAAGAAAAGAGGAGCTATCCTACTCGCCCCGGCGTCGGCGTTGGTGTCACACATTGGTTAAGTTTTTCGTACCACCCCACTTTATTTCAAAAGTATTAGAGGTATTGCTTTGAAACTTACCATACTTGTTTACCATAATAACCTCCATCTACAGACAAGAGTACATAACTCTGTCAAGGTTTTGACAGAATTATGGCCCTTTTTTGACTTAGAAAGTGTATTGAGCTTGGTTAAGTTTTTCGTACCACCTCACTTTATTTCAAAACCATTAGAGGTATTGCTTTGAAACTATCCATACTTGTTTACCATCATGACCTACATCAACAGACAAGAGTACATAACTCTGTGAAGGTTTTTACAGTTTTACAGAATTACGCCCCGTTTTTACTTAGAAAATACATTGTATATGGGTAAAATCCACTTATTGCCTTAACCCTTTGAGATATTGCTTAGAAACTTTGAATGCTTGTTTACATCATTACCCCCATCTGTAGGCAAGAGAAAGTAACTTTGTCAGGGATTTGTTTTAAAAATTAAGGCCCTTTATCGACTTAGAATCTTGGTTAAGTTTTTCGTACCAGTCCACTTTTTGACTAAACTGTTTGAGATATTAAATTGAAAGTTGGAATACCTGTAAACCATCATGATCCCTAGATGGACAGGAGAAGGTTATTCTGTCAAGGATTTTATTTGAATTATGGCCCTTTTTGACTTAGAAACTAAGTTAAAATTTTCATTCTTGTCCACCATTTGAGATATTACTTTGAAAGTTAGAGTACTTATGTACCATCATGAGACCTATCTGTAAGCAACAGAGGATAACTCTGTGAAAATGTTTCTTGATTTGTACTTAGAAATTCCTAGTTAAAGTCTTGTGTGCCCTTAACTGTCAAAGTTTTGTTTTATAGGCAAGCACTAAAAAGTCGAGCGCGCTGTCCTACTGACAGCTCTTGTTATATAGTAAAATCAGAATTTCTAAACATTAGTCAGGCGCATGATATGGAAACAATAGACAGGCGCATGATACGGAAAATAAACAGGCGCATGATACGGAAACAATAGACAGGCGCATGATACGGAAACAATAGACAGGCGCATGATACGGAAACAATAGACAGGCGCATGATACGGAAACAATAGACAGGCAAATGATACGGAAACAATAGGCAGGCACCTGGAAAGTGTATCGGATCTTAGTGTAAACAGTAGTTTTTCTTACCGTTTAACAGTTCACTTAGTGGGTGTCTACATATAGCAAGTTTCTTGTACAAGACATTAAGATAAGTACTATTTATGCCTTGTAAAAGAATTTTTCATATGTAATTACATTGTAGTAGTAGTTCATAAAGACAACGATATCTATGTTATAAATTCGGTGTTTAACTTCAGTATGTACATGTACATTAATAAATAGATTTGATACAGTTTTTCATCTTTGTAAATATAGTGTAATTCTTTTTTTATACATTTTCTTTTCCCCAGATGATATATTTGATACAAGATTCTGTTGATAATTAGTTTATCCTCGTATTCTTGATACTTTTAGCTCACCTGACCACGACGTGGTCATGGTGAGCTTTTCGGTTCGTTGAATGTCCGTCGTCCGTCCATAATTGCTTCTAATGACCTCTTCTCATAAACCTCTTCATGGAATATTATCTAACTTGGCCAGAAGCATTTTGCATTAATTTCTCTTAAATATGCTCAAATGATTCCTGTTGACTGAACAACCTGGCCACCAGAGGTAAAATTGAAATATCTTCTCATCAAAAACCACAAAAAACCAGCTTCTGTGAGAGACATCGTCTAGTGGACCTCTATCGAGTTAGTTCAAATTTTAGGTCAATAGTAGCCTGTCCGTGGGTTATTTGTTTTGCATACCTTATGTAGGATTACAAAAAATCTTCTTCTTCAAATTCGCAGGTGGTAGAGCTTAGATATTTGGTGTGTAATAACTATTCTAACAACTATTCTATCATCTTTCTTGCATTCTCGACTTTCATTCTTTTCTCTGATTTGTATTGATTGTAATTAATGATAGAACTAAACAAAACATTGTTATGAACTTATAATTACTTAATTGCCCATTGCTTATTGTACTTAAAGTATTTTGATTAAGTAAATATTAATATTATAATTAAAGGGGAGATCCGTAATTATGTTGTTTAACTTGTGGTTCAACCCTTTTGCCATATACCTATTATTTCTATTTATAATATAAGAAAAGAACTCATGAAAAAAATAAATAAAATCTGTTAAGGTTACTTCTAATTCTAACGAAGCCACTGTATTTTAAAACAAGAGACATTCAGCTTTCCAACGATGTCTTTTTTCCCCCAAAGTTTCTTAATTTTAGGCTAAAATACAAGCATTTAAAATTTAGCTCATTTCCATAATCTATGCATTGTTATGATAATGAACAAACTTTATTATTACCGTTAATCCGCCACAGATCGACCGATTTTCATACGCCATACATTTTTGTAAATCTCAGAGTCTGTTCTCTTATAAATTATACACATAGTTTCAAGCTTTCAATAGGTTTTATAAAAAAAGTTCGAATTTTAGCACGAGCCATGTCAGTCGCTAAATATTCAGAACTATTTTTGTCGTTAAAATTTTGATGGTATTACAGTATATGCGCTTTAAAATGGTACCAACATCAAACGTGTATCTCTGATAGTTCAAAAGTTACACATTACATTTGTATTTTACATTTAAGGTCCCTTTTGTCATGTTGCGCATCATATGTGTATTGAGATATATATTGTGAATACTTTGTTAATACAATATTGGCAATACAATATATTCAAACTAAACTCTGTCTAGTGGACTTCTACCAAGTTTGCTCAAATCATGCCTCTGGGGTCAATTGATCACACCTAGGGGGTCACTGGTTTTCATAAAGACTTTTATAGGTGAAAATTGAAATCCTCTCCCAAGGCATAGGTCTTAGATTTAGTACGTAGCATTGCCTAATAGATCTCTACCAACTTTTTTTCAAATCTTGCCCCAGAGGTCAATGTTGACCCCGCCCGGGGCCACTTGTTATACCCCCGAAACGGATTCACCAATTTTATTCCTGTTGAACATAATTGAAAAATGAGAAATTCGTGTTTGACCCACCGGTTCATAAAGTGATTTTCCATTAATTTGATATGATACATTTGTGTTTGCATGCATTAAAGCACGAATGAAAGAAATTGTTGAGCATAACGTTTTTTCTTTAAATTTTCTAAACATTCTTCAAGTTTTTAGATCTTTTCTTGACCGTACCTTTTCTGGTAATTTTGAGCAGTATAATAACTTTAACAGTCTAGTTAGAATAGTCGATGGCTTTTATTGCTGGGTCGAAATCCTGCTTTGAAAAAGTAGTGTGGCGATCGTAAATTGGCTAAATGTATGTAGTCAATGTTGTCACTCCGATGTCGGAATGTCGAGTAGTCACCTAGATGTCAGTATCTAAACAGATTTTTCTTTACATTGATAGGCAATGTCTGTTGTGTAGTGTTGGTTTGTAAGGCCCTTGAGCCAGATAAATATCCAAAAAGTGAATATTCATCAAAACAGACCCTGAATTTCAATTGTTGACCTTTTAAAAATTGCGTTGTGAAAAGAAACATTTCATTAGCTTTCTTAAACCAGAGTTATATTCCATACAGTGATTAATCGTAAAACCTAAAGTAAAACGCATAAAATATGTCAACACCTTATTATATCAACTCCCTTTTCCACACAGTTTTTAATGACGTGTATGTATGCATTTTAGAGTTTTACCGTTGGTACCGGATAATCCATACTACCAACGCCCTGAGAGGAGTTTAGTTATTTTAGGTTTCGGGGGAAGAGTTCAAGATACAGAACATGTCCCGTTCCAGGGACACCCCTGGTTCTTTAACATGCCCGCTGTCTCATCCGAAAGACCATTCGTTTTGTAAGTGGAGGAGCGGGGGACCGAACCTGCGATCCCTGGATTACAAGTCCTGTGCGTTACCACTGGACCACTGATCCGCTCCTTAATGGTGTGTAGTTACGATTTCCTATTTATGTGTTTTAATGCCGTTACATCATTTCTATAATGCCAATAATGAGCCAAATTGCCAAACAAACTAGACGTTTTACTCAATAGTCTAAAGGACGTGTGAAGACCTATTCTTACATTTTACATACACATCTGTTAACAGCACAAAAATGAGACACAAGTTTAATTTCGTTAGATGGTAACGTTTTCTGAGTTAGATGTTTTACTTATTTTCCATTAGACTTTTCCGGCGATTTATAGGTTTTGTACACAAGGACAATATTATAAAATTCTCCGGATAAAGGAATGTACTACGACGTCAAGGAGGAAAGTGTCGGATAAGAGCATTAAAGACAGACATAATTTTTAGACGTAAACAATAACCAACTTAAATGAACAGGTGTTGAGAGAGATATAAATTAAATTAAGTACAAATGATTCAAATTTATCAAAAAAGAAACAGTTGTAGAAGTGTTACAATTAAGAAAGACATGTTAGAAATGTTTGAGTTTTATTTATTCTTTTTCATGATAAAAACTGATAGCTCTTAATAAACACTTCAAGCAATTGAAGAAATTGAATACATTCTTAATGCTGATTCAAAGTCAAGCTCTTTACTGCTTGCTTATCATAGAATAAATGAGAAATTTAAATAATATCTAAGTAAAAATAGCTATTAATAAGTGAATTGGTCGAGAATGTTGTGAGTTTGACCGCGACGAGAGCCAATCAGACATCTGCGTTACATTCCTATGATACTGATACCTTTATCATACACCTAGGGTACATGCTTACACCAGTACACTGACTTTAAATGATAATCAAGCATATAGTAGACGGAAACATTTAGGGCGATATAACGTTCTAAACAACATTATTTGTTTGGCATCATTGCTTAACGATCCATGCAAAACTAACATCATTAATAAAGACTACTATGAAACAAAATGTTAGAAGGAAATAATGTTCTTTTGTCATTCTTGCAAGAACATGGAACTTGGCGATACTGAATTAGATTCCGATAGTAACTTAGTACGTAATCACGGATTTATCGGCAAATTATGCTGAAAATACATATCAAGGGTTCAACGCAAACTAGTTGTAAGTCCTTCTTTATTTGATACAATTTAGCGCTGTTTTGTGTTGGGCCCTCGATATATTTCAATGAAAGGTATATAATAAAATGAAATTCTAGGTAAAAAAGATTCAACTTTTAAAACTACAGCCGAAGGCCGTGTTTGTATAGCACAGGACTTTAAGCAAATTGATTGAAATTCTTCTGAAACATATCAAAGACGAGAAGGCCAAGCTGGCCCTTTATCGATCACCTCAGAATATCTGACCGGAGCTATATGATTAACACACAGTAAAAATGAATATACAATGTAGTGTTCATGCAAAGTTTAATGATAATTAAGTACAAAGATATGGCTTTTACGGTGTTCACAAGGCTTCTCTTAGATTTGGCCTAGTGGCGTATAATTTGATCCAACATAACCTAATTTCAAACTTGACCAAAAGGTTATCAAGACATACATTCTGGTCAATTTTCATAATTATTAGAATATATTAATTGAAACTTTGTATCCTGTTTTCAATGAAAAAGGTCGTGTATATTATTTTAATGTGAAGAACCTAAATACAAATATGTTTGATCGGTAAGGATTAGATACGATCTTGGTTATACACAGAAAGCTCATACATCATTATTGTTCGAGTGACTTTATACTCAGTTGAATTAAGGTTATTTCAGAAAACGGTATGTTGTATTTAAATAATACATGTTACAAACACTTAGAGGTGCAGCCTTTGGCACAAAATTTGCTCCAACATAAGCTTTTTGGCTTTAGCATACCTTTTACTAAAAACTGTATTCCCCACTAAAACACATGTTATTATGATACATTGTCCTGATGATTAAATGCAAAATGTGGCCTCTATTGTGTTCACAAGCATTTCCTTTTATTTGCCATGGTGACCTTGTTATTTGCTCCATGTATTCCAGATTATAAACATCAAGACAAACATTCTGACCAATATATATGCAAATTAGGTATCAAATGCGGTTTCTAGAGTGTTAAAATAGGTTTGGTTCCTTTGACTTGATCTTGTGACCTAGTTTTTGACCCCAAGTAACCCAGTTTCGAACCTTACATAGAGGTCATCAAGACAATCGTTCTGGCCAATCTTCATGAAGATTGAGTCACATGTGGTCCCTAGAGTCACTGTGGTGTAACCGAGACGGTTAACATTTTTTCGGAATCTCCAAGATAGCGGACGAGAGTGGATGTGAAAAGTAGGTGTCTTACTTTTGTCCTTGTAACTAGTTAAAAACGAATTTCAGAAACGAAATTCTTACGCAGACCGATAGAAAAATGATTTTGCCATTCTAGGCTTTATCCATTTCATTAAAGAGTGTCTACTTTTCTAAATATCGTTGATAAAAGTGAACCAAATGCCGGTGCTCTGAAATGAAGCGAGAGGTCATGTGTGTTTTTACTCGGCAAAAGTTCATTCTTTGATGGATAAGTCCACGAAAACCACTACTTGGTTGATTCTGTTGTTATCTTAAAGAACGAAAAGCTAAATGTTGATATATGTAAAAAGCCACTTACACGAAATATGCTATGTACGGTCCATATACATATGTTGAATCACACGTTTCTTTCACTGTACGGTTCGTATATGCATAAAAGTGTTCGGTGCGTAGCAAAATTTAAACAAAATTGCTGTACGGTCCGTAGATGAAACCTAGATGAAACAGTACGATGGGTTTTTGTAATATATAGTTTGAAGCTAACATAAACATAAAGAGCTTACATGAGCGTATTGCACTGTAATGATAAATAATTGCAAATAAATCTAAATCACATAGGCTACTTTATCAGTTGGCAGATATGTCGTTAATATTTACGCTGAAAATTTCTTTATATAATATCTACCAACTGACATATAGTCTCACATTGAACTTTCATGATCATTAAAAATCAAGTCATGGCATCAAAATGTAGAAGTACATTGAATGCTAGTTTATTTCTAACAGTATTCATATCATTCAAAATCTCTTATTAACGTTATATATTGTCTTCATGTTCGTTTTCTTCATTTTAAAAGCATGTCCCGGAAGTATCATTTAATCTATACTAATATATACAATTGTACTTAGCCGGAACTGTTTGCGACAATCAAAACCGTATTTACGGTCGCAACTGTTAAAATCACTAAATAGTTAACCCTTTTCTAACGCACAAATTGAATGTGTTTTAATGCGATAATTAAAACGTCGTTGGATTCTTGCGACTGTATATTATAGGAATAACTGTTTTGTTATTTTGATATTTGCGACTGTATATACGGTTTTTAATGGTCGCAAATATTTTTAACGGCGACGGCGTTAGCCGGAGCTGTTAAAACTGTTTGCGACCATTAAAACCGTATATACGGTCGCAAATATCAAAATCACAAAAGGGTTAACTGTTTTGTAATTTTGATATTAGTTTAGTTTATACGGTTTTTAATGATCGGAAACTTCTTTAACGGCGACGGCATTAGCCGGTGCTGTTAAAACTGTTTGCGATCATTAAAACCGTATATACGGTCGCAAATGGTATGAGACGCCTAAATCGGTGAAAACCGGAAGCAGGTTATTTTGTCTAGGGAACATGCGGACCTACACTATGTGTTTGATTGCTGATTGGCTGAAACTAAGTGGATGCATACAAGAAAAATTAGTTTGAAATAATCGCTGCATGATAGATCACAAATGAAATATGAAGAGAAAAATCTGGATATAAATTATAATAAAAACATTTGGTATTTGAAAATACTGACATATTTGGTCGGTGACCACTAAAACTGCCACAAAAATGCGGGTGGTGTCATTGAGCTCCAAATTACTGGCATAAAGTATTGGATCACATGTATAAATTTTGTTATTTTTATGTGGGACTAGGATGATTCTACAAAATAAAGTTCATTTCAGCAGTCGGTGAGATTTTGGGTAGTCGCACCGGAAGAAACCCTTATAATGTAAGTCTATGGAAATGTATTTAGGCGTCTCATACCAAATGTCAAAATCACTAAATAGTTAACCCTTTTCTAACGCACAGTGTGTTAAAATGCGATAAAATAAACGCCGTTCGATTTTTGCGACTATATATACGTTATTTTATAGTCGCAAATTTAAACGACGCAACCAATCAGAAATGACGTTACGTCAATAACTGCGTTAGAAACGTTATTTAATAGTCGCAAATTTAAACGTCACCGATCAGAAACGACGTTACTGTGTGACACCGGTCAACAAGTACTTCCGGGTCGTTGTACCTTAGGAAGTAGTTCTTTGGAGATTTGAAGTCTCCATTTTAGAGCTGTCTGTGGATGGCTTGATGAAATGTAAGTTGTATTTATTGTTGTTCTGTAAATGTTTGGCCATTTCTGATTACTCTAACAGTTGTTTTGTTTGTCTTCTTCAGGACTACATTTTGTGATGGAAGAGTTCAAATATTACTACGCGCCGGCATACATGATAGCTGTGTATTGGAAATGTGTACAGTGTCTCCTGATATTGAGTGATAGCAAAAAAGTTCATTGTTGACAATGGTAATGATGAAGATGAGAAATATGGACAGCTGATTGCTTGAATTTTGTTGTGAAAGCCACAGGAAATGTGCAAAAGTGCTCTAATTACGATAGAATCAAATGGGACAAAAATGACCGGTGTAACACCTTACATCGGTACTGCGTTAGAAACGTCGATAACTGCGTTAGAATGAGCGTTCGCGTAGAAAATAACGCTTTGTATTTATTCACCGTTTGTAATATCTGGTCATGTTAGAACCGAAATAACACCCCTTTCAGCGTTGTTATCGTCTAATAAACAATGATTTGGAGTACTGATACGCAGTTATTAGCCACGAATGCCGGAATTTTAAATAATGAACACCGCTGGAACGGACGTTATTTCATAAATAAACAATATCGTTCTATTCTAAAATTATTTATTTTCATTTGCTTATTGTTATGTTATGAATATTGTTTAACATGTACTAATACATATAGCCATATTTCTCTTTCCTTGTGATTATTGTTTACTTTTATACATACTGTTTGCTTTTCTAGATTTGTTTATTTTATACATGAAGGTATTTACAGAATTGGAGATGTATTCTTCAATGATTGAATATTTTACGTTGTAATTAATAGCCAAAGATTGGCATATTTTGATCTTTTTATAATATTTATGCCTTTTTTTTTGTTTATATTTTCTAATTTTATGTACCTAGACGGGCTTGATTTTTTATTCATATATAAAAGAAAATGACGAAAAGGTTCAAGCATATAAAAAAGATTTTTCTACAATGTGTACATAAGCAGCAACATATAATTATCATATAGTTTCATAACATGTACCAATTTCTTACGGACATATTAAAAAAGTTAAAAATAACCGGTCGGGACATGAAATGGGAAAAATACATTCAAATGATGCATGCAAAAAGCATTCTAGTTAAATAAAATAATACGTATTATATTATTGTGTTTGTCTCATGGCATAGTACCCACAATCACATATTTTCAGGTGTTTTTTTGCAGTCAATGATAACTTCATATTCTTACACCACACTGACAATACACCACACTGACAATGTTATTAGTATACGAACTACTTGGTGAAAAGTCTGTTCAAACAAGTAGAAGAGTCGACGTATCATACGTAAATTGTTTTCGTTCAATGATTATGTGTATTCAACTTTCTACATTGTCAAGTTTAAGTCCATGACGGACATGCGGCAATATTTTTGCTTCACATGCTTTGTGGTTTTCTTGTACTGAAAATGAATTCCTGGCTGGTTCAAAGTTCTAAGATACCTTTCCAGACTTCATTGTCCGTTTACCACGACTTCGCTCCTCTGTATCGAAAGAGTGATCCCTGAAAAATATTAATTATTATGATCATTTTCATTACCGATATTATTTCCGGAATGAAGTTACACAATACGCTCATGTAAGCACTTTTTATTCATGTAAGCTCCAAACTATATATTACAAGAACCCATCAGTAGGGTTTCATCTACGGACCGTACAGTAATTTTGTTTAAATTTTGCTACGCACCGAACAGTTTTATGCATATACGAACCGTACAGGGAAAGAAACGTGTGATTCAACATATGTATATTGACCGTACAGAGCATATTTCGTGTAAGTGGCTTTTTTGTCCATTTCCTGTACATATATCAACATAAAGTATTTTGTTCTTTAAGATAACAACAGAATCTACTGAGGAGTGGTTTTCGTGGACTTATCCATCAAAGAATGAACTTTTGCCGAGAAAAAAACACACATGACCTCTCGCTTCATTTCGGAGCACCGGCATTTGGTTCACTTTTATCAACGATATTTAGAAAAGTAGACACTGTTTAATGAAACGGATAAAGCCTAGAATGGCAAAATCATTTTTCTATCGGTCTGCGTAAGAATTTCGTTTCTGAAATTCGTTTTTAAATTGGTTACGAGGAAAAAAGTAAGACACCTACTTTTCACATCCACTCTCGTCCGCCATCTTGGAAATTCCGAAAAAATGTTAACCGTCTCGGTTACACCACAGTGAGAGTGTTAACAATGTTTTCCTTTGATTTGCCACTGAGACCTAGTTTCTAATCCGAAATAACCCGTTATTGAACTCGACCTAGATTTTTTTCACAAAAGCGTGGCCTTTAGCACATTGCTTGTAACTGATGTTTGTCGTATGTATCAGGTCAGCGTCTAATCAAATTTTGATATTGTGTATACCAACTTTGGAAGACACAAACCAAATTGAAATCCTGAAAAGAAAAGTGAGATACTAACAATTCAGTCAACTAAGACTGTAACGGTCAACTTACAAAACTTCGTGTTTATAGCATTGGGATGGGAATTAATTTTCTTAGAATATCCTCCCAAAATTTCCTTAATGCGCCACTGTTTTTGTCAGTTACTGAATAATCTACATTGCGTTCGTTCGAAATTGCAAAAACAAACCCAACTAGAACGTTTTTGTGAAAGCTATATCAATTTTAATCATTTTCTAATACTTAAGGGAAATCAGACAATTGGTAATTGCATGACTTGATAATTTGTTTGATCACTTTGATATTTATCACAATTGTACAGTAGACAAGTTGTTTTAGGCAGTTATACGGTATGTCTGGGGAAGGTGTACTAAGATTTACAGAGAAATCCTCTGAGAAATTATGTCAGACATCAGACAGGGAAAGTATTTTATCACAGAGAAAACTGGAAAAGGCGACAGATTGGAATTTTAGTCTATTGTTGTTAGAGATAGCAAGAAACCTGTCTGACGAGGAACTCTCAAAAATGAAATTGCTTGTGACTGGTACGTAGTTCACCTTTTAGTTAAACGTCATGCAAACAGCTAGTTTAGAATATTGACTTTGGAGATATTGTTTAAACTTTAATGTTTTTCCAACATAACATATTAAATCTTTGTGGCAATAAATTACCTATGTCGTTCGTGGACAACAGCTCTTAGTTGGTTGAAACAAGTTATTAGTCGCAATTCATATTTGATAAGGCCAACAGCTAACAATACAATAAGGTATTATGACAATTTCTACACCGCAATTTGACAATCTAAGATCAATCCGGTTCCATTGATTATAGTAATATTGAATTTAATTAATAACCAATAGCTATACTGCAAAATCACGCAGTCAATAGTTAACCGGTTTATTACGCATGAAAGCAAAATATTTGCATTACAAGTAGAATAAGGAAATGCCTAAAATGTGACACTAGAAACCCTATAAGGTCCATTAGTCTGAAACTCAAATTCAAAAGGTGCTTATGATCTTAATATCTCCGTATTTATTTTGTGTAAGCTTTGTGGTCAAAGATGCAGTGAGTGTAAAAAGATTTCGGAAAAAAATATGATAAAAGATAAGTGTTTCAAACTGATTGTGCATAAAAGATTGACTGTATATGTTAAAAAAGAATGAAATATAATTTCAATTTATTCAGTTTTATATTTCACATAAGACTTGAAGTTTATCGATGTGTTTTTTCTTTCGAGTATACCGGTATATATCGATTCAACGGTAAAATTAGAAACAGAACCAACCTTGGTAAAGTACTGTCAAATTGATTTTAAATTGTCTTGCTTGATTTAGTAACAGTAGTATGAGTATGTATACTGTTATTGGATAGACCGAAAAGCATGTTTGTTTCTCGTGCTAAATGAATATGCTAATTACTCAAACCGCTTACTTACAGACACCGGATATCTAGAAAAGGAAGTTGCAAAAGTTGCATCTGCTTTAAAGGTTTTCACTGTGCTCCGTGATAAACAACTTTTAAACAGCAAAAATATGTCATGTTTACAACTGATGCTGATTAAGATTAGAAGAAAAGATCTTGCGAAAATGAAGATGATGAAATTGTCAGATGGTGTGAAGTGTCTGAGCATGACTTGGGTATAACCATATATACATGTTAATATCTTATAAAAGGATTACATCTATTTAAAGAAAATGGTAATGATTATCAGCAAATGGATTAAGATTAAGAACATGCCCATGTTTAGTTATTAGTACTGATCTATCAGGTAAACACCAAGAACCACCAAGAACGCCTTATGTGTTCTCTTTAGCTTCACTGTTCTTGTACATTATGCATACATAATGGACCATCTTATTTTTGATCGTTTATTCACGGTAAAGAGGAGAAATAATTGCATAACATCAAATACATTCCAAACATTTCGGGTTCTCCGGCGATATTAATGACATTTTGACGGATTGCCACTTAGTCTTATGATAAAGCATACGTGCTTGACTAATTTCATAGGGAAATGTTCCAAAATGGCAAAACAAACAAACAAACATATGTAAATATGTACGTATAAGACTGTAATTTAAATTAGTTTTTCTCGTTATCATGTTATTTCTATACAAGTAAATGGAATTAAAATACAAAGTGAATATAAATATAGCAATCAATTGTAAAATAGAAATTACTCTTTTTACTTCGGAGGGGGGGGGGGGGGGGGCATATTACACCGATTGCAATGTGAACTTCATAAATTACTTCAAAACAAGATTTTATAACCTCCTGTTTGTGCCGACAAGCCATATGATAGGGTCTGTTATCGAACCATTTTGCACGAAAGGAACAGTGCAGAGCTCAAGCGCCAGTGTACAGGGCCGTCGTCGACTATTGAAAAGTGGTCCGGCTTAAGTCATGAGATGGGGGAGAACACGAGAGGGGGGATCTCCCCCAGAAATTTTTTAGTTTCTGTATGCCTTAAGATGCGTTTTATTGCATCCCGAGTGTAATTCTGGATTGTAATTTTAACTTTTTTCGTAAAGATTTTATGGAAAACCATATATTTAGGCAATAATTTAGCAGATTTATTTATTCTCGACATGACACCGTATACAATGCAAACACATAATCATAGCATGACTAAGCATTACATTGTTCTGAGCTACCTTTTTAACAGATAAACAAACGAATTCCATGACAGGATGAGCATTATTATATACCCAAACTATTTTCCACAGTTTCAGTATTTCTACATTGTATAATAATTGACAAAACAAAGACATCGTATAAACAGCACACAGCCAAACTGAATGGATGCTGTTAGCTATTACGCAGAGCCGCTGTGTTTCAGCATTACATTTTTCTGAGCTTATAGTCATTGTTTTTCATTAACCGAACACCAATCTACGTTTTTCATGCACAGCAATACATTCATTTGCAATTTCATTCAAATCCAGAGCGTCTGTTTTGTGGTTATGAACGTATATAGTCATGAGACTGTTGGATCTAGCATGTGTCATAGTGCTTCGTATCTCCGCAACGCTGAATAATGCAACCATGGTCTATAAGTAAACCACGAAGACTGAAAACTTCTTTTCGCTGGAAGTTTTTGACCAAAGGTTCGCTGTGGAAAATGGCTTAGTTTGAGTTGGTACTCGGGGTATATCCATTTTGAAACAATAACATACACACAGAAGATTAAGAATTATTAAAATAAAAAAGTCGTTCTTTAAATTAAACAGAATTGAAGATCAACCAGTTGTCGTGCCTTTGATACCTCGCTTGAGATAATCTTTAATAATTGGTAATTGGATTAAGTAAAGTTGCCGGTTTTCACACCCTCGGGCAATAAGAGTCGCGCTACCGATGATTGCATTAGCGCGTCAGTACGTCGGCACTTTTGATCATTTCAGTAAAAAAGAAAATTGAGAGAGTTAAGGGGAAAATGGTACGGCCGATAGTATGCTTGGCCAAAATAGTGGTCCGGCCATGGCCGTACCGGCCGGACCGTCCGCGAGGCCTTGGTGTAGTTATAATATTTATGATACCCGGCAGGTTTGTCTCAATCCTAGAGGAAATGATGGAAGGCAAAAAGGTATAGCAGCAATTCGTCTTTTCGGTATAAGAAAAGTTTTGATAAAGGGCAAAATGTATTCATTGATGGACCGTAAGTTGTCTTACGTTTGTAAAGTGAACGCGCAACTAGTTTTAGGAAAGAAAACATGTACGAAGGGGTTATTTCGCTTCTAAGATATCGTTAACATAATTATTTTTCATAATAGGTAAACCGTCTCTATTCTTATCACCCCCACCTCGACGGCAGGGGAATGTTGTTTATGTATTGTCCGTCCGTCTGGGGCACAACTATGGAACCAATGGATAGAATTTAATGAAATTTAAGATAAGTATACAACAGCATTATGTCGTGTCGCGACGCACGCGCAACTATCATCATATATATAGTATAAAAATATATTTTTTTGAAACCGATACCTTACTGTAATTGGCTAAAATAATCTAATGATCACTCTTACTAATATCTACCTCTACACCCTCTGCCTCCCCGTGAAATGTTTAAAATGTTTCTTTTCTCCTGAGAATGTTTACGTTTGGCACAAGTTATCAATTTTGTAGTCTCTAACAATGGACAATGTATAAAATGAATTTCACTTTAGAAATGAGGTTCTTTAGGAGTGTAGTGCTTTTCTTACATATCCTATAAAGAACATTAAAAAGTTTTGTCTGATATAATTTTGCAAATTTTATCATTTTCTAGTTTAGAGTATTTTAAGTGAACAAACATGGCCCACTAACATCTTCATTGAGTTTTTTTTTTCGTGAAATGCTTTAAGTATTTATTGATTTTGTTACGAACTAGGGTCTTTGAAAAGTACACAATATTTTACTGTATGATACTAATGCTCCTAACCCTGAAATGTGTAAGAAGTAAATGTTCAGTTGTAAAAATATTTCATTATTTTATAATTTTGCAACACCATGGTATATTAAACATAATTCCCAACAACTTTCAGATTATGGAATTAGAAGTCGAGCAGGTGCATCGGAACTACAAAAAATCGTATTCGTGCAAAACTGTTAGACATGGAAAAGACTTGTAAATGTGGACATTCTTTCAAATAATGTACATTTTGACAACAGTACAATGAAAAAGTCGCAAGAGTAAGTTAAATGTCAGGCATGTTCATTACGCTGTGGAAGAATTTCGAAGACATAGAAGAGAATGGAACACTCCCAAAGTACAGTCATGATGAGTTGTTTTCTCCACAGCTTCACTATGGCATAGATTTTGGCGTGAAAAAAGTCTCTGTGTTATTCTTATGTCGGACTGTCGTAGAATATTACCGACAAAATTTCAAATTTGATCGTTGCAAAGTGAATCATGTAGTTCAGCTCGAAGTGAAAGCTTCATTTAAAAGATTGTTGAATGAAATCAATTGAGAATAGAATCAGTTAGCGTGGTGATGACACAACAAACAATATAAATCATAAGCAAAAGTTTATTTACAACATTGATAGCAACCGACCAGTAACAACACAATACTTCAATATAAAAAGTCCCTGGACAAGAAGCTCTTATTTTACCAAGAAAGATGTCTTACCTTCGGTACTAAAACATTAATAACTTTAGTTTTTAAATCGATGTACATGTTAGATATACAGAGCAATATTTGTTACAATAAAATGGCAAAAAATGGCACATCTTTTTCATGAAGAAATATCTTGAATACGATAGAAATGAATATCTTAACATTGTTTTATAGTGAATAGAACATGGTTCTATCATTATCCTATCAGTATATTTATTTTACTATATGAGTAAATTCAAACTGATCCTGGGACTTTAAAGACTGGTCCATGCCATGTAGATTCAAATGTTTATAGTTCAAGAAATATCAAATTGTTTATATGTTCAAATGTCTTGGAGATACTTGAAAGGTGTAGGGAGGGGTATGGGAATGAAGTTAAGGGTGACACATTTTGTAATGAGAATAAAACGGGAATGGAAAGATCATTAAACGAATGCCGAAGAGCCTCTTACGTTGACATAATGTTGACAGGTATATAAGTTAGACAAATAAGAATTTCCAAGGAATTCTAAATCGGATGAAAGGAAACAACATCATACAATTTTCAAGAAAATCATTCAGCTGGTGAAATAAAACCCGATAATAAAGTTATTTATCCTTTTAAATAACTTAGTATCCACCTTGAGCCTGATTATAAAGTATAAAGATTTTGAATTTACCAAATCCCTCACGAAAACGAGCGATTAGTTGAAGCTTTCGTTCTTTTAAGTAAAGCTATATTCAAATTGCAACTTGCCGAGATGTAATAATCGAGGGATAGACGTACAAACATTGCTTTATGAATGCCCAAGGCGTTAAGGTCAGATACTCCTATTGTTTTTCCCATTGACTTACATTATAAATCTAGTCAAAAGGTGACCCTGTATCATACCCACCTATAGAGTGTTGACCAATGAAATTGCTTTTTTCGAACAGATTAGTCTCTCAGACACCAGAAAATGCTGTTTTTATATGGGCTTAACCAACCCAGTTTTTTACAATTTGGCAAGGGAGACAACCACCCCACTCAGTCAGGTGAGATTTAGGGGTATAAACCGCATGTGTACACCTTCTATTCATATGGCGATTTCAGTGTCATTCATTATGATAACCAGTCCTAAAATATTCATTCGCGTGCAGAAGAAATAGCATTTTATTTTTCAAATGAGTATTTTTCATTTGTAAACACAACCTTTTCTACCAATCAGGTAATGCCTCATTTAATCTTACGGTTTTCCCTGTACTTTTTTCAGCCAATCCTTGAACCGGACTGCAATAGGATCATCTGACCTTAATATGATTGAGTGTGAGCAATACATTAAGTGTACATAAGCATGACTGCTCTCCTGATAACATTAAAAAAATAAATTTCAAACAATGACAGTATTTCTACGTTCAAGCTATGTCGGTTTAAATTTGACCCAAGTTGACCCCAGTAATAATTCCCATGTTCATACCCCTTTCGTCCAAAGTATTTAGCTTTGAATCATCAGAAAGAAGAAAGCTAACGTACACACAACAACTGCAGCGAGAAAAAGAATAAATGCTATGATGTCGATACGCTGGAGAACGACTGCCCACGTATAGGGCCCTCTGGCAGCGGGGTTATCGCCATTTTCGACATCGGGAACTTTGCTATTATCTACCTCTTTTTCACTCACCGTAACATGTTTTGGTCTTAGGAATTTCCACGTGCATTTTTGGTTTCCGATTGAAGCGTTGAGCTTTGCTTGTAACACTGTGTAGAACACTGAGAAAACACTAAGGGACAGCAATATGGTAATGAAGAGGACAAAATAGGAAATTTGAAGGGAATTTTGAGGTAATGTATTGCTGACAATAGTGATAAAAATTCCATAGGATAAAAATATAGTAATTGCAAATGATCCCTTTTCTCCTGAGCCTATTGGCACGAGAAATATGCAGATGTTTAGGAACGCTAGCATCAGAAGAGGCATAATCAATGTAAACGTGGTAAAGCCAGCACGTCTCTGCACATGAAACTCGATATCAATAAAACTTGAATTGTACTTCAAGTACTGCCTCTTCACAACTTTTGTGATCTTCCATCCGGTGTTCTCTGTATATTCGTCCAAAGTGACGTCATCATTGTGACTGAGGTAAACACTTGAGATAGTTTCGTCAGATACGTAGAATGTAAGCATGCATATCTGCTTGTCGAATGGGTAGTACTTGATACTTACATCACACACCACACTGGATAGAATAGAATATCAGACTCAGTAAAAGAACTGTCATTCAAATAATTACAGGTCCAAATATAGTAGTTAAATACAACAATGACTTAACAATGATGGCACAATTTTCTTGAGAAGTTGTACTAAATGTCTAATATGAAATGTTGATGGTGTTTTCTCAGTATTCATAAGCAAAAACAAGGCCAAACGAAGCTAGGTTTTATAAATAAGATCATACGGCTTCTTTGGCAAATCATATAACAACAAAAAAACAAAAATAATATCAAACAGGGAATGCCACATACCAAAATCTAATTTATACTAATTTATTTATTCTCGATTGCGAAACAAGTTCTTACACCTTATTTTAATTGCTCTCGAGACTGATTCCAGGTGGAACCTCGAGGAGAGAGAGGTAATGTGGAATTATTTGTGTCTTGCCTAAGGACACTACCGAAATGGCGATGGATCGAAGCCGGGATCCTTCGATCCAGAGGCGAACGCGCTCCCACTGCGCCACGACAGTTTGTATGCTTGACACTGACGGAATGAAAATGATGTTTCCTTCAACTATGTTCAACACGCATTGCGGGCT
Organism: Saxidomus purpurata; assembly: GCA_022818135.1. Lineage (NCBI taxonomy): Eukaryota > Metazoa > Mollusca > Bivalvia > Venerida > Veneridae > Saxidomus > Saxidomus purpurata. The sequence continues at coordinate 57,989,681 of JAFMSR010000003.1, forward strand.
GTCGCATCAAAGTGTTAAATCTGTAAAATGCAGTCCTAATTTTTAGATGTACATGTATATGTTTTTGCGTAGATCAGTATAGTAAGCAATTATTTTGTATGTCTAAAGAGAGAAATGTAATATTGTCTTAAAGAGCGACTACAAGTATTTATGAGTCTGCAGATACGACTATGCGGCCACATGAACGGGAATTATTTAATTCAACCACTAATACAGTTGCATGTCAAATATTTATCAATTCAGTAATGAGCGTTTTTAAACTTTGTTGAATTAGCGGATGTTGCTTTTGAATGTATGTACTCGTCATATAATTATAAATGCAGCATTACCTGTATGTTCCTTCTGGAACCCACTGTACATCACCCTCAGAAGAAACTTTGGCAATATCTGTCTTCATGCTGCCAACAACTCCGTCACCGTTCACAGACTGTAAGAAAAGTCCATTTCAAATAAATTAGTGAGGCTTCCTTGATGATAAATGGAACTATTTCTGAACTCAAAATGTAATAGGCGCAAATCAAAAGTCAAGTGTAACGCGGTAACGACCTTGTATTTGCTGTATATAAACTCTGTTTTTAAAAGTGTCCATGTAGCTGTCAAAACTTTCAAAACTTTATTAGCCAAAGGGCATGTCGTAGCTGTTATACCTTTCATTAATATATGAATGTTAAGGTTACATTTACCGGTGCAAAGTAATGTGATTAAGCTGAAATGACTGGAATATACGGCAATATCACATAAACCGTTTTGTAATATTGTATTGATATACTAGTACTTGTTAGCAGGGTATTAGGTCAGCAACGAACTTGCTTACATCTAGGTCCAAAAACAAAACTGTTGAACTATAGATAAATGTTCTGTTTTGGAAAGTCATTCAATATTACCCCAAGAATTGTATGCTTTTCATATGAAACAACACGTATAGTTACCGGTAATCCTTTATGAAAGCATATTCTCATATTGGAAGTAAAAACTTTTTATGGCATTAAATATACACAATAGCAGATTGATAAATACGAGTTGCTATGGTTAAACAATTCAGTGAAATTATTATATGATGACATTAAGTTTACAGTGGCCATATCTTCTCTCAGCAATTTACAGTTTAAACTCGATGAGTCCATGAGGCATTTAACTATTTTTTAGGTCTGCATGTTTAGGTACCATATGACTCTTTATGATATAAGTGTATTATGTATATCATAAATATCAGGAAACTTGACTCTTCAGCTTTGGGTCTATTAGCTAATTTGAATAATTAGATTGCACTATATTTATTGTCACCAAGGGTATTATTATAGGCAATAAACGAAATATCAATGGACAAATGTAACTTGGCGAAAGGTTAATATGATGTCACTATTACTATCTCAACATTTATACACCACGTGATATTACTCTATGTATGTGCAGATCATGCCTTGTATGCTGCAACATTTTGAAAAAGATTCACGAAAACAAGGTGGCCTGTAGATTCATAAATTTTCTGTTGCGCTGTAGGTTTTCACTCTGCATAAACCGATATCTACACATGTGAACACATAAAATACTATATTCGTATCAATTTTCATAAATTTTAATGATAGTCAAATGACAAACGTGATATTTAGCATGTTCACAAGGTTTCGCTACAAGCTTATAAAATGTTACCTTTATAGTGTTTAGGAGATCTTGATATAAATTGTTAGGAATAATAGAATTTTACCTGATATGCCCCAGTTTTTATAAATTTGAAATCGTAATAGTATTAAAATGAGATCTTTTTGAAATACGTATTCTGTCTTAAAATGATTTTGGTTGGTGTGAAAAGGAAGGCGCTAAAGTGTAACCACTAGTTCTATATGGCTCTTTTAATAAGTATATGGTCGATAACTATTTCCATATTTAAGTCTGATCATGTCATCATTTAACCTTTGCCGAGAGCTTCACGTTTCAACAAGGTTTGAATACTAACTAAAATTATTTGTTTTAAAGAAAATAGCAGAATAAACATCAAGTAAGGAATACTAGGAACCCAAAAATATAATAGTAAAATGCTTTTGTCGAGGTTGTAAATGCAAAATTAGTTTACATCAAAAACCATTGAACAATAAGCCTCAGTTACATGAAGTTATTGTCCGGCCTGGATGATGAGCTTTGCACGTTGTGAATAAGCCTCAATATTAGAAACTGACATAACACCTATGTCTGTCATCGTATATAGGGATCAATGTTAGGGATATACTGTGGTGCAAATTGATAAAATATGGTGTTCGAGGAAAGATAATGAATGTAATCAAGTCAATGTATAAAAATAACAAGTCAAAAGTAAAATTTATGAATGAAGTAAGTGAAAGTTTTGTCTGTGATTTAGGGTGAGACAAGGGGAGTGTTTATCCCCCTTTTTATCCAGCATGTATTTAAACGATTTAGAAGAAACGTTGGTGTTAAATGTTGTTGAAGGTATTGATATTGGCCCTTTGAAATTATGTATACTTTTATATGCTGATGAGATTATATCATTTGCAAATACTGCAGAAAACCTGCAGAAGTCATTGGACGTTTTAGCAGAGTATTGTCCGAGATGGAAGCTTGTGGTGAATACAGAGAAAACAAAAATCATGGTATTTAGAAAGTCAGATAGATTATCCCAAACCCTCATATTTTCCTATAATGGAACTCAGATAGAAGTAGTTAGGAAATTCAAGTATTTGGGTGTTATCTTTACATCTGGTGGAGCTTTCAACGTGCACGATAAAATGGCGTCTGGTCAGGCTTTAAAAGCAATCTTCAAGTTAAATAAAAACCTGTACAAGTTTACAAGTTCAGTAGAGATTTGATCAATCAGAAAATGTAAAAAATTATAAAAAGATCTTGCTACTAGAGATGTACAGGCGGTAAGCTGATGTGATGATGGACATCTGAATAACGATATAAACAGGGGATTTTCTCAAAAGTACTACAGAGAAAATTTCAGTACCATTTCAGTAGTATTTTTGTACCTGTGAAATTTACTTATAAGCTGCTTGCCCTCATTATTGTATACTCAGCCAAAAAGGAAACATCCCATACTATGTGTCTATGCCTGTTGATCTGTTTTGTTCAACCTTAAAATTTGTTCTTTTTACGAGTCGAGCGTTGACTAATATCGGCTATGTCAACCTCTGACTGTAATGAGCCATTGCATTGACGTTTGCAACAGCCAAATCAGCACGTGCTTCAGGGATTAGTTTGTTATTTATTTACCCCTGCGCATTTAAATTTCTGCATTTTTGCTGAGCTTAGTAAAAAAAAGTTATTAGAACGAATCAATAAGTAAAACGTTCCCATATAAATTCCTTTAAGTATTTCTATATTTCGAAATTAAACGCTACTTAACTATTTAATGCGTAGCAAACGCTTTTGAAAACCGTTATTAACGATATGGTGTTGCGGTAACGTTAAACCAAACTCGCAAATATATCCAATATATTGTTCTGAAATTACTATGTTGAATTTCACATGTTTTATTGATTTTGGCAATTTATGTCAGTTGACTCTCAGTATCTCAAACTCGCTTACCTCGAATTTCCGTTTAAGTCGAAGAAATTTTAAAGTCCCGTCAAATTTCCTTCTTTATATATGTATTTTAACTCCTTTTAAGACAGCCTTTAACATACCGAGACTCCGAATGTATCGATGGGATTTTTTGGTCCCGTTAATCAAATTCAAGTGTACTGTCAACTCGTTAAGTCGAAGTGCGAAAGTCGCCGACGGATCAAAGGTGCGGCAGGTCAAAGAAAAAGAGACGTTCTCATGCCAATTCACATGTGTCGTAATGATTGTCGTTTGTTTTTCATGGAATACCGGTGACTTCGTGTAATTTATGATGAAAAATGCGGTAATTGCTTTAAAAGACTTAATTATTTGAGAGGTTGAACGATAATAGTGATTGGGCTTTATAAAAAAAGATGATTTCTGAACAAATGTATCAGTAAACATTTTGTTTTGTAATTACATGCTGTTCTTATGATTGTTTCGAATATGCGAACGTTCTGACTTCCGGTTCAAGAAACGCTACTTTCACTTCCGCCCGATGCGTACTTTCGTTTTTGCTCGGGCCGATACAAGTATGTATATGTGCTTGATATCTATTATTGAATGCTAATTGGGTATAATTATGCAAAAATAAAATGTACTTAAATTTGGATTTGTGCTCCCATGTTTTAGGGAAAATTTGCATCAATGAAATAAATACAAATAGATTCTAATTGTCTGTCTTGAAAACAGGGAATTTTGAGCACTATTCGTCCATATACGTCCGTATGCGTAAAAAAAGCCAACTAAAAAGCCCCTCCTCTTACCTCGAACCTCGTTTACCTCGAAGTAAGAGGTCTGGTCCCTTGAAATTCGAGATAACGAGAGTCAACTGTAGTTAAAAAAATGTACAATCGACATAAACGTCAATAGTTCTGGCTTCCATAACTAAATTTGTCTTTTTATTGTGTCAGTTGACCTTATTTATAATGAGAAATAGGAATAATAGCGTCAAAGACCTTGGGCTAGAACGTAAATAACAACTTTGAGAAACTCCCCCGTATTTATCGCTTATCCGTTATCCATCTTCACATCAGTTACTAGCGTGTACATCTCTATTTATTTGTATAAAGATCTCGAGAGGAGGTCACAAATGTTGAAATATTTATAATTGAGTAGACATACTTAACATATTGTTTTGTGTGTAAATGTTTTGTTTGAATGTTAATGATGTATTTAAAAGACACTGTCTCTCCCGTTGTTTGAAAATTGCGGGTAACATTGTTAAACATGAATATTGTCAATTTTACGTGCCATGCCATTCCATATTTTCACATATTGTGTTTCTGTATATATGTTCATGTGCCTTATTGGCTTATGCATAATAAAGATTTCATGTATATACCAAAAAACCCTTGCGCACAATTAGTTTGGTTAGTTGTCAACGAAATGGTATAAACAAGCACAATGTCGAACATTTTTGTGTAAGTTCTTAGATTCTTAATTTTGAATTAAGACGGAATTAAGAGTGGCGAAACTATAAATAAAACTTTCAACCATCAGTCAAACTTGTTAATAAACTATTGGAAGAAAAAGGCCAAATTAGCTAAGAACATGAAAGTATGTACTATTTGTAGCTAAGAATCCATTGTTGAAAAATTTAAACCGACTTTTAAATTGACTTAAAATGTTTGCTTCTATGTTGTTGAAAGTGATTTTACATTTGTTTTAAAAAGTCTTTAAAAATGTAGAAGTAAATCCTTAACATCAATCGACAAGTACGTCAACTGTCCGTGAAAATTGCCCAACCTTGATCGTAGTTATCATTATGCAATATGATACTAATACGAACACAATCTTTTCTCGGAGAAAAACAGAGATTTAATATTCACACTTTGCAAAACAGTGAATGTAAAACATCATTCTAGCATAGCACCATCACTGAAATTGGCAAACACAATAGAAATAATGTGAAAAGACTCACCTTTAAAATGATCAAACTTGGAGTCCATATTTCTTTAGTAGGTATTTTCACATTGTTTGTGTCGGCGTAGTCCTCTGTTGGCCACGTAAGGAGCTGATCTTTCCACCAGACCCGGAAGTAACCAAGGATTGAAAACTTCTGACCCGTTGTGTCTAATTCTAACAAACTCATTGGCACAAACTTAGTCGATACATTCACTGTCTGCGACTGGTCTATGATTGGTCTTAACCTGGTATCATAGTCGTCAAGAAGAGCTTTGAAAAGATTCTTCATAACTGTTATATCTCCAAAAACAATATCATGACCGTAATTGGTTGGCATCATTCTTTGAACCGTATCGATATTTTCAAATGGTTTTAAAAAATATATATCTTGGAACGGATCACTTGTCTCATTTGTTCCATTGTATGTAATGTTTAGGTCAATGTGAGAAATATTAATTTTGTTATATGTATTGTTGAACAACAATGATACATTGGAAGTCAGTGACAGTTTTATGATTGAAAATAGTAACAGAATATTTGGAAAAGACACAGTGTAAAAAAACGCATTCATTTTTATTGGAAAAAAAGTTTTTCTAAGTTCCTTGTCCAGATATAAGCAGAATTCAATACAACGGCAAAAATATTAAATATTAGTATAATGGAGCGACACAAAACAACTCCCAGTCGAAATGATATAAACGGCATATTTATACAGAACAGTTAATTGACTGTTCATATTAGACAAGGGTCGTCAATAAATGTTTGGGATAAAAACCTTTGAAGAGAGAGACAGAGACAGAGACAGAGAGATAGAGAGAAGAGAAGAGAAGAGAAGAGAAGAGAAGAGAAGAGAAGAGAGAGAGAGAGAGAGAGAGAGAGAGATGTATATTACCTAAGGGCATTGTTACTACTAAAGCAATGGTTGAGATCGAAGCCGAGACCCTCTGATCGTGAAGCGAACGTGCTACAACTGCACCAAGGCGATTCAACATTTTCAATATTTGTTTTATCATATGAAGTCAAAAAGGGTCTGAGATATGTTTCCCCAGAGATTTGTGCATCTACATTAATTGTAGTGTTTTGATCCTGTATGCAACAGCCCGACTGATCTTCATTTTAAGTTAGTTTGCATTTGCGTGGTACAAGTTGGGGAAAACCTAAACGTTGGTGAATACCCCATTTGCTGTTTAAACATATTCCCTTGATAAAATAAATCCAGAATAAATGGATTAGATTATTCAAATAGTCTCCATTTGCGTAATGTACCAGCAGAACAATTATTGCCAAAGCTTTTTATGTCATTTCCATGATACCAATTACTTCGGTAATATGACCTAAAGCAATGCTTTAATCATATTTGTTTCCAATTTTTTGTCAATATGAATCAAGGACAAAAATGTACATTGTAAATGATATTTTATTACGCAATAGGTGATTCAATTTTCTCTATAATAATCAGTTATAGTATCGCTATAACATTGACTTGCCATCTTCCAAATATTGTAATCTATTCGTGAGCTACTCTACCGGTATGACTTCACTAAATCGGTAGGACTTTGAACCAATCAATTTCTGTGGGGAGCTTGCGGACCTATTAGATAGCTTTTGTCTCTGAATGGTCCAAAATGATTGGTAGCGCTAAAGTTTTTTAGAATAAAAATTATAATTACAATGGATGAGCAATATAAAAATAGTTTATGAATTTTCTGATTGATATTACGGTGCCATATGGCTATCTGAATATATTTAATTTATTGAGAGAATGAAAATAAAAATCCCACAAACGAGGGGGTGATATCCTACACGCGCAAATTTCGGATATAAAGTAACCCATTATGTATATGAAATAGGGCATGCTTGGGTAGGGCAAAGATGGTTCTACAAATTTATTGGGGTGTAATAATTCAACGGATGTTTTGGTATGCGGACCGATCTTAAAGGTTATACTGCAACTCTATGGAAAAACATTAAGTGTAGCCATGCCTACCTTAAATAGTTAAATATTTATGTACGCAAACATCTTTTACGTTAATGTCACATTATCGTAAATTTACCGGGCACATAAATGAGGTAAATAACCGAACTAAAAAAGGAGATAGAAATGTGAATTTTAGCGTGTTTGTTTTACCATTTAGAAACCATTTGATACAAATAATTAATACATTGCGTATTCGATAGTGTTATGTTAATATGTACATCACTATATGACATTAATCAACGACTCGTGTTAAAAAAATAGTATTTCCACATTTAAAAAAGGTCATACAAGGACAGTGAGTGATATTTTTCCTGAAAAGCACAGCACTGACGGAGAGAAAATGCATCAGACAAGGAAGAAACTGCAGCATTTATTGATATCAATTATATAAAGGTAACACTTACACAAAGAACAACGAATGTAGAACACCATAATCAATAAAAAAACTGCGAACACATAATAACGCAAACTGAAACCAAAGCTGAAACGACAACATATTAACTTATATCATGTTTACAAAAACTCATATTTACTGCTGTCTGTTACTAGTTTCTGGCAAACAAATGAGTTTTAGGGACTTTATTTCGAATTAATGTTTCCATATCTAAACAAATAAAAACTAAAACCTCGACAAATATGGAAATTCGAATATACAATATATATATAATGTAATTGTATAATCACACCAGTACTTCACTTGTAAATCATCGAATATGTCTTCAAAATCGAAAATCTTTATTTAGAACGCCCTGAAATAAATCGATTATAAAGTGATGTTTGTTTTATAAAAGGTTACAATAAGCCACGATATGGAGCGACTTCAAATAAATGCAGACAGATAAGGAGCTACCCTAGCATAAACGGACAAATGGATATTAAAGATATTAAGCCACCGAAAACGGAGACATTCCAAACAATACAGAAAATACAAGAAGCGTTCGAACAAATATGGAGCCTTCCCAAAACATTGCGGAGAAGAAAGGAAGCCATCCCGACTAATAAAAAAGATGTGGAACCATCCCAAGCTAAAACAGACATGTTATGTATCGATAAAAAAGATAAGAAGTCATTCCAAACTAATGCGGAAAATAAAAGGAGCCACCATAAGACACAACGGAAACGATATGGAGTCGTCTTAAGCCAATAGATGAAGTAAAGGGGCAGTTAAAAATGCTGAGCCATCCCAAGCAAATACAGAAATGTGATTTAGCCGCGATTTGAAAAGACACTGAACCATCCAACACCATTGCAAAAAAGAGCTATTCCAAGCCAAACTGGGAACGAGAGCCATCCAAAACATATGTAAAGAGCTATACTATACCAAGACAGGAAATAATCGATGTGAGTTTAGAGCGCGATATTGGATCCAGCGTTTGTTTCTACTAATTTTAAACCTCAATGGAGTTTGTTTTAAATATTTATTTCATTAAGAAGAAACAATTTTTAATATAATAAGCATTCATCCCTAACCGCCTGTGAGGAATATCCCAGCGGGAAATATCTGGCAAAGTGTATAAACAGTCATACGAATATGTGATGTCGAACTTCTGGTATCATTAATTTGATTAAGAGTACCTTCGGGACATTACGACTTTTATGGTTATGCCTGATAACAATTTATATATTAGAAGAATCAGTAGCATAACATGAATTAATAGAGACAAATTGGGTTATCGAGAGTAAACTACCCTAAAACGCTGAGCTGTTATGATATGACGCGGTATAACCCTATCAATATACATGTATAAAAGTTTCTAATAAATAAAGCGATCTTGTAAAGCTGTGCTTATGTATCATTACTACAAAACCACTAAGTATCTAAGTAGTATGGTCATATTCCTGTTGATTTTTGAAACTGATAAATGCGAAAATAATGATAAAACTTAACATAGCAGAGCAGTGAAGTAAAGTTCTTGAATTACGAAGAATTGCATTAAAATAGTGTCCATGCTAGCATGCAGTAATTTCGCCTAGTAGATATATATATACTTCTGAAAATGCCTACTATCATTTACTTTTTTCGTATTGTTTACAGTTAGTATACTGTGCCCTTAAATGTTTTCAATAAACTGATCAATAAATTAACAAGTATACAGCAATTTCGTTTTGTTTTCAAGATGCCGTTTTAAGGATTTTATCCCGTATTATCAGCCCACTAAGAACAACAGCAATGATATTAAGACCATTCACCATCTACCGTCCATCCTTCCGCCATTTCCTTCGAACGACATCTCCTTAGAAACCGTTAAGGCAATGTTGATGAAAATTTGCAAAGATGTTTCTTGCAGTCATATCTACCAAACTTGTTCAAAGAATTCTATTCTATTCCATTTCTATGGCAAAAAATAGGAAAATCTTTAAAAATCATTGTCTCCAAAATAGCAAGTCTAAGAATTTTGATATTTGGCTTGTGGAATTGCTAAGTGTACCTCTATAAACATTGTTCAAATTATGACCCTGTGATTAAATTTTAGTCCTACAAGGGGGTTATATGTTTTACATAGATATATAGTAAAACTTAAAAAAAAATATTCTTGTGAAAAGCTGCAAGAACCAGATTTGAGGTATTTGGAGTGATTTCTACGTCAAGTTAAAATCTTGTTTACTTTAGACTATAAACTATGTCACACGTTAAATCTTGGTCACATTGGTCATAAGTAGGTCTCAAGTGAACGAGAAGCAATCTTGGCTGTTTTGACTCGTAGTGTAATTGGTAAAGGTGCGCTGTAACATTACGAGTGGAGTTCAAATCCCTTCCGAAACCATTCTTTTTCTTCTGTTTTATCTATCATTTTCAGCTTTTAAACCATTTTGAAATGTTTTACGGCAATTATCATAAAAATCTTCATTCATGTGAAACTAATAAGGATAATGGCTGATTTTAGATCTCTGTATTTAAAAATCTTGACGGTAAAAGTTCATCAATTTTTGCTATTATACTAAGAATATTATAAAGACAAAATTTATCAGAGTGGAATGGATGCGCCATTAATAAAATTTGCAGTTTCTTTGAGTTTAAACCCCTTTACCGTTCTATCATGTTTTTAACTTTGTAAACATATCTGCATCACTATTATTTGGGCAGGCTCATAAGTGAATGTGTTGTTAATGTATTTCTACAGTGTGTACTGAATACTTTATTACCAAAATTATGTTGAATTGTTATATAATGGTTACTGAATATTGACAAATTATTCTTTCTGGTATACCGCTTAGTTAGTTATTTACAAGATGAGGCTAGGGGTATAAAATTGCATAATATCTTTTTAATTAGACGGTAAATTTCTTCCAGAATTTGAATATGAATTATTGAAAGGATATAGTTAATGAAAATAACTATTGAAAAATTGACCGTTATGAGCTGGAAACCTTAAGTTTGCTTTTCAACATATCAAACTTGTTTTAATCATATCATCTTTACTTAGCTAACATAAAGAACTGTTGAAGATAAGAAAATCCTTTTCACTAGAAACATTTAATCCCATGATGATTCCATCTGAAATGTGTTTTCTATTGTTAATATTTGCATTCTATTTATCAATTAAATCTCAGATGTTTATCGACATCCAGTGTGATCAAATCAATAGAAATCGTCTAGAACTTGTTTATTTTGATATTGTTATCTGTCACGAGTAACTGCTTTGAACGAGTAAACGAACCCATTTAATTTATACAAGGGCTGTTTTAACATTTCCTACCACATTTATTTTAGAACAATTTGCAAATATCAAAACAAAATATCGACGTACGTGATACAAGGTGTGTGGTCTTAACATTTCCTATGTATTTGTTTCAGACCAATTTGAAAAAATCAAAACAATCGATATATCTGATACAAAAATTCATTTCTAAAACTATGTGTTTAAGAAAACATTAAAATATCAATACAGTCGATATATGTGAGACAGGCTGTGTAGACGAAAAGTCGTTACAAGGATTTCTTATGTTGTTTAAAGTAAAACAAAAATAGAAACTGTAACGTGAATCGGTGTTACATTTTTTATCTTATAGTTCTGTACATGTTTATCATGAGTTCTTTATAAACTCGTCACGATGGGTTTACTTAGTTACTCTGTAAACTACGCACGCCGCTTAAACCAAGTCCCTAAAAACAAACAGGTCATAATTGGTCCCATTTATAAGCAGGGAATGCACTTTTCCAGAACTTGTGTTTTACTTTTACTGTCATATGTTAAAGTATCTGCTTTCAAAATTGTGACTAAGACTATGTAAAATAAAAAGGAAAACAACCTTTATGAAAAGCCCCAAACAGAATTGTATTGATAAACGAAATAGCTATTTAACTCGCCGGTTTCTGACCCTAAATGTTGGCGCAGATCTGTCTGTTATCTAATTTTTGTTGTTGTTTCTGTTGGATGTAGCGCATGATTTGTTTCGTGTTCGTTATATCTACAACCTTGATATAACGAACGGATAGTCCTTAAGGCTGTATGAAAGTGAACCTATACTTTACCTGTATAGCGAATAATTCCAAGATAGAACTGTTTCAATTTTGATTTGATAAACATCCCATCTCCCAAGAGGACGTATTCAGCCTGTTCGCGGATTCATAGGCATTTTTGCGTAACTACACGTTATTTGCAGTATTGGATGTTAGTGTAATGTAAAAGCACTTTACGATTCCAGAGATAACTGTTGCTGGATCGTAACTTCATGATGGTTCCGCAAATCTTTCTGGTATTAACCTTTATGACAAAACAGTATATTGTGTCGTGTGTAACGTCCCCACCGAATAATTCATTTGACTACTTTATGCCAAAAGACGACGATGAAGACAAAGTTTCTGGAGATATTTATGTTATGAGGGAACTATTTGAAGATCTTCTTGATGACTACGATACAAGAATAAGACCAGTTGTAAATCAGTCGCGTGCAGTGAATGTGTCGACAGAATTCATTCCAATGAGTTTGTTAGAACTAGACACAATGGGTCAGAAGTTTTCTGTTCTTGCTTACTTCCGTATCTCTTGGAAAGATGAAATTCTAACGTGGAAAGAAGACGAATACGCACACACAAACAACGTGAAAATACCTATCAAAGAAATATGGACACCGACTCTTATAATTTCAAAGGTAAGCACTCGATTATATAGTACGTATTCGCCCTGATGTAAGGTAATTCTATCTTTTTTACCTTTCGATTTTGTAACTCTAGAATTCGTGAGGAGTGTATCTTTTTCTCTGAGTGTTTCGCGAGGTTTCTTCCAATGGCATGATGCTATGCATATTAAGTTGTCGTCTTATTGCAATCTATTTAATGAGTGGTCAAAAAAGCAAATGGTTATGCGATCTGTAGATTCGCTAGATGACGTTGTCGAGTTAGTTGGTGGTATGTTAAGACCATTGTTGTCAAAAAGCCATGTGAAAATCATAAATGGAAATGACAACAATGCTAATGTACAGTAAGAACATTTCTTTATGAATCTAACTAAAACTTAATCAGCAAATCTCACTACATGTAATATATGTGAGATGTATCATTGTACTTACCACTAATAATGATAGTGTCACTACTAGGGATACACAAGTTTGTTTCTTGCTACTGAAAGTACAGACTAACAGAGAATCACAATATATTGTTTTGAATGAACATTTACAAAATTACATAATTTTAGCTACTAGTATTTTACCAGTACATATTAATATTTCACAATCATGCAATAAAGAAATTGATGACATAATTGTTAACTTGTGCTAATGGTCCTGAGAGAAATGATATAATTTAATGTTAGATCGAGTACTTTTTATCACTGTGACTTGAAATAAACTGTTTTGAAATATAATTACTGGAAGTGATATTTATTGGGTTTCGATTGGATTCTTTCAATCAGACCAGTATAATCACTGTTTCAGACCGTTAATGGTGATGGAATGGTTGGGAATATGGACAAGGATAGTATCAAAGTATCATCGAACGGTGATGTTCAATGGGTACCTGAGGGAGTGTACAGGTAAAACATGATCGGTAATGCCTTCCAATAAAGAGAGACTCATAATTACGTTTGACTTTGTATTTGTTTACTCTATTTATCAGATGTGATTATTTGTCAGAGCTTCTGGGGATAATATGAATCCGCATCAAGTGTCAACATAATTGCATGTAGCGCATAGAAACCTTTGCAGGAATCAATTAAATACATTATATAGAGCATAACAGCAAGAAAAAGATGAAGACTTAATATTTTATAGTTGATTTGCCTCCTTAAAACAAGAAAGATTATGTTACTTTGTGATTGTTCACTAGCGAAGTAATCGCTAGATTCGAAGTTTTTTCATAGGCCATGGTCTACATTTGCTAACGGTAAGACTGTTACGATTCATTAAAGAATATTTAAACACATTTCCCTGTTAATCATCACAAACCTCAAAGTAAAAAAATGCTCAGTTAAAGAAAAGGAAAAATAAAACTAAATTAACAACAAGGTGTAACTACAAATAAGTATTTATTGCAAATACAGAATTCAGAACGTTGTGAGAAATGAACTTACTATCGAACCTAATGTCACTGGTTGAATATGATCTTTTATTCCTTCTGAAGATGTCGTTTGCATTTTTTTGCAAATGCTATTTTGCCTGGATGTCTGTCATTTTGTATACATTCTAAATCCCGACAATTTGCTTACCGAGAGCATATACAATTTAAAAAACATGCACCAGAAAAAGAAGACATTCCTTTATAACCTTGTAAAAGGATAATGCCCTTTGCTGGTAGGAAATTGTTTTCAACCAATAGCTCAAAAATGTTGATTTCAATTGAAGGATCACTTTGATAAGGTTATGGTCAATGTAACGTTGACATTTGAAAAAATGAAAAATGTGTAAATTTTGCTTTCCACTATGGCCGTCAAACGTCTGAGATAAATCGTTCACGGACAGTTCTCTGTTGAATTTAAACGACTGTTTTCTAGTCTTATTCATAGAGAGCTTTAAGCATTTTCAAAATTTACATCAGACTTCTAAATTTGATATGGACCCTGTTTCAAGTGACACATCGTGTACGAGGTGATCTGAAACATACAGAGAAAGACATAGTGCGACGACAAACATGCTTGCAATAACAAAGTATTTTTCTATACCGAGACAATAAGTCTGACCATATTTAGTAAAACTTATGATTGCCTTCAAATATAAAGATCTCTACATTTTGAATCCAATCTTTTCACTAAAACTCAATTTAGCTGGGATTCCATTTAATAAAATGTGTTTTGCTTTCTTTAGTGTGGTATGTGACGTTAGTATCAAGTACTACCCATTCGACGAACAGGTATGCAGAATTACATACTACGTGTCAGACGAAACCATCACAAGTGTTTACCTAAGTCACAAAAAAGATGTCACTTTAGACAGATTTTCAGAGAACGCTGGATGGACGATGAAGAAAGTTGTAAAGAAACTGTTCATGAAGTACAATTCAAATTTCATTGATATAGAGTTCCATATGCAAAGGCGCGCAGGCTTCACTACGTTTACACTCATTATGCCTCTCCTGATGCTGGCATTCCTGAATACATGTATTTTTCTTGTGCCAATTGGTTCAGGAGAAAAGGGATCGTTCGCAATAACTATATTTTTGTCCTACGGAATTTTTATTACTATTATTAGCAACACACTACCACAAAACTCTCTTCAGGTCTCATATTTCGTCGTCTTTATTACTATCTTGTTGTTTCTAAGCGTATTTTCCGTTTTTTACACAGTTCTCCAAGCCAAACTTGTTGCATCAAGTGGTGACAAGCATTGTACATGGAAATTTCTAACACCAAAACTTGCAGAGAGAAGCGAATCAAAAACCGATTATGAAAATAGATCCATTGTCAAGCCAGGCACTTTGTCGGCAGAAAGTGGGCAGACGTCTGCTGTTAGCGACCCATACACATGGACAGACGTTCTGAGGCGTATTGATACGATCATATTTGTTCTTTTTCTAGTTGCAGTTGCTGCGTGCACGGTGACACTCTTCGTTTTGATGTTACAAGGCTAAGAGAAATGAAGGAAAGGGGGAGTGATTTCTCTACAAATTGTTGTTTAACTTGAGACCAAAATATTTACCTTTTATTAGAATATCTTTCTTTATTTTGCAATGTTCACAGGCAATAAAAAGAAGAAAAGAAATGTTGCATTTATACTTTCTTAAATCTCGATTCTTTCGTTTGAAATGGTATGCAATTGGTATTCAACGGTGTGCTACGGATTCTACAATGATATAATTCTACATTTAAATGAAGTTACTAGTGTTAATCAAAGTTAATCACGTCAAAACGTCAAAGTCAGGTAAATAATTCGTTTTAAATGAACTGTGTTCGATGGATTGTATGCAAATATCGTGAGCCACTAGAGTATTGACTCGGCTCAATCCTTACGTATACTGTAACAAGAGATAGATTGGACTGTTAGATAGCACCCTGATGAAAGCGCAAAGCGAAGAAAATCTATCTATGACACGAAATAAGTTTTGAGAAAATGTAATGCAGGTGATGTGGCATTGGTCCATGCATGGAGTCAAGACTGTGGTCGTATCGCCCAAATGACGAAGTATATATTAAATTCATCTATCTCTTGCCAATGGATGAGAAAGGCAAGAAAACCAGTGAATCATGATAAAATTAAACTTCAAAACACGAAGAGGACATACTATTACAAACAAACATGAAACGTTCAGGAAATAGTACTGTAACAGTCAAATCAGATTTGAAATTACTAAATCCCTTCAACGGTTTTAAGATTTATGATCAAGACAAACATAAAAATATTACAGAGTTATCATTAAAAATGAATTAAGTCGCTAATCTGAGCAAGTTGTATCTCATGTAGTCAATATTTGCGATTAAGGTCATAAAGTGCAGTATACCAATGTAGTACTATAAAAGGCTGATTGTATAACAGTATAATGCCATGTAGCGCAAGAAGCTTCAGAGCAAGTTTGAAAACATTCCAACAACTGGTACAGGAAAAGCCGTTTGTGAAGTTTCAACATAAATGATGACTTACGGTCCAAGTGGTTATGCTCACCATTAAAAAAGCAGATAATTGTAAAGGGCGTGTAATCTAGCGGGTACAATTAATACCTGAAATAATTGTGTTATTTCCCTTTTCAATTATCTTCTTTTTTGATAGAATACTATTTATTTAATGATATTTTTGAAAAGAGTTTATCATTTATGTAAGCAGCTTTAGAACATCGTTACGGTATACGTATATACATGTACTAAAGAAAACAGAAACGCAGCAATCTAAACGTTGATACGCTTACCAGTTTTTAACATGCTGAACAAGTCTTGGTTCGTAGAGATATTGCAAAATCTCATTTTCATTTCAAGTTCAAATCTTGGTAACCAGGTTGTCAAAAACTAGGTTACCTGGCCAAATCAAAGAAACACCTTATTAACATTCTTGAGGCCACATTTATTACCCAATCATCATAAAATATGTCAATATCATTGCTTCCGCGATGTATAGGTCAGGTTTGAAAGGGTCAAGTGGAGTCAAATACTAAAATACTAGGTCAAACGGACATAATAGAAGAAAAAAAAACTGTTCAAATGCTAGAAGCCGCATTTAATATCTTAGCTTCCTGAAAATTGGCCCGATTGACCAAATGATTTCTAGATCAATTTTAAAACTGGATTCCTTGAAGAAAAAAACAAGGTAGCTAGAACAAATCAAATTAAAACCTTGTTAACAGTCTGGAGGCAACATTTAATATTCACTCGTCATGAAGTTTTGTCAGAATGCTGTGTCTTGTTTATTTCTATGTTAAGATTGATTTTGGATCACCTGGAATTAAATACTAGATCACAAGGTAAGTTCGAAGGAAACCCTTATTGAAAATCTAGAAGCGTCA
This sequence comes from Saxidomus purpurata, assembly GCA_022818135.1. NCBI lineage: Eukaryota > Metazoa > Mollusca > Bivalvia > Venerida > Veneridae > Saxidomus > Saxidomus purpurata. The sequence goes on from JAFMSR010000003.1 coordinate 58,006,984, forward strand.
TTTATTATACAATCATCATGTATTTTGGTAAGAATGTTTGCCTTGTAAATGTAAAACATATTTATTTGTTAACAATATTTAAAAATGAATTTTGGTCACATTGGTCATAAGAAGGTCTCAAGTGAGCGATATAGAGCAATCTTGGCTCTCTTGTTTTCGTGAACGCACATGCTCATTGATGTTACTTCAAACAGTTTGATTATTATTTTCTAAAACTAAAAGTTTACATATTGTCTTAGGTCTTAGTCTTTCATAATTCACAGTAAAGTATTTTATGAAATTTTCATTGAATTTTATTTATAAAAGTGAGACTTATCTTAATCATATTTATTAAATATATATATATCATATATATAATTTTGAATCAGCAGTCAAACATCTAGGTACAAGTAACATGTATGTCCTGTCATCGGCCACATATCTTCTTTTATGATAGAAAAACCCAGCATCATGTATGAGTCAAAGTTTATGCAATTTAACATATGATACCAAATCAGCCCCAACAACGTTAACGGTAGCTGAGAAAGTCCGAGTTTGAAAAACAGATTGTTGTCCAGTTGTCCAAGTAAATATTTGCACCACACATATAACCAAAGTCTATTTGGTATCTAGCCGTGACTGAAAGGCGTCAAAGGTTATTGATGGATCTGTAAAATATACAAAAAACTAGCAGCATCACATTACACACATTCTATCGGAAGGGAGGTGGTGGCTTTAAATTGTATGCAAAATCAAAGAAATAAAAATGCATTGTTTTCTTCGATGCTGATGTTCGAAAGGACCGAAATTGTATCGTTTATAAGGGTTTTTGTCGTTGCTCCACCTATTGAGCTAACTGGGCTGACATCAGACCGAAATTTAGCAAAACAGCCTGTTATATAGCCTTCTAAATATAGCTAGCTAAGTAATAGCCAATCGATGCGTTTTATTGGTCAATAACGTTTTGGATAGAATAACTGATTTAAACTCGAGCGTTTAAACTGGGTGATATGATTTCAGAGACAACTGTCACTGGATCGTAACTTCATGATGGTTCCGCACATGCTTCTCGTATTATCTTTTTTGACAGAACAGTATATTGTGTCGTGTGTAACGTCTCCACAGAATAATTTCACTGACAACTTTAAGCCAATAGACGACAAAGAAGACAAGGTTTCTGGAGATATTTATGTTATGAGAGAACTATTTGAAGCTCTTCTTGACGACTACGATACAAGAATCAGACCAGTTGTAAATCAGTCGCGTGCAGTTAATGTGTCGACAGAATTCATTCCAATGAGTTTGTTAGAACTGGACACAATGGGTCAGACGTTTTCTATTCTTGCTTATTTCAAGATCTCTTGGAAAGATGAAATTCTAACGTGGAAAGAAGAAGAATACGCAAGCACCAACAACGTGAAAATACCTATCAAAGAAATATGGACACCGACTCTTGTAATTTCAAAGGTAAGCACCTAATCGTATAATTCTTATTTGCCACGATGCAAGGTGATTCTAACTTTTATTTTAAAATGTTTTTCGCTTTAACCTTTTGACCTTTTGTAAAAAACACTGGATTTTTTTACTCGCAAAGCTGTGTATTTTCTCTGAGGGGTTTGCAAACATGTACCGCCTACCGAGTTTTCTTTCTGTGGCATGATGCTTTGAATACCTTGGTGTCATCTTATAATATCTGCTCAAGGAGGGGCAATAAAACCAATCGTTATACGACCTGTAGACTCGTTAGACGGTGTTGCCGAGTCCGTTAAAGGTATTTTAAGACAACTACTGTCAAGAGGCCACGTGAGAATAATAAAAAGAATTGACAGCACTATAATTGTACTTTATCATAATTAAAAAGGTTACTTACAATGTTACGTTTGTTCATGTATTTAATCTTAATTGTTAGCGCATTAGGGCAGGTTGTTAATATCAATGTGTTAAACAGTTTGGATATCGAAATTGAAGAATACGAGTGGTTTCTCGTAATAGTTTCCTTTTTCATCATTCTTTGAAAACTGTTTACCTTAAAGCACGGAATAACGATTGAATACCAAACATTAAGTTATTCATTGCAGTTTGTTTTGTACTACTAGTATCATAATGCGTTTGTGTGCGTGTTTGTTGGAAATGTCTTTCTTTTTTTCTACATTGTAACTTGAATATTTCTCTATGTATCTCACCAAATCTCACTACATGTTGAACATTTGATATGATATGTATCTTTAAGTTTATACTTAATTATTTTTTAAGCTCGATTGTGAAGGAAGCTTGAAGCTTATCGAGTCACTCTCGAGACCGCTTCCTGGAAAAACCAGTGCTGGTGACATATGAAGAGATACGGTTGTTACCCCAGGGGGTTCGAACCCGCAACCTCCGGGATGGGCGGCAGACACCTTAGCCTCTACACCACCGCTTCCATTAGATGTATCTTTGTACTTACCACTTATAATGATAGTCTCACTAATAGGGATAAACACTTATATTTCTTGTTACTGAAAGAAGACAGGCGTGTACAGACTAATAGAAATTCACAATCGATTGCTTTTTAATGAACATATTACAAAAATAATACAATGTGAGCTAATTAACAAGTATTAGAATTTCAAAATAACAGTGTACAATATTGATTACAGCATTGTTTGTACTGTATTACAGTCCTGATAGAATTGACATGAAAACATGTTAGATCGAGTTCTATCACATGAAATAAACTATGTTCTAAAAGATAATGACTGGAAGTGATATTTATTGGGATTCGATTGGATTCTTACAATTAGACAAGTTATTATGACCACCATAAATAAATATTGTTTCAGACCTTTAATGGTGATGGAATGGTGGGGAACAAGGACAAAGATAGTGTCAAAGTATCATCGAACGGTCATGTTCAATGGATACCTGAGGGAATATTCAGGTAAAAATGATCGTAAATGCTTCCCAATATAGGAAAACTCCTACTTACGTTTGACTTTGTATCGTTGTATATGTATCAGATGCGTTTATTTGTCAGTGCCTCTGAGGATTACATGGATTTGCATGAGTACCAACATGTAATTGCATGTAGTTCATAGATATTTTTGCACAAATCGATTTGATGAATTATATAGAGCATAACAGCAAGAGAAATATTTAAGACTCGATATCGTCTGGATGTCTGTTTTTTTGGATCCATTCTAAATACCGGCAATTCTTTGACCCAGGGCATAATCTTTTTAAAACATGCAACAGAAGAAGAAAACATGTCTTCTTTGTAAAGGGTAAAAGTCCTATATTTATAGGAAATTGTTTTCAATCAATAGCTCAAAAGTTGTTTGACCAATGTCTTTACAAAGTGCAAAATTAAGTCATAAATGCTGATTTCACTTTAAGGCTATGGTCAATCTGGCGCTGACATTAATAAATTGAGCTTTCCACTATGACCCTCAAACATGTGAGATAAATCGTTTCCGGGCAGTAGTCTGTTGAATTTGACGGACTGTTGTCTAGTCTTATTCATACAGAGCTTTAAGCATTTTCAAAATTTACTTCGGACCACTAAAATGATATTGACCCTATTTCAAGTGACACATAGTGTATGAGATTATCTGAAACATATAGAGAAAAGCATATTTTGATGTCAAACATGCTTACAATAACAAAGTATTTTTCTATATCGAGACAAAAAAATATGTCGAACCATATTTAGTTCAATTTGTGATTACCTCCAAATATAAAGATCTCTACATTTTTAATCCAATTATTCCATTTTTTCAATGTGTTTTGTTTTCTTTAGTGTGGTATGCGACGTTAGTATCAAGTACTACCCATTCGACGAACAGATATGCAAAATAACATACTACGTGTCAGACGAAACCATCACAAGTGTTTACCTAAGTCACAAAAAAGATGTCACTTTAGACAGATTTTCAGAGAACGCTGGATGGACGATGAAGAAAGTTGTAAAGAAACTGTTCATGAAGTACAATTCAAATTTCATTGATATAGAGTTCCATATGCAAAGGCGCGCAGGCTTCACTACGTTTACACTCATTATGCCTCTCCTGATGCTGGCCTTCCTGAATGCAAGTATTTTCCTTGTGCCAATTGGTTCAGGAGAAAAAGGATCGTTCGCAATAACTATATTTTTGTCTTACGGAATTTTTATTACTATTATTAGTAACACACTACCACAAAACTCTCTCCAGGTCTCATATTTCGTCGTCTTTATTACAATCTTGTTGTTTCTAAGCGTATTTTCCGTTTTTTACACAGTTCTCCAAGCCAAACTTGTTGCTTCAGTTGGTGACAAACATTGTACATATAAGTTTCTAACACCAAAACTTGCAGAGAGAAGCGAATCAAAAACCGATTATGAAAATGGACCCATTGTCAAGCCAGGCACTTTGTCGGCAGAAAGTGGGCAGACGTCTGCTGTTAGCGAGCCGTACACATGGACAGACGTTCTTCATCGTATTGATACGATCATATTTGTTCTTTTTCTAGTTGCAGTTGTTGCGTGCACGGTAATATTTTTCGTCCTGATGTTACAAGATTAAGGACAACGAAGGAAAGAAAGGGAGATTGATTTCCTTCCTAATAAGTTGTTTGACTTGAGATCAAAATATTGACTTATTATTAGAATATCTTTCTTTGTTTTACGATGCTGACAGGTAGTAAATAGAAAAAAGGTTGCATAAATATTTTCTTAAATCTTTTTTCTTTCGTTTGAAATCGTCTCATGCAAGGGGTTACAATTGGTATTCAACGATTGGCTAACGATTATGAAATGATATATGTATATATTTCAATGAAGTAACAAGTGTTAAACAAAATAATAATCACAAAGGAAAACGTCCAAACTTAAAAGACAGGTAAAGAATTCGTTTCAAGTGAAATGTGTGATGGGACATATAATTCTTATATGGAAAGAATGTGATATCCTAGGACAGAAGGTCGGCAGTTTCTTGATCTCAAAGAATGTGATACCCTGTAAATGAAAGTCGGCAATTTTTTGTAGTTCTTGAAGCTCCATACGTACCTTAGGGATCGGCAATTGAAAGCATTCCATTCCACATGAGCAAGCGCCTATCGGACACCTGCTGAGCGGAGCACCTTGTGATAATGCATTGCATGGGACCATCTATATGAGATAACCCATTTTGAAAGTATCAAGGGAGGGTGTCTAATTAATTTGAATGACTTCCTGGCCTACACTTTTGCCAATCCCTAGCCATGGTTTTGTGTTTAAAACTAAGATTTGTATGCAATCCTGTTTAACAAAATCATAGATGTGCAAAATTAATTTGATATTCTAATATGCCTATGGTATATTTCTATAGTCAGTTCGAGTGCATTAATATGATTAAAGCACTCGGAAAAAAAGGCGTAGTTTCGGACATGGAAGTAGCTCCTTCCGACTTTTCTAATTTATTCCCGCGCAGAAAATAAAATATAGATAATATAGAAAAATAGAAATAATATCTGTATAAAAACATCAGTCGCATGAAATAGTTGTGTTTAAGAACCTAGATACTATTTTTCATTGCGTCAAGTAAGCCTTAGAATACCTTTACCTGTTTTCCTTTAAAAAGGCCAAGAAAATTCAATATTAACGTCATACAATGTTTTTATTCCGGGAGACAAAACAATGAATGAAAACGTTGACGTCATCATACTGACGTCATTACTTCACGTTAAAACGTTGTACAGTTCAGATTAACGGTTCGCTTTTAAATCGATTGTCTGCTTTGTTAGGTTCTGAATCTGACGTTTTCTGCATAATGTCACAGTCGGGTATTTTTTATATTTCCTGTATTAGATGATTAAACTAAAATTAGTTTGTATAATATAGTTATGTATGATATATTGTCTGGTTGCCCGAAGAGGGGAGTAAATTCCAACAGCCACTATCTATGCTATTTTACACATTAACGCCGAACTGAAAAAAGGTCCGTAGTAGTTACGATAGTTTTCATAAATTCGGCTTATAAGAATCGAAATAATCTATGGCCTGCAGTGCTTTATCGAAATCCCCAAAGGTAATGTGCATGCGTAATAATTCCAGGCACATTACCTCCGGGGAATGCTTCAATTTCGATAAAGCACTGCAAGCCATAGATTATTTCTTAATTAATGACCTTTACAAAAATGATTAAAGCATATTTGACAGACCAACAAGATTAATGGAATTTTTAATTTTTGATCGATTGTATGTACATAATTATCACCAGAAGTATTGACTAATTGTAATCATTAAGTCGTCTGTAAGGAGAGATAGATTGGACTGCCAGACGAAATGAATAGGATATACGCAATGCTGTTGTTACATATCACGCTCATGAAAGGGCAAAGCGAAGAATATCTATGTATTACACCAAATAAGTTTTCAGCAAATGTAGTGCGGGTGGTTTGGTATTGGTCCCTACATAGAGTCAAGACTGTTGTAGCATCACCCGAATGACGAGACATTTTTATATTTATCTATGTCTTGCCAATTGATGAGAAAGACAAGAAAACCAGTGTATCATTCAAACGAAATTACGCTAAGCCGAAGAGGACATACTATTACGAACAAACAGAAAACGTGCAGGAAAACGTATAGTAAAATCAGAAACGAAATTACTTAATCCCTTCAACGGTTTTAGGAGTTTTGGTCAGGACAAGCGTAAAGGTATTACATTACAGAGATAGCATTAACTAAAGGGCATTAAGTCGCTCATCTGAGCAAGTTGTATATTATGAAGTCAACATCTGCAATAAAGGTCATAACATGCTATGTACTACTGTTGAGTATTGTACATGTATAACTATATACATGTAGTATTATATAGCGCTGATTGTATAATATAATACCATGTAACACAAGGATGGTTCTGAGCAAGTTTGAAAACAGTCCAACAACTGGCTCATGAAAAGGCGTTTTTGAAGTTTCAACATAAAGGATGACTTACGGTCCAAGCGGTGACTATTATGCTCACCATTCAGGGAGTATAAACAGTCGAAAGAGCGTGTACTCTCGTGGGTACGATTAATACCTGAAATGATCGTGTTATTTCCCTTTACAATACTACTTGTTTAATGCTAGTTTAAAAAAAGTCAAAATCCTGTCAAAATATCTTCACAAAATGCTTTACAAGTCTTGGTTGTGCTAAACTGTTTCGTAGAGAGATATTTTTCAAAATCTCATTTTTCATCAAAAATCGTAAGGCGGTACCAACATACACACACTAGGAAAGGATACTAAATAAAATCAAGCAGTCAGAACATCTAAATAAATTGATACATTCTATGCAAATTAAATATGAAGGAACCGTATGTAAAGTTTAAAAGTTTTACGTATAATCAACTTAGGACTGAAAAACAATTCATATACAATCTTTAAAGATACAGTAGATACCAAAATTATCAATATAGATAAATAGATGGAAATAATTCAAACAAATGCGTATCATTTTCAATGAAATTTAGTTAGTTCTACCCTGTGCGACTTTTGTGATATGTTTGAAGAGAAATTAGAACATTATACCATTAGGTTCAAATATTATGGAACAGCCTTACGAAGTTTTTAGAACAGAGGAATCGCAAGATTGCACTAAATTTTGAAATTATAAGTTCATGGGAAAATAAAACATTCGAAAACACACATGCAATTAATGTGATCATATTGATAATTAAATTTCATATTTTTTAAATGAAAATAAAAACTTTATCGAAACTTTTAGCAAAATTTGCATGTAAAAATTACAATAGAGAAGAAAAGCTCTCATACAAAAACATAGTAGAACAACATGACAGAAAGTGGTCTTTCTTGTCTTAAAATAACATCGCATAAAATTCTGTTTTTCTTACAGCAGATTGTCATAGAGTTGACTTTCAGAAACATATCAAACTGAAAATGAATGATATTTTGTTTTATTTTATGCCGACTAATGAAATACTGTGTTATATCAGTTATTAGAGTGATGATATAGATATCATATCAGTCACAGTGTGGGTGATATAGGTCTGCCGGAACTACTTTTTTCAGTGGTGCATATACATATTTTAGCTTTGTTTTAATAGTTAGCATAAAAGGAAAATATTTTTGTTTTGTTTTTGGTGGGTATGGAATATATCTCAACTCAAAGTAATACAATTTTCACAGTTTAACTCGTACTTCGCGCTCGTGAAAATATTACAATTGTATCACCTCGATGAGATATATTCCATATCCACTCAAAATAAACAAATATCCTCTATGTATGAAAACGATCTAAAATATCAGAAAATAAAAATGTTTTTTGTAGCTTTCTAAACCAAGCACCCTTTACAAAAAGGTCTTTATTGTAGAATATAATTGCGAACATAAAGACTGGAAAATCAATGATGTGATCCTCCAGACTAGCTATTTTCTGCAGTCACGAAGATTGATCACAATCACTAAGATTAACTACTTTCTGTAGTAACTGAGACTGGCCACTTTTTGTAATATAAAAATCTAACAAAAATGGTGTTATTCTCCCCGGATCTTAACTGATATATTTCACCGTCGAGATATTCGGTAGACTTAAAAAAAAGAGAATAGGTGGCATCCGCCATAATAGCATCCGCAACAGCAGCTTATGGTAACGTCTTGCGCAGATCGACTTTTATACGCATAAAATTTCCACAAATATAATCAGATAATCTTGGTCCTGTCTTTTAAAATTCCACCATCATTGGTTAATAACAACTACTAATATCGCAGCATTACTGCGTTCGGACATAACACTGGAACCGCTATAAAAAAAATCTTGTCAGATGTTCTACTACTATATTGCTAACTTGCTAACATCGAACAGTCTAAAGGGATGTTACTCTAAGCATTTGATGGGGGAACATATGGCGGATTTCACTCCTCTTTTTCACTCTATAAAATATAAATTCAAAATCCGGTAAAATATGCTCTTTTTTGTTAATTGCCTACAATATATAAAGACAAAACAAAAACGAGAAAACTGTGATTCCAACTGCAATCTCCCATGATCAAGATTCGAAATTGCGATAGATATTTACCCAGTTTAACAAGGAAATTTGTTATTCTGTTTGAGATTAATTATATTCTTGTCATGCTATTTCTAACTTTGTGAGTTCAACACAAACACTAAAATGCATGTCTTTTTAATGAGCCAAGCATACAATCTTTCAAGAATGATAGCAAATGGCAACTAGTTAAACAGGACTAATGTGTGGTATCGTTTTTCGTACAAGTTTTAAATGTATGTTCAGCGGATCTCAGACAAAATCCTTTATTGTATATTTTTATTGATTCACCAAAACATTTTAGAGAGCATTAAACAGAATGTTTACCACTTCTAAAATGTGCACGTGTAGACGTTTTTCGTTTTTCACGGCGTTTGGAATCATTGTCCACGGGCAGTTTTTGGCAAACAATTTGTTCGTTCGTTTTACGTTTTCTTTGGCATATTATGTTTTGATTTAGTTTTGCACACGAAGGAACTTATTAATATCCATCAACAGGGTCGTTTTACTTGTATCAGATTGAATCAGTTTAGGCAGTAATGCCTTGGCTTTCTCAGAAAGTTAATCTGGCCCCGGGTAATAAGTTTGTTATTTATCATATACCTTGGACTGGTATATAATAATGTTATTAAATACATTTTCGTGATCATCAAGCCAGATCTGCTCGTATGAAACACGAGTATGATCGGACGAGAGCCAAGACCTGGATCACATTTCTACGATAATGACCATTATATTATTACGCGTTTTGGTACTTACCTACTCTTATAAACTGCATGCGCTTAAATTTAAATAAAGCACCAAATTAGATTATGTATGTAATTTGATCCGTATGACAGTTTTGTTTGCGACGTTTAGCGGAAAGTATTAAGGTATCACTGTTAATTTTCCGCAAATTACTTTGTTGTTAATGCCATTTAAATCATTTCATAGTGTAGGCAGTACCTAAATGTATATAGATCTAATAAAACCGTCATTATTATAAAAGTTTTATACAGATACTGGATCTGCTTTCGTCGCGCTCAGACGTATACTATACACGACTCAAGCAAATTCGGCATCTGGATTCCGTCCCTATTTGATCAAAAGTTGATGTATTCACTTTTCACTTGTGTTGTTTTGCAAATTGTTTCGATATCTAACATTTTTGTAACTTTAAAAGCACATTCCGATCTTTATCATGTTAGTAAATTAAATATGTGAGCTTTTGCATCAAAAGCTTCACCGCTTTTGCATCATTAATCTCAGTGAATTTTGTCTATGTAATTGTTGAGATCAAAGTCAGATACCTAGCTTCCCTACGAGGCTCTAACTGTTCCAATGCTAACGATTATCACCGCCAGAAGCAACTACTTTTCATTTTCTCCATAAGCCTGACAATAAAAATATGGTTTACGCACTTCACAAAATATTACACAAAACGGGTTAGAATAATGATGTAGGTTTTTGTATTATTAAAGCATCATGAGATTAAAAATCGCGTACGGTCAATGATAGCCTTCAGTTGTTATCACAGCGGTTTTGTTTGTAAAAGTGGATGGATTATGCGCATGATGTGCGTTGTCGTATAAGTGCCTTAAAGTTAGATAGTTCACGAATCTAATTGGTATGCTAAATAAATAGTTTTAAATTTAAGTAATAATTTTCACCTTTACATACCGGTCAACCGTCGGCTCCAGATTTACCTTTTATCCTTTCCTTGACATCGTTACAAAAACCACCGTATTGTATTATTTGTCTGCCAGAGCTCCCTTAACACAGTTTCTATTGTATGGTATGTTTTGTCTACAACTTTTTTATTTTTGTTATCAAACAAATCAAATATGATTGAAACTGGTGAACATTTATTTTATTTTCGTTAATTATGGCAATATTTCCTTAAATTCATGCTATAAAATGAAAAATGAAATCTTGTTTTTGTTCTTTCTTTTTCCATTTTACACAATTCATTAATAGAGGAATAAAACAAGAAAAAGTAACAAAAAGCAGTTACTCAAAAAATGAAAAAGCTTGTTTTGGTTCTTTTTTACTGCGCTTTCTCTCATTTACCTCTATCAACATTTTTGGAACAAGAATAAGTGATTCTAAGCATAACGGAGACAGTGGAGCCTGAGAAGTTATGTCAATCTGGAAATGACTTTGCGATCATAAATGTATTTGCCAGCAATCTGTAAAAATATAATATATAATCTGCTGTTTGAAATAAGTTTTTATATAATTATCATTCAAAGTCTAATTCTAATTAATACTGACATGTTAGGCTTTTAATACGGATAAAGAAGTCCTAGGATCATATTTCGTTAATTAGGAAACCAGACTTGCCTTAGGAAGTGATCTTTCACCGAGATGCTATCATCTCTTTTATTAAATATTTCACAAAATCAGAAAATCAAAAGTCTTTAAAAGATGTCATATCGAGTTTCCTCGAGATTTGTTGAAATTAACTTTAATGCGTTTAATGAGTGAGATGTAAAGCATCTTGATTGGTAAAGCGTTTATAGATCTTGACTTTCTTTCAACATGGCCGACGTTTAAGTCTAATTGGTACTTAAGGCAGACTGCAGTTCAGTCCAACGTTTTAGAATATTCTTTAGAAATTGAATTTTGAAGATGATCAAATTAACAATGTCTCTGAATAGATTCAGAGATCGATTACTTGTTATCATGAATTAGTATTTCTTCAAAGAAATGTATGTCAGAGTACAAATGAAAACCTATGAAAATAGAATGACATATGTTTTCATTGAAAAAGTGCATTTTATTTTGTCTGACATAGCAGTGACGTTCATTTGTAAACGACACTTAAATTGAAATCTTGTCAAACAAATTGCCAACAATATGTTTTGCATAGAACTAATGATGGGATGCCTGGTCGGTATTTTGTTCAACACACTACCAACCTTTGCAATCCGATTAAGCAAGTATAGGCAAATGTTTAATACTAGATTAAAAAGACATCAGTCGTTGTATTCCATTTTTATAGTGGGTCACTTTCCGAATGCCTAGATCGGATTCATTTTAATATTCAAGTGGACTTTGTTTCGGGTACATTGTATTTCATAACAAGTCTTCGACTTATCTTTCCAACAGAACAAAAATGTGCATATTGTCTGGTGTGGTGGTGAATTCCGTGGTAAAATATCATCACATCGTCATGTCAAGGTTGGGAATAATCATATTCATACATATATGTGCAGTAAAATAATTGATCATATGTTAAATAGCATCAGCAGCTTAGGTAACAGGCGAAACCCGTTAAACTGACCGAGTGTGCGTTCTGTGAGGTGACACTGCTTGTACTTCTCGAGAAACAGATTTGTGCAGTTAAAATTATAAATGAAATATAAATCAGTCACCCGTTATAATCATAAATCAAGTATGAAAAACACACACTTTGTTCCGAAGGCCAACCGCACTTGAAGAATAATGTTAAGAAATAATCTGCATAATGTAAGAGTTCTTTCTAGCTGTAAAAACTTTACGATATATAACTCAGAATTGCCGACGTATCGTGATAATAATTTCATTTTGAATACTATCGGCATAATTAAAAGATATATGAATAATGTATCGTCTACATTTACATTAACAACACTTTTGAAGACTCGGCTGCACGTTGAACTTTTGGCTCTTGGCATCATCCTTACGCCTCACATCACAAGCATTGTCACTCGTCTTATTTATATTTGACCGCCTTCTATTGTTAATCTAGTGGTCAACGTTCAATCTCTGGCCATATAGCCTAAGACTTATGGGCCGTTTTTTCACACTGTATGCTAATTGACGATGGATGTGAAATGTTGTGTAAATACAGATTAAGTCGCTGTAAATCTACCCGCTGGGTACAGAAGACCACTTGTGAATCTCTGAAACTTTGACCAAATGTTGGACCACACGGACGATTTGAAAGAATAATAATTGGTTGGAAAGCATGGCACAAGATGGAGTGTTAACAAACTTTACAGCGTGAAGGATTGTATAGAGTAGATGTTGATGTATACTTGGTGACATAAGATTGTCAAGTGCCTGATTAACATTTTGATTTACTAGTGAACACCTGCAGCATCTTTACTGATACACTCGACCGTACAGTATAAATTGTTGTTTTGTTGAGCTTGGTCCGAAGGGAGTAACTATAATTAGTGTCTGACGAAAGGTCGAGCCAAAATGGTAATAGTTTCTTTTTAGTTTGAAATGGCATAACTTAGAGGATGAATGTACCAGAACATACAGCAAATAGAATATATATCAGCTTCATGTAAGACAGGATACCAATTTATTTGATCCAATAATACTAGCTTGGGTAGTATTTTTGCTGAAAGTCTGTGCTTCCTTATCATTTAAACCTTCATCTGAAAGGAAAACTTGACACAAATTATGCTATTATAAAGGCCTTAGATCTGCAGCTTAAATTAGTCTTGGCTACACATGTCTTTATTCCATGGTGCTACATAAAAGACAAACATTTACACTAAATTACAATTGTCAGGGCAAAACAAACAGGGCTTCTTATCTTAAAAACATTAAGTCTAGGTTCATCACTCAATCTGCAGGTTTTTCTTTTGGGTCTAAGGCTCTTCATCATATGCCTGACAGTTTTGTTCGACTAAAGGTCTGTACTGTATATTCATCCAATTCAAATTAATAAATAACTTCTTTGGTGCATCAGTATTTATATTTCTTTCCTTCTTGTGCAAAGTACAAATCTCCCTGTCTATAAGTCGTATAATTCTTATAGGAATTCCAAAACTCCAGCAGTCTCTATCTCCATAAAGTATTAACGTCCTTGTCGGCATCATCATATAGTGCTTCGAAATTAGCGCTATATTGCCTAGACCTACTTCAAACCTATATGAAACTTGTCTTACTACTAGTAGTTACTTTGTTGTTCCTATTCAACATTCGCAGTTTATTCAGTCAATTAAAAGTGTCTGGCTGGTAGATAATGTATTTATCCATTGATATTTTCTTACTTAAGTATTACGTTTATTGAAATGCTGGATAATTTGTGGCCGCTTTGCAAGAATGTGTGGCTAAGATAGGAGTGCATGAACTTGTTGAAAACCTAAATCCACCTCTTATCAGTAAGTAATCAAAAACGATTTATTACACAACATTGTTGCAAAGTGAAATCTGCTTTACCAGTGATCAAGTCCTTTTGTGTTTAAACACCGATCAAAATCAACCATTTTCCTGTAAGATCTAAGAGGAAAACACAACCCCTTACAAGACTGTTAATGATTTATATATTTTGATAAGGATAAAGCAAAGGATTTTATAGCGTGGATGTTTATGTCACTTCACAAGGAGTTCATTGGACAACTTGATATGTTCTCAAATAAACTAAAATCACAAGAGATCATATCAATTAAATGATAAGACAAACGTAAAAGAATATCTGTCAGAGCTCAGCCGATGTGCAAATCACTTTTGCCTCTTCAAAAGAATCTATCAACTGCTTTCCTTTATGTAACAAACGATCATGCAAAATTAATTAATCCCGAACAAAAAGACAAGTTCCTTTATTTGCTTTCAAAAGCCCTTTGAGGAAACATTTTTCGAAGCGGACACACACGACATCATCGACTTAAGTATACCCGTTACTCCGCACATCACTGACGACATATAAAATATGCATGACGGTAGTCCAGTCCTGTATCTGTCAACAAGTCTTGTATACTGTGTTACATCCTGAGCGTTTGCATCTGTAAAGCCTAGTCTGGATTACCTGCCCCTACCATTACGTAACAGTACTCTTTGGTAGTACGCAGCTTACCAGACTAGTTTAAAGCCGTTCAATTCTACTCTGTCCACCAGCTATACGGTCAACCAGCTATGCGGGCTTTATTAATATCCTTTTCGTAGTTAAAACCCTATTCTGTGTAACATTAAAACATGCACATTTTGCCTCTAATAGCAGAATAATGCATCAGGAAAAATTGCAAACTTAAAAAAGGAGAGTGGTGTCATAGAATTGTATTCCATATAAAAATGTGTTGGACTCGTATACAAAACAAACTTCAGTAAAGTTTATTCAATATTAAAGCTTGGAATACCGCAGCTGCTCGAAGGTAACTGTAAAATCTTCGCCTCATAGCATACTTCATAACAGGGTTGAGTCTTTAGTTCTAAGACTGTGAAAGCAAAACTTCTATACAGTAATCCTTAAATTTAGTTAACTTTCAAAAAATTTCTATAAAAAGTCATCGCATATTAACAGTATTTTTGGCGGATCATAATATTTAGCATTGCAACAGCAAAAGCATTATTTAGCCAACCTGGATACAAAAATAACACACAGTTCTCCTATTACCCTATATAAATTTGTTTTGCTGCTTCTGCAATTGCTACGACTTCTCCCTAATCGGTGGTCTGGATTTAATTAAGGGCGCAAAGTGCGGTATTTATCAGTGTCTTATTGGACCATGTATTTAAGGGTACAATATGTAAATGTTGCAACACGCATTACGCCTTTTAAATGATTGGCTTTATACTATAAAGTTATATTACTGTTCAAAATGATCATTTATTTTCGACTACTTTATGCAGATTCATAAATCATAGTAAGTCCTATAATAATTAAAGTTATTACATTGGTAATGTTTACTTTTTCTGAGAGTATAAGTCAGTGTTAAATGTATTTTGTAAAGTTTTATATTACCTTTCAAAAATGGCCATGTTGAATTATGGTTAAGAATGATCTAAACACAGGCGATGGTTCGAAAACAGACTGAGTTATTTCTTTTATAAACAAATGTGAGCTAAAACACCCAACAGAAACTATGGATTTTAAATTTTTGATAATGATAATCAAGAACGCTTTTAACAGTTTAGCTCTTTTCTTCAATTGGAATAAAATTGGATTTCACTATGGCAACGTCAAAGCATTTTTTGTATGAGTATGAATCAATGATTCATGTCTTTCCTAAAATTGACAATCTTGAACAGTAATATCACTGTAAACTGATGATGGTCACTTTGAACAGTAATATCACTGTAAACTGATGATGGTCACTTTGAACAGTAATATCACTGTAAACTGATGATGGTCACTTTGAAGGGTAATATAACTAATAACTCGTCGAAACCCAAAATTTGTCCGAAACATACCCTATGCATTTAATATGCCTATAATATTTATCGTGTTTTAAATTGCAATGCAGAAGGTAAATCATGTACTATACTGTATAAAATGCGTCTCAGTGTGGTCTTCTGAGTTTACTTTTAAAATATGTTTTACTATATTTAGCTAAATCACAAATTTCGCTTACTAGCGATGTGCTAGTGTTTTGTATTTTTGGGTAATATTCCCCATAATTTATCGAATTAGTAGTCAAGGGGAACATGAAAAAGCTGATAAACTGATGTTAACTTACCCAAACGCAGTTAGATTAGTCTGAGAGATACACAGAATTTTCTTTCACTTCGTGATAAAACGTCACTAGCGTTTAACGAAAAAAGATATAATTGAAAGACATTATCAAACTTGTCATCATGTCCGCAGTATGAAAGTCTACCTTCTACAATGAACTGTCCAGTCTTCACACTATAACTATGATAAGAAGTCATGCTAAGGCGTATCAAATAAGAACATAATGTATATTGACTGAGATATTTCAGGGTCAGACGTATTTTGAATAAAATGAGTCTTTCTTTTAACTAAAATAAGTCTGACGTTAGAGGTAAAAATAGATAAAAGATATTATTGTTTCACCTTATAATGCTGAAGCAAATATAACATGTAATATTCATAGAGATAATGAAGCTGGCGATGAGTTTCATCACATTTTGATTGTCTTACATTGAACAAAATGGTACAAAATAGACATACACATTATAGCTCAGCTGAGCACGAAATGCTCAAGGGTAAGCTTTTGCGTTCATCCTGTGTCAGTTGTCCGTCGTGCGCCGTGGTCGTGCGTCGAATTCGAATATGGGTCATCTCATGTCTAAATGTAGGTCACTAGATCAAATATAAGAAAATTATGTTAACGCAACATAAGTTTAGTTTCCATCGGCTCTACGGGAAACATGGTCAGAATAATTGGCTTAATGATTTTGAATATGGCTTATTTCGGGTAAAAAACTAAGTCGCTCTGTCAAATATGAGAAAACCAAATTTACGCAATAATTATTTGGAAGCATTTCACTCGTGAACATACTACATGTAGTTAGTTTCTTTCCACAGATTGTCACGCGTACATTAGGTAAAAGAATTAACAGTTGGATAGAAACCAATAATATTGTTAGCGATGTACAATTTGGATTGAGTAAAGGGCGCTCAACTGCAGATGCTATTTTTGTTTTAAATGCTATGGTTAGTAAATGTATAGTGAAAACGGGCGGCTGACCTGTGCATTCATCGATTTTAGCAAGGCATTCGACATTGTCTGTTGCAAAGGTTTGTCGTATAAATTATATCCAATAGGTGTCACTGGTTATACGTGATATGTACTAAGAGTAGGGGACGTAAATCTTACTCTGATATTTTCAAATGTTCAGTTGGTGATGGTGGGTGAGGGGCGGGGTTACATTCTCCGGTTTTAATCAGTTTTAACTTGATCGTAAAAGTGCTTTGACGTTAGATTAAATATCTTTCATTTAATGTTATTTACAGAGGTTTTGATCATACTTAGTAAAGACACCGTACAGCTGCAGCACAGTTCAGACTTATTACAGTTATATTTTGACCAACAGGGTTTGAAAGTTAATGCTAACAAAAGTAAAATTATTGTATTCAGAGAAAAGTCCCTTAGAAAATAAAGAAAACGTCAGCTTAATGGTGTTCCACTAGAAACAGTGAATGACTTAAGTGTACTGTATATAAAATCAAGTATTCCCGAGGTGGGATAAATATTTACCAAGGCGTCATGATTTGAAAAATTGATAGAGGTTCATTAAGCAATGCTACAAACTACGTTTTAGGCATTGTGGTACCAAAGAAGAAGACCTTTTAAGAATTACTCATATAAGCCTTTGACAAATCAAGTGACCTCGAGGGCAGGGTTCAATTTTGACCTAGCGGTCATGATTTGAACACTATTGGTAGAGGTCCATTAGACATTGCACATGCTAAATATCTAAGCTCTCACTTTTTCAGAAGATTGTTCGTATTTGTTGCCATATTAACCAGAGTTTTGCATTGAATGCAATGCTTTGAACGTTTTTTGGTAGAGGACCGCACAAGAAACGTTCCTGTTAAGTTTGGCTGAATTTGACCCCCTGGTTTTGGAGGAAATAGTGTTTGAAACAAAGTTTTGACGACGCATTGTAAGCTTAAATCTGACATGATTAGGTCAATTATTTTTTTGCAAATGTATATTAGCATAGAAATTAATAAGCAGATTAACCGAAAGGGGCCTCAATCTGGGTAAAAGTTAATTATGAGTTCTACTTTAGCGATATATAGGAAACAAACTACACTGACGGTCCGATCAGTGGTCAATGGGGAGAACAGTTTTTCATTTGGTCACTTAAGTCTTCACTAAAGTGACATAATCCATATTGGTAGCCACTTTGTTTTTGAAAAGTAATAGTTTATTAGTCAAAGGAAGAAGATACTGCAAGAAACAATACAAGCCTGAGGAATAATTATGTATCAGGAAAATTGGTTTTAAATTACTCTTTTCTGTTGCATTGCAACAATATTTCTGCTTGTTTTAACTTTATTTGAATGAATGTAACATTTCTGTCATTTATGAAATATGCATGACATACGATAGTGAAAGAAATAAATTATGCAAGATCGAAGTAAAATTAGAAATTTACTGCAGTCTTACGCCGTATCGTATATTAGGGTTTTACCGTTGGTACCGGTTTCCCACATGACCAACGCCCCCAGAAGAGGTTAGTTATTTTAGGTTTCTGAGGAAAGACAGTTAGTAATTTTAGATGGTCAGCCTCGGGAATCGAACCCGCTACCTCGAGATTATAAGTCTCGTGCTCTACCGATTGAGCTAACCGGGCTGACTTGATATTCCATGATAACCAGATCAAACTTGCCATTGTATGTTTGTATTTTAACCAAACACAACTGATATTTACAGGGCACACCTTTCATTTATCTTTATAATTTGTTCAAACTCTAAACAAAGATTCAAAGATCAACTTGAAAATTCTTCTTGTCTGAAACCACTGGCCCAATGCTTAGATATTTGGCAGAAAGCATTGCCTAATGGCCCTCTACCAAGATTGTTCAAATCATGACTCTTCGCGCCTCACTTGATTATACATGCATAGCAAAATCTTTAAAAAATAATTTTCTTGTCTCATACCACAAGGCTCATAGCTTATATATCTGACTAGTAGAACTGCCTAGTAGTCCTGCACCAAGATATTTTTAATTAAATGCCTTGGGTCCAAGTTGGCACTGCCCGGGGGTCATTTGGTTTTATAGATATAGAAAAATATTTTTTATCTGAAACCACCATACCCAAGATTTAGATATTTGGCATATAGCATGATCTTGTTCAGATCATGCCCTCCTTTGTGAAAATTGACACCACCCTGGGGCAGGGCTCACTTAACCTATAAGAGCAATGTTACTCGGGTGACCGATATAGGGTCATCATGGCCTGCTTCTTAACGCCATTTCACAGAACCATTTATGTAGTACCATTCCGCAATGTTTTTGTCAAAATCTTCTTCCAATATATTATTGGTCAGTGTTTAAAATTATTTTTCACCAAGAGTGCGAAGTTAATTCTTATAACTTAGAATTATCGCACTTGTGACGAACTCCTTGTGGAATCAACCTGTTCCTGTCCATGGTTCTGATTTTGAAATTGAATAATTTGTCTTTAAAATTACTGTTTATGATATTATGATTTGTGCATGTTTACAGCCACCACAGAGACGGTAAATACCCTTTATATGTATACAGAGAAATTAATGTCTCAGTTTCAAGTTTTAAATATTGTGCAATTGTATTGATGTTTCTGAAAACATATACTGTTATTTTTATTGCTTTCGTACATGGCCACATAATTTTTTGGCTAAAGATACTTGTTTGATTTTGACAACAGGTTGTCAATTTTAGTTTGTCTGGTTTTGTCTTGTTCCTACTATCTGTACAAAACCTGCATATTGAACGAATCATTAAACTGTAAAGGAAATATTACTTTAATTATTAGCTGCATCATGAATGTACATATTGTCGTTTTTTGTGCAAAATGTTAGCTTTTTTATCTAAACTAAGAGTTCTGTTCGTTAAACATGTCCTTACCATGTTCTTGTATTTACATTTTGTGAAATTTGTACACATATACCCAGCAAGTCAAACAAAATCTGATACATCTAATTACTAAACGTCAAATGGCTTTATTTTCTTTAATTACTTTTGAAGTAGCTCACATTTCTTTAACCGTCCGGTCGAGATTGACTTTAGACGAGCTCAATTTAAGTTGAATAAATACAGGACAAAGCTTTCACCTTGAAGAGCGCCTCAAGCGATGTGTTTGTTAACACTTGGGTTCTACTGACAGCGCCTCACATTCAATGTCTGGGTGGTTTTCTCGGTGTAAGGAGGACTCTGTCAGCTGTCCAAGAAGTCATGCAAACTATCAATTGGAGCTCAATGGGTCAAACATTCATGTGAAAACGATCCGTGGACTTTTGCAAAATTAATTAGTTCAATTTTGACATTACATTATCAAAGATGTATCCTCACTATTTTTTGTTTGACAACTTCATCTGCAAATTTTAACAACTATTCTATATGAACTCGACAACAAGGCAGTCAATGAAATACATGTATTTTAAAATTAGACGAACCCATTAAGACCGTGTTCTTCTTAAACGATCCTAGAACTCTTTTTAAAGAAATCAGTATTTTGTTTCACATTTGGGTAGCATATTTACAACGATCTAAAGAGAATGCATCAAAATGATGCATTTATAGAAAGGGAGAACTTACACCTATCTATCTCCTCTACAGAACAATAGAAATAGAATATGTAATTTGGTTTAAAGTAATATACATGCAGTTAAATCAGCAAAACATTGCGATAATAATAGGAACTGACCCCTACCCTCCACGATTTTTAATAAACAGTAGAAATTAGACTATAATCTTTCATTCCATCATCAAGACATTGCATCATTAAAATATCAATTTCCTTTCTTTTTCATCATGTCATGTGAGTAGAACTTTAGCATGTATCGCTTTTGAATTGTATACTCATAACTGTTATTTGAAACCTACGGAGTTAATAAAGTGATGTTCTTTTCTGTTCTGTTCTGTTCTGTTCTGTTTACGACATTACGACAAACCTGTCAGGACACTCTGCCAAAATAGGTTTGGCTTTTTCACAGAATTCCTTATTTACCGTTAAGTTGTTAAAGTATTACGCAAAATCGATTTGAAGTATTTAACCTTTAAATTCGGACTTAATACAATTGTAATTCATCTTTTCTCTATCCTAAGCATATTAAAGAAGCGATTGACTTGTTATACCAAAAGCTAACTTGTCAAGCCACTTTATTTGATCAATTTGCGTAAGTAATCCCAAAGTTTAACACTAGGTTATTATACACGTATCAAAAAGTCGTCTTATAGGGTCATTATATTTTTTATCAGCTAGGTTGAAATTAGGAAAAATAGATGTGGGATTTAAATATTTCCTTTTGACTGGCAATGAAAAGAACCCTGTATTTGTCTTTCAGTTGTTTATGCAAAGTTAATGTGATATTTAGCTTTAAATCATGCAATATTTCTTTGATGTGTAAAACAAATGTTTAAAATAAATATTTTGATATCCGCCCCTCATCTCAAACGTTAAGTGATGATGTCTCAATATATGTTACGCCGACATTGTAAATAAACTTCTTATTTTAACTCGATGTAAAATAGTTCTGCCACTTGCTTACCCATACTCTTTACGGATGAACATGATTACCTTTATATCCTACACTACCTGACACGTGACCTAATTTCAAGTTTGAAATTTAAGTGTTTATACTGAGTTCTTAACTTTTGAATTACCAATTACAAGCTGACTGTATATTCACGTATTAACTCTCGAATAACAAACTATCTAGACTGGCATTCAGTCCTTACATTTACTATTTCATTTTATGACTATGTGTCCATTAATTTTTTTCTCAATAAACTACTTTTGCTGCTAAAATCAAGACCAGTTAGAATAAAGGTTGAACGTTTTTTCAAGATAAAGATCAGCTGTTAGTTCAGTTGGAAATATCGACGGTGTAAAGTGAAATTGTTAAACGTTACTAGAATTTTTCTTTATAAAACTTTTCTCGAAGATAGAACACATTTTTATTCAGCTGAATATATTGTATAAGGAACCGTCGGCTGCCTTACAAATGTCTCGATATTTCACACTGTATTTAAATTATTGTACATGTATATATGTTTTGTGTATGTGTCGGAGGCCTTATTATGCAATAAAGAGTTTATAGTATTTTAGTTGGAGTATCTAGCCTTGTGGCGAAGCTACAAACTACCATGTAAGAGCCACGGACCTAATTGATAAACAAAGTTCCTCAAAATATCAATCGCTTTTGATACAACCCATTCCAATAGTTTTATTACTTGTTCCTATCTACAGCTTTGTGGACTAGACCGGCAATAGTTTCTGTAAGAGTTACTAGATTATAATCTAAATTGAACTTGACCTGCATTAGCCAATGCTATACAAACAAATTTTCATAATGCAATCGACGCTGGATCACGTGTGTCAGCGATGCCGTATATGGTACCATCGCGACTTCTTCACTTAGCTGCCATATAACTCCACATTTATAAAAATCATCTATTATATAAGAAAGTTAATAGGGTGGAATTCAGACGATAAACATACAGTTTTATCAGTATATCCAGGACTATATATAGATCTATCTGCTGCCTATACGGAACCTCGGTAGATCTATCTGCGCCTATACGGAACCTCGGTAGATCTATCTGCTGCCTATACGGAACCTCGGTAGATCTTCAGACTGAAATGATTTATAATATTTTGTGTATGTCTATAACAAACTTTAAATGAAATAATAAAATGATATTTCTGAAATAGTATTCTTGTTTATTTCTGTTGTTATTATATTATGTCCACCGCCTGTAGTTTTCAGTGTATTTTGTTTTTCTCATGCATATCCATATCCCAGTGTTATCCTAACCAGATGCTGAAATCTGATCAGTAGCTATTTATGGTTAGTCGTTCTAATGTAGCAACAAATTGTTTCGGAACTCGAACCAGGGGAGAACACAATAGTAAATGTTTGTTATTCCAAAACATGAGTCTTGAAATAATGATTTTCTAGGGACGCAAATTTTGAATACCTCCAACAACCTTCGTGAAATGTAATATTGGTTTTCACAAAATTGTGTTTTAAGCCAAAAAACAATCAACAAGTAGTTTTGCAAATTAAAGAGCAGAATATGCATATTTGTCTCTTGTCATTTTATTCAAAAATGATAACAAACGAATACAGGCAGACAAAAACAATCTGTCTGTATGTCCACAGGAACTTAAGAAAGAAAAGGTCATAGCTATTGTTTTTTTTTTGTTTATAGTCCCGGCCGACTCACTTTCTCTTCAGGTGAAACTACCAAGACACCTGACAAGACAGATGCAGTTACAAGAGACCGTAGCTCTTTAACGAATAGACCCCTTGGTCCTTTTACATGCCTGGTGTATAGCGCCAATACATGCAACCTCTGGGTTTCTAACCAATTCATCAGTTGGTGGGAAACATCGAAAAGCGTTTCAGAAATTCCCAGTGTCCCGGGCGGGATTCAAATCGGGGACCTTCGGACTGGTAGTCTAGAGCGTTAACCACTCGATCCCCGCGTCACCTAAAAGGTCATACATAATTATCTAAAAATGTTCCCGCAATTGTTCAATATTTCCCGTTTCAATTGTACAAGGTTTCATAAACGTATTCAATATTGCATAAGCCAACTGGAAAGTACATGCATTAGTCAAATGTGAAAATCCTTTCATATAGAAGTAATGTACCTACATCTAGCCGGATTACTTTGATTCAATTTGAAAAGTTAATTTTCAGAAAGTTGCCAAAGTCATTTTTATTACGCGGTCAAATGGAATTAAAGCCCTTTTAACAATCAAAATTTTTGACACGAAAAATACATAAGACATTATTAAACTTTTGAGACCTAATTAAGTGTCCGCTGATCTTGATCCGACGTTTTGGCTTCTTAACGTTTTCGAGGCCCGTTAAGTGATCTGATTCGCTCAGAAAATATTACATATAAAATATCTGTTTCGAAAAAATATAAGATCGTTCTAAACGTTTGTTTAAAGCTCTTTCATAACGCTAATAATATTGTTAATATAACCACATCTAAATTGTAGATATAAATAATCTTATTAATGTGTCACAAAGGAATTCACACAAAATACAGACACCCAATCAGCAAGAAACCTACAGAAATTCTGCAAACAATCAACGGTATTAGGCGGCTATATTTTCTGAACTGACTCTGGCCATAAAGAATAAAGCCGATGCCATCTTCAATATAACCAAAGGAGACTCAATAACGAGAAAGTCACTTTTCTGCATCATAAGTTACAGCTATGTCTCGCTTTATTCTTCGGACGAAGTAGAACCTCTACCGACAGGTCAATATTTTCATAGAGCCGTAGTGAAAAAGTCAAACCTGACCTGTCGTAATCCTTGGTTAAATATTTATCAAAAGCTTTTGTACTTTCATTTGTACAAGTTATTATGTATGTATATTTGTAACACTTCGATGTCTTTTGGGTTTTGTGATCCGTTGATTCCTGACCTTACCATTACCTTGTTATGTCTGGCATTGTAGACCTGCTCTGCGAAAGTAGTTTTCTGTATACGTCAGTTCACTGTAGGATCAGTTATAAGTCAGCAGTGTGTGTCTATTTTTATGGCGTGAAATCATCAAAAATAAAACTGTATAAAAAATACATGATCGTAGAGTGTAGAACATCTGCAACGCAATGCTGTCGTCTGTGTCTTTTTTTAAGTAATGTTTAAATATGTTTGCAACTTTTCCTTAAGGTACTTTGTCAACATTTAACAGTTAAGCTACACTACCTTCTTCTGCACGAGTCGACTGTTAAAAGTAAACATTTCCTCCGGAGACAGTTTCTTCACTAGCTGAAGTTATTCTCATAACTCAAGTTCATTTAAAATACAGGTAATACAAAAGGACGGGAACTTCCGAAAGATTTCACCTAAATATTTTGCTAAATGAAGGCGTCGGATTGAGGGAACAATGCATCATTTTTTATAATTTCGCTTAATACAGTAAATATTTCAACAGACATGTATTGTCCATTATTATGAAATACTGTAATTTCCTCAAGTACTGATACCTTAAAGGTGTGAACAAAATTGACTTATAATTTATGACTGAAATTACCCCCACTTTATTATTGACTTTTCATATTACTATTAATAATAAGCAATTGTAGTTCTTCTCACCGGTGTTTACATAAGGTTTGATATTATGCATTTTGAAGGCGAAGAAGTTAACCATTAGTCAAAGTACACTGAACTTTTGGTGGTCCATGTTTAACTAAGGGATTGTGATACACATTACAAAAAAATTAAAATGTCATTTTCGGATTAAGATTCTTCAACTTTTGACCAGTTACTGCAAATTACATTAAACTAGCATTGACCTACTGATCTGATTTTGCAACAGCAACACATTGCATGTCGATTGCAAAGGTTACTTAAATCATTTAACATTAATGGAGTTATCAGTGGTTCAAATGGGATTAATGATCTTTCAAGTTCCTTAGCTCCAATGACTAAAAAAGTCAGAAATAACCACGTGACTAGAAAGTTAATAGTTACATCGTCTCGAACACTTAGTACATACATATTGAGCTCAGCGCTAGCAGTATACACATTTACCCATTGTTCACGCGCTAACCTTAACACCTCTCATCCTTTATTGCTGTGTTTGATTTTGCTTCACCCTGTATGCATCATCACGTGTGCATAATGCTCATCCTGGAGGTTTGTGGTTCGATCCCCACTAGGGTCACGACTGTACCTCTTCATATGACACCAGTGCTGGTTTTTCCAGGAAGCGGACTTGAGAGTGACTCAATTAGCTTCAAGCTTCAAAATAAAAAAAGTACGTATAAACTAAACATTGCTTTAAGTGAGATGTACAAATATATATCAGGCGTACTTTTGAAACTTCTCAACCCTTCAGCTTTGCAGATCAACACCGAAAATAAGCTCTAGACTCAGGATGAGCTGTTGTGGCAACCTGTGAGTGTTGTTCAGCACTGAGGTCTTCTAAACTCTCTGGGCTAGACTATTTGAGCATGTAAACGAGTTTCTAAGGAATAAAATTTCGTGTAGTAGTTGCATATCACACGAGAGTTAGTCATACACAACATCCTGTTTGCTAACCTCTATATTAAGACTTAAAACAGTGTATATCGCAATCTACATGATAGAGAACTCTAGAAATATTTATAAATAAAGTGTTTATTTTATGATGACATTTGAAGTTAATTATTAAAATAAAGTAAGAAATGTTAGAAATATAAGTATTCAGAAAAAAATGAATTTAACTTGTTTTTTTTTTATTTGGTCCATTATTATTTTCCCTTTTAAACCTCAATATAAGGTAAATTAATTTTGACTTACAACTTAATTTGTTAAGATACTTGACAAATTAGGTATAATGCACATAACTTTATTTAATTAGAATACCTTCTCCTTCATTCGTCCCATGAATTATTCGTACGATCTCTTTCAGTACCACCCACATTTTAAGTAGACACCATGAAAACAGTTGTCGGTGCTACATCAAATGTCAACACCGATGTAATTCAATGTACGGTATCTTCAGAATTGTCCCCAATTAAAAGAGTATTATTGAAGATTACATTTCGTCATGGCTTAAACACAATAGCTATGTCATCCACGTTTTAAAGTTACAAAGCGGAATAAAAGCATCCATGAAAAAGATCATTAAATTGAACGTTGCAGGTGTATAACTTACGAATAGTTAAGGGGTTTAAATGGATGACTAGTGCAAAGACACTGATCCTCTTATGTTGAATACTTTGTTAAAACGTTCCTCACACTTCTAATTAGGGGTATGATACCAGGGTATTAAGCAGGTAGGTAACTGCATGACGTTGTTTTGTAAAGAAACTACACCTTACTTATTTTCAATGTTTTCTCTCTTAATATTTTCGCCGTTGAAACGTGTTCTAACGGTTAATGTGTGTCCCATTTACAGACAAGCACAAGGACGAAGTGAAACAAGAACAATAATTTTGTTTAAAATTTTACTATTTCAGTCGAAACTGAATTCTTTTGTAACATCGATCTTTCGACCAGGGTCCGATCAAAACTGAATATTTCAAAGGCTACTGGTTAGCAACTGTTCAACTGCAGAGAAACTATTCTGAAACTTTTTTTTAGAAATAATGTAATTTTGTCAGCAGGAATAACTATCAAACATAATAACTGGTTATAATATTATGGTGTCAAATCCAGACCAAATAAAATGGTAAAACCTGGCATCTAGAAGATGTGCAGTAAACTCATCAATGTTGATCACCCTTTATTCAAAAGTATCTTCTTTTTGCACATTTGCTTTTTCGCACGTGAAAAGAACGCCTCAATTTCAGCTTAACAACAGCTGCCTTAAAAAAGAAATTAAAAACTAAAATGAGCAAAAAAAATAATTCTGAAATAATGTTAACTGTGTAGTATCAAAGTATTTTTCTACTTTATGTAATCAAATTAATCGCACGGCAATTAGATGTTAAATTGTTTTCAGGGATCTTCCGTTTTAAATAAATCATGTTTTCAAAGAAACCATGAAAAGCTGTGGATTGTTACTTGAACTCGAACGTTTCCCTGTAAACTTGAGCTTTGTCCTGAGAACAGGAATCTGACAGACGCAATAAAACTTCAATTCGAAAAAAAATCACATGTGTTAATGAAAAGGTAGAAAGCGCAGAGCAAATCAATAGTGATAATATTTTATTTACACTCATCAAAGACAGTTTGCCTCAGTTACCACTGGAGAGGCCATCTACTCACCCTATTGGCTATTCATGACTTTTATAATGTCTGGGAAAAACGACAGGTTTTCTGGAATTTACAACGAGCAATGAAATTGCGATTCACCGTAATTGGTATAAACGTCAATGGCTTTACTTGAGTATATTGTCCCAATCGATCTTAAAATCGTGCCTTTCCTTTGCAACTGCTAATTGTTTTACGGGGAAAAGACAGGTCTGCTATTGGGTTTGGATATCGAATTACTTTGAAAGCAAAGAAGTCAAAATAACATTTAATGATATGAGAAAATTGACGACAAAATAATAGATAATATCGTGCAAATTCAATAGTATGCGCGTGGGACAAAGCATGTGTGAGTTATAAGTGATTAACTTTTTACCACACACTTAGATCAAATCAGAAGAGCAATAAATTTGATATCAATTTATAGATGTAAATTTGAAAACAACTACAACACAAAATGCACCGTGTCCCGAAGTGCAGGTACGAAATATGTTCTTTGAAAACATATAGAAATATGAATGACACCCTCTTTTAATATTAAAAAAAAAATTCTATATAAATACTTATATACATTTCAAGATGACATGATAAAAATCATAGGCATTTGTTCAGTTCTATATTAATCTTTTATAAGCATACTTTATATCCAAAGCATGTTTTTTCTACTATTTATACATTATTCTGTTGAAAAAAAGAACCATTCAGAAAATATTCCATCACATCATACAATATAAAGGCCAACAACGCGAGCGTAACGGGGCTTATACTTGTAAAACATTTGAAAATCAGAATTATCAGCAAGTCTTGCAAATAAACACGTTTGGGAAACACTAAACCTAGAACAGAAGCATTCGGTACATAAACATTTACATGATTGTGTTGTTGTTGTAATGTCAAATATTAAGTTAAAAATGAATTAAAAGTTTGAGTTAGTCATATAAAGGAACATGCAGTATTACAATTACTGAATAAATAAGTGAGATGAACAGATACCATTTAAAAAGTGTTCCCTAATTTAAAGAATAGGTCTGATCTAAGCTTATTAATTGTATGTACGATACCCGTTCGTTCAGAAGTTAGAAAAACAGAGAGCTGAATGAAGCTGCAGTCAAGCATACCGGTGTTGTTTGTTGTTGCTGAGGAGTACGGGTCAAAATGTTACATACATTCGTTGACACTTTAATTGATAACGTCTACATCGATACTCGGGACAATGCCTCCACTCTTGCGCCCGGTTTGTTAAATGAAGAAGAAATACGGCCCCAGGGTATTACCTTGTCTGACACCTGATGTGGGAACTCCGTCAGAACAATATTTATACAGTGAATATTTGTGGTAATATTTCGATAAACCACCATCATCGGATGTGATTTTATTTGATATTTAAATATGACATCATTACAATTGCGTTTTAGTAAAACCACAATGGAAGATTGGCTTTTTTATTATACGATTGTTTTGCTATTGCATTTTACCCGTGCAAACACGCATTATTTTTCGTGTTAGGTATAACATAACTCACTGAGTTGAATTGAACATACCGTATCTTTAAATGCATTGAACGTTTATCAATTTACAAAAGAATCAAGAACTATGCTTTCCATTTTTAAGTTTTTGAGAAGACGGATTATTTACGTAGTGTGCACACAGTCCAAATAGAATAGTGTCGCAATAGGAAGTGTGTATTTCTTTAAGTGTGCGGTGTTTAATATCTTTAATACAGAACTTCTTGGCCACTGTATTTTAATTAAAACTGATTATAATATTTTTTATTTTATATTGAGGTATAATTTCATGATGTCAGTATGCCTATACTATTGCCTCAATATTGAAAAGGTGATATATATTCCGGTGAGAATCAGACCCGATTGCATAATTGCTGTGAATGAGTCTTAGATGTAGATGTCTGTACCAACTATAGTGTTAACTGTCTGGCAAGCCTCAATACATTGATGTCACGACTCGGGTATTCTGCCCTTCCTGATTGTATCTACACTGCGATTTAACGGCTACAGTCAATTGTCAATTATTATACAATAATAAATTCATGTCAGATTTCTATCAGCTGAGAAGAAGAATTCACTTACATATGTAAACATCAAGAAATGACGTACCACCCGTGGCTATTTACCAGTAGATATGTGTCTTAATGTATGAACATGTCTCAATTAAAGTTTTAACAGAGCTGCTGCTCATTCTAATCATATAATACTGTTCACCACTGTCTCTTACAGTGTCTTACTTATATCCAATGTCGTGGAGACTGGTTCTGTACGACATCGTATACTTCTTTTAATTTTTTAATTGTGAGGAAAAGTGTGATAAAACATAAATAAAAATATTGAATAGCAGGAATACATTGAACTCAGTTACATAATATTTTACTGTTACATTTAAAGTAGGAAGATTAAAATACCGAAATGTCCCCCTTCAGTATCTACGAGTCGAAGACAGTTTTTCCGGCGTGGCCAGAGTTAATACTATATAAATGTATACTATTTATGTCCCACGCTCTGTTCTGAATCCTTTAACACACGTGGTTTAGAGTGATCTGTTTTATATTTTGCAATGTACAGAGTGGTGGGGGTAATATTTACTTTTCCACGTTTTTGGCCTGCATGACAGAGCAATAAGTTCACAAGAATTAAGACAGAGCTTATGAGAAAGAAGAAAAGGGACAATTTGACCTGATAAAAATATGACGAACACGAATATTGTCAGTTGTAACGTACATCAAGCTTTATAGAGACAGTTACTTTTTGCTGGAAAATCCTCGTGTTTATATCTGCCCTGAGAGACGGTACACACAAACCAACACCAAAGCATTCTTGTAACGTGTGGCTTCTCTGTACAAATGTCTGTGTGTGATTGGAGATTTCTACCGTTTGCAATAAGATTAATGGATAGAAAAGTGACAAAATTAGGAAAGATAAAACGCAAGCTTACATAAAATGTCTCTTTTTCACACAGGTGACATTTTGTAAAACACTTTGTTCTGGTTGTAAGGTATAAAGAAATTTGGCCATTTGCCTCCCATGGCTGTTTCAAAAAGGAAACGTTGTCAAATACTGACGTTGTGCAAACCTATACTGGTTAGATTTTTTTCGTTAGAATCTAGGCGAACTGATTGTCATTGAACAAAATCAGAATGAAATGATATAATAAAACTACACAGCACCGTCACATTTACCAAAGGCAGACACAAACTGTCACGCTGCACCTCCTGGTACTTGCTGTCATAGCAACACCTGTAGCTACTTGTTTATATTGAAAATATGCAAGACTTTTTAGTATAAACAAATGGTTCCAAGTGCACGACAAATTGACTATAAAATGAATGATATAATCAATTATTTCTTTCGTTATCCATTAACTTCAACAGCACTCCTGTAATGCAAACCAAACGATAGATTTTAACCACTACAACATGTATATATACTTTAATAACTGTAGTGTATTTTTGGTCCTCTGCTTGTAATTTCCTTTTCATGTATTGATATGTTACACTACAAATGTAATTGGTGGCGATTTAACGACAATGTGTGTCTAACTGTTATTCAGTTAGATAAGTTGCTTTGCCTGTTTTACTGTCATTCTATTTACTTACATACACATTTGTATAATAGTTTTCTTTACCTGAGAGAGTTCACAAAGTAAGAGTCTAACAGACAGAGATATATTTTATTTATTAACTTTTATGTACTTTTTTTTATAATGTGTATTCATTAAAAGATAGTAGTAACATTTGAAAACGTTTAAAGTACTTACTCTAATTCTCTTCAGAATAGGTTGTCTTTCTGTATTATCTTAATGTCTGACGGGGGCGGGAGAGGGGGTCTGGGGAATTCATACCATACTGAACCTGTGTGTGAAATGTAACAGAAGAAATAAACTCATTATAACTGTGTTTGCGTATATTTACCATATATCCCCATCCCCTATAACTGGTGTACCTCACTATTATTGTATTTCTACTTATATTGTTTTCACCATATCACATAAGTTGCTATAATATTATGAAATTTTCGTTGACTGTATTGTGTTGTATAATTGTGATCATGACCTAATATATCGTATGCTTTCATATTGATGATAAACTATGTGCAGTTTAAGTCCAAAACCAATAAAGATATGCTCTATTCTGTTCTGTTCCCGTTTTAAAATCGTACCTGTATTCCTTCATGTAAACTGGATATATACCTTTTGTAGTATGAATAACCTAAGTTAGAAAAATAATGAACCTTGCTGAAATAGAAATAAAATTACTTATTTTATAACCACTACTGTATAACAGATAGAAGCAAAGACAGAGACTTGGTCACGACTTTTTACTTACAGGGCATTTGTGCATCCGAATTTAAAAACAAACTAGTTTACAATTATATATAAACCACATGAAAATGTGATATTAGATCGAACACTTTTTTATCAAAATTGAATTTCAAATTTACTTTATACACACTTAACGCGCATAGGACGAAATATAGTACTTCAATGATTGTCGCTAACAGCTCCTAATTCGTGTATCATAAATAGTTAAGGTGAAAAAGAATGTCACTGAATGCAAAGATTATTGATAAAACGTTTGTGTAAAACCGCCCATGATTTTAACTGATAAAGAAGATTCTTTTTATCTTGTCACTTAATTCCCATCCCTCCACTGTCAACTAATAAACTACCTGACTAGAGGCTGAGCTTAGCCAATCAGCGACAAGTTTACATGGGTAGCTAGTGTAAAGGTACCACCCGTAAAAGTTACTGAATCGTGAAAATAACACTTTAACTTCATTTCAAATATTACTTTCACTTCTGTCTTTATTTCGATTGGCCAATTAGACCGGGTATATTTACGGGTGGTAGACGTTAGTTTATTTAACTTTACTGTTACCGCATCGAAGTGACGAAAGGTGATTTAAAGTTGGATTTAAGTGTTTATCAAAGTCCGAAATACAGTAATGCAAATATGAATAAAGTAACAGGACAATCAAGTAAGCTTTTTCATATTATTTGATTTTAATAATGTTAATTTTTAAACCTTTAAAGATAAAGAGGGACTTAGATTATTATTTTATGAGTACTGTGCTAAAATTTAATTGTAATGTGTTTTTTGCGGAGTTCAACTTAATGTTCAAAGAGATTTATCTTCCAAAATGTTAATGTGCGTTATCTAATTAATGATTTATTGCAAAGTCGAATAACAGTTGAAATCTGCAACTACTTATGTGATTGTACGTTTTCTTCAATAACAGAATCGCAGAAATGTTTCATATAATTCCGGAAATATTTGTACAAGAAATAACTGTTTCCTTGATTTTTCTTCTGAATTCATTGTCAGAACGGTCTCGATTGTAATACAATAATCCGTTTTCATTTTATTTAGTTATAAAACCTTACTCGGAAATTAAATTGAATGTTTTTATGAGGCGAAAGTTTCGCCATAATTATGTTAACTTTAAGTTAGTTCAAGTGTTAAAGAGACCACAGTTTTCGGTGATTCCTGGTTTTCAGAATTACCAGTTAATTTCCGCATAATATCACAAAGCCTGTAATAAGACACTCACAACTGTCAGATATTTTGAAAATAAAACTATTAAGAAATATTGAAAAAAGTGCTATAGTGTCCGTGTTGGGTCAGTAGTTTTTATTAACTTATTCGAAATAGGGGATTTTTTATTTCCTTCTAGTCTAAAAGCTGTAAATGTGCAAAAATCAATCGTTAATTAGACGTGATAATAATAATAATGATAATAATAATACACATTAATAACAATCAAATTAACAATGATGATGATGATGATGATGATGATGATGATATTACAATTCAATTAATTTATTTGACAAATTCAGCACAAATGCCTTTGACCAATACAGATGATGATGACTGTAGGTCCCGCACATGTTCGGACACAGCTGACCATTACGCTGAATAATCTATAACAAACTGTTCAACCACACGTCTTTTTAACAGAATTAATATTATGTAAACATTTTTTTATAAAAGCTGATTAAGTAAAACACAGATATTAATTTTCTTGTTTTTTTTACGGACTCGGGAGCTGAACTTTCAATCATGAGGTGTGAGTTTGAACCCTGTCAGGACCACATCTCCAAAGAAGCAGTTATAGATGTTAATACAGCATTCTCAAGCGAGTAGATATAAGCTTGATGTTATATTGCATTCAAGTTTAATGAATTTATTGAAAATAAACTTGATTAAATGAAATGAAAACAAAGCATATATGAATCAAGAAACAAGATGCAAATAGAAATAATTATTTTCAGAGAACAAGGCTGTGTCTACCTTTAAAGTTATATTACCCTTCAGTTAAAGTCAAGAATGATGCTGAAAACACAGTAGATGGTTTACAATCATGTAAGAAGTGATTTTAACTAAGTTTTTTCTCTTATTGACAGATACAAATTGACAGATACATAACTGAAAGGGTGGATTTCTTATTTTTGACTAGGATAGTCAAAATGATTTCTACAGATTTCCTCTATATTCAATGTGAATTAAACTGTTGTAAAGAGCCATATTTTCTTGTCATAGCTGTGGCAATGTTCATTATTCTAGGTGTATAAATCATTGATTAATGTTCTATATGAAATAATGATGGTCACTTTGAACAGTATTAGCACTTTAACTTTCGGATATAACATGCACTCTCATAAGTCGCCCTGTAAACCTCATTTGCATATGTGTAAATATATTGAATTAAAATAAGAATATCAATATTTATTAGTTTGGAGTCATTTAGTTTAAACAATATTTTATTCATCAAATATCATGTAAGTACAATATATATTACAAAGACAAGGGATCGAGTAAGTAAGCTGACAAGCTTTTTTGGAAACTCTTTCCCTTGGAGTCATTTGTGTTTTGCATACATTTAAAACATTAAAATAACAAACAAGAAAAAAGCCACGGACATCACAGGGTTAATGTTATTAATATACTGATAGTTCATTTACGATGAATAAAGCATAATCATATCTACCTTTGTTACTATACTAAAACTAGTAGCAAAAAAAAGAAACAGTGATGAATCTCAGATTTTTCAAAAGTCATTTTGAAGGACTACCTATTACAAAAACTTATAGGTTCATTCAGTTGCGACTTGCTAAACAGACTTGTTTAAAATTTACATTTCTGTAACATTAAAAAGGGAGCATGTCTCCTCAAATTATTCTGTTTCAATCAAAGAGAAACATTTCATTTTTTATATTCAGTAAAATTAGTATATTGACTATATGGTTCAGTCATAGAACTTTGTCTGAACGCGGCGCTACTGGATTTTCTTACAGGAAGTGTAAACGAAATAGAGTCAATATGCTACATAAACTTTCGTCACATCCAAACAAAACACTAAAATGCAGCATCTATCTGCAAAAGACATATACCATATACAAGCCAAGAATTGAAATAAGCCTTTAGACGCGTCGGAAAGTCGGAACAACCTGTCCTGAAACGAATAAGCTATTAGTAGGTCAATAGATATACATAGCTAATGTTTATTGTATTATCCCATACCGACAAGAAATAAAATTTGTATTTGCCGTCATCTGAACGCCGCCGTATCAAAGGGGTCACCAACATGGTATAGCAGCCATAGCTTTGCTACCATCGTGCAAAATGTACATGTCTGTTCAAAAGAATTGAGTTAGAATAACCTATTACAGAACGTATTATACGTTATTAAACGAACATCTTTAACAAGGAGTCATGTTTTGTCTGTACTTGTCTACTCTGATATATTGTATTGACGCATATTCTTTAAATTGTACAATTCTTTATCAACTAAAATAGGCAGAGAAGTTCATAAATATTTTTGAACCTATGGAAAAGTAAGTGGCGAGATTGGAGTCAATCTAGGTGATAAAAACTTTATTAAATGTGCATTACCCGATAAGCTGTGTGTGATTTAATAAATGATGCGGATACACTGTTAGCATGACGTAGGAGATTTTTTCCAGAGATGCGTATTTGCTCGGACAAGAATGTATTTGGCAAATTTGAATCGTACTGTTTGGTCATATGTATCTTTCTTTGCCAGTCTACTGTTCCTCACTTTGGACAATCATAGTTTTAACGGTGCTTTCAACTTCATTATGATAAACATAAAGAAGTTTTGTCACGTAAAGTAAAAAAAGAGATGCTTACCTTTTGAACCACATTATTAAAAGACTGATGCAGAAACACTTTTGGAAGCATATGCACATGTTTACACCGTACATAACAGCATCGTGCA
Source organism: Saxidomus purpurata (assembly GCA_022818135.1). Classification (NCBI taxonomy): domain Eukaryota; kingdom Metazoa; phylum Mollusca; class Bivalvia; order Venerida; family Veneridae; genus Saxidomus; species Saxidomus purpurata. Next base: position 58,043,223 of record JAFMSR010000003.1, read on the forward strand.
TCTTTTGAAAGATTGAAGTGCTTATGAATCTGTCATCATTTAAAACATGATACAATAATCTGTGACTTCTTTAAAGGTAACAGAAGCGGTGAATTTGGGTTTAGTAACTGGGCTCAAGATCGGGGTCGAAATGCACGTGGCGATAAAGAAAATACGATAAAAAAATTAATATGCAACTAAAATTACAGCAGGAGAATGGTTGTTTTGCTGTATGAAAAGGGAGCTGACCTGTTAACATTTGAATTTCTTTATTTTTTTAAGAAGTTTGCAATTTTTCTGCAGTGAGTTTCTTTCAGGCAATGGCGTTACACTTCAGTACACACTTTCTTCAGTCTCGTATTTTATACTTAAAAGATAATGGGAACCAATATTTGCACCAAAACTGTCAGAGCTATATCTTATGTTTAAGTCAATTTGCTTTTTGTAATGAAGAAAAAATACAATAGCATTTGCACAATATGAACTTTTGACACCTTAAACATGAAGAGAAAAACTTTCCGTAAATCCAAATAAAACTTTTAATACAGTTACAAAATCCTGCACCCATCTTAAGTTAAACAAATGACTCCGGTACCAGGAAATTGGAGACAGTAATTAAGTATGTGAATTATGTTTTATATCTCCCCAGTGTCTTCCTATAGAATTGGTTTAAAACTGTTTTAAATTACCAAACAAGCTTTGCGTTGACTTATTGGCTAGGATTAATCTTTCTAGTCGTTGTCGTCTGCGGCGTAAGTATTTGATTAAGGCATCGAAAAAAAGAAACCATGTATGAATCTTAGTAACAATAAAGAACATCTAGAATAAATAACAAAGTAAACCCGTGTCGCTAAAGGAGATTACTAAAGGTTTTAGCTTTGCGTTGACTTTATTAAAACAGACGGGAGTTGATTTGGTACTTTCTCAAGATCAGAACGTGCGCTTAGAAGGTTTTCGAACAAATGGGGTTCATAATTTATGAAAATATTTGTCTGCTCGTCTAATCATTTATCATACTTTGCATGAGCTTTAAATTCTAGTTTTGAGAAGTAGAAAAAGATATTATTGGGAGAAAGAAAAATTAATTTTATAGTTTTAAGAAAATTGGAAATTTTTTGATAAATGAGTAAGTAAAACTGCAATTTTGATTTCTGACTGCATTATTAAAATTGTTTGCAATGAAATGAATAGTTACTGTGTATTTCAGGAATAATTTTGATTGAACGCGTCTTTAATAAGTTAGCGGGACGCTTCGCGACGCAACTTGCAATAAATCATAAGTTGTTACAGGTGAGACATGCACATTTGATTTTTTTTTCATATATACATGTAGATTTAAATTATTATCGGAAAGAAAGTTTGTACATTTTACAGGGCTTACTTATTGCAGAAACATTCAGACATACATCTATGTCTGTAGTCATTGTACACAAACAAGTACATACAAAAAACGGAACACTTGTAAGTGGACTTAATTAATTAAAACAAGTTTGCTATTTGACAAAAGTGTGTTTTATTGTCTATTTTGGAGCTCGCTTATTGTAAGGAGCTGGTCAGAATCTCTGGACATCGCCGGTGAAATTGTATCAGTTGCGACAAGACCAACAACACAATGATATGATATTCTGTCTTTCTTCAATGCTTCTTTTAAGTAAAGTGAAGTGTAGTTTAAGTAGTGGGTACGTGGTCTAGCTGTGACTGCTCACTAGTGTATCGTGCATCAGAATCCCGGCGGCAGTCTGTGACCCCGACTTACAAAATCATCCGTTTTATTGGCGAGAAATAACGAAAAAGAGAAAGAAGAAATATACAATGAAGACCTTAAGTCTACATTATGTGTAAATTTAATAGGTGTGACTAAAAATAGCGAAAAAATACATGTATTAGAAAAAAGTAAAACCTTCAAAGCACTGATGGTATAAAGTCAGTTGCAAATTTCCGTCAAAACAGTTAGAAATATTTACATTAAAGACAGGGCTGTCATACAATACTTCAAAGGCCGTGTAATAGCTAATTGACAAAAACACGAGCCGGTCATTACCAACATTCAGCATCCGAAACATGATAATGAAGTCTGGTCCTCATAAGATAAATGTTGCTGTTATACACATATAAAAGAAGATGCACATCCTGCAGTACTTATCTTCCGTCACATGACGGCGGCCTTTCACTTACTGCAGGGTTTTGGCTTTTTAAGTTTATCCGGATACTTTCATGTTTACACAGGAGGATAACGAGACTACGGAAAGTGGTGTGGAGTTTCACACGACTTCATTCATTATAAAACATATATTATTTAAAGGGGACACATCGTATACCGTCCTCACGTCTCAGGTATAGGAAATTAAATCTTTTTTATTTCTATGCATTCACCTGCGCTTTATTGGCCAACACTGAAATGTTTTAATTAGACATCATCGCCTGCTACCAGTTTACCGAGGCCATTTCTTAGATAAATCAGGTACAACACTCTGGAGGATGCCAGTCTTTAATTGCACGACAATTCTGTACGTAAATGCCGTCCAGCCAAATTGGCAATAAGTGACTCGAAATAATTGATGATCATTCACTGATAGGGTTCGTTTATAGGTAATAAATTTGCACGGAACAGGTGCTTTTACGTGAGGCGGGTAGCAGGTTACATCCGGGCTATTCTGATAAGACAATAACTTAGCTGAATGATAGAAAGTCTTTGATTATCTTGAGGAGTTAGCGGAAATTATTGCAATATAATTTAGAACCAATTTCTCTTCACATTAATAATTCATATGGAATCGAATTTAATATGAAACAATAAAAGAACAATACAATAAAGCTAAATGTTTTGTTGTTGACGAAACAGTTATTTATTTAAGTCATGCGAGCTGGGTAAGGAGAAAAAAACTTGAGCAGTAATAAAGACGCAAATGGCATGCCGACCTTCAAGGTATCGAAAACAATCTTGTGATTCAAGGCCTATTTAGTCATACGAGAAAAAGAAACTGTCAATGTACATCATTTATGTTAAGGTGAATGATAAGCGGCCACTTTGATAAAACCACAATTAGCCATATAAACATTGCGCACAACTTCCCGTATTGGCTAACTTAACTTTTCAATAGGTAAACAGAATATAATGAAGTAAGTTTTTACAAGTCCACTGTCACCCATAGCGACTCTCTGACCCCTGTGTAGAAGGAATCCCTTCTTAATACATTTAATCATCACTTTTAGCCGATCCCAACAGGTGGGCTTCAAAGAGCACTTTTTTTTGCAATACATAACAGGTACTTCTAAAAGTCATATTTACAAGGATTTTATAAAGGAGAGATAGTTAATGATACCCTATGATATCTGATGACTGTTGATTACATATTTATTGTATAATATGGTCTTGTTAAGTTATCATTTTGACGGATCAGCTAAAGACTGGCCAGCTAATTGAAAGTTGATTGTCGCTAAATGCCGTTTGACTAAGACTGTACGGAATGCAATATAATGTCAAAGATTTTGTCAGTGTCTTGTCCGGTTGCGCAATGACACTTCGTGGTGGCCCTCCGGACAATATCTACTTACAGCATCTATAAATGAATAGAAAATGAAAGGAGTGAATGTCGTTAAAATACGACTCTTCTTACAAAAATAATTAAAACAGCTAAAATGACAGATTAAAGTCACACCTAGACATGAAATAATAATTCCAAATATTAAGACCAAAGCAGTCAAGTTAACAATATTAACCATTTGAAAATAACGCTTTTCATAATGTACTTTTGACTTAATATTCGTCTTTCGGATATCTTAATTATATGATAACGTCACGGTTATATTACCTTTTGAACACTCTATATAGCGGGAAGTAATTTCGTTTGAAGTACTCTCATTACGGAATGCTGTAAATCAGTTTGAACGAAAGCTAAGATATTGCCTTGAACAATTAGACAACCGAGATGTTAGTGAAGTATTAAACAAATAATTGAATGATCAGGACAAGTGTCAAACATGCGCAACATTTTACACACTTTCAAATTCTATTGAAATGCTAGAATTTGAATTTGAAAGGCACTGCAATGTCCATATTCCGTTCGTTTTAAACAGTGAAATAATAATAAAATACATGTGTACATCATATACTGCCTGTCTGCACAACAGCTTCATATTGTTTTATGCCATCATATATTCACTATATGCTTTCTGCGTGCATTCCACATTTGTAGTGACTTCTGACGTCAAACTTTCTTCAACTTAAGGATAGATAATTGTCAATAAATAGTACAACCTTGTTTTTTTTAATTTTTCAGGTCGAATTTTGATGGACATACCATGTAAAGTATGTCAGGACCATTCTTCTGGGAAACACTACGGGATATACGCGTGTGACGGGTGCGTAACTTTCTGAATTATAGACCGTGTACGAGAATTTATCAACCAACAGCAAACTTAGTTTTCTAAAAAGAAGAGTTTCTCTCAAGAAAAAATCTCTAAATATGTAGCAATTTGTCATTATTTCAATCTGACATCTACATTTTAAAGACTGACATAATGTTACTTTAATTTTCTTTGTTTTTTCTCTTTGCAGATGTGCCGGATTTTTCAAGGTGAGTTAAATGCTTTTGATTTTACACTTTATATAATATTCTGAACTCGGAAGTACGTGTTGTTAGTTACGGTTCTACTTTTTCTTTTCTTTTTTTTCATTATGCTTATTTGAACTCACGAGTACGCATTAGTTAATTCAGTCGGCAGCAAACAAACAAAACATTCAAATTTCCTTAGGAATAAAACTGCCTTCAAAATTTCGACACCAGCATCATTTAATTTCGTATGCCACTAGACCAATTAATGCGGCTTCGATTGTCTTTTTATGTTTTTTTCATAAAAATATTCAGCTTGTTATATTGGTAAATTTTATTTTTTAGCGATCTATTAGACGAAACCGTCAGTATATATGTAAGTCACGAGGTCAAGCCAGTTGCCCAGTGGACAAAACGCACAGAAACCAGTGTCGGGCGTGCAGACTCCAGAAATGCATGGAAGCAGGCATGAACAAGGATGGTATGTGATCGCAGTTTCACTTTGTTTTAATGATGTCTGTTTTCTATATATGTGACTAAGTCAAAGATCCTATCAATTTTTAATGATTTTTATTCATTTTACACATTTTCTCGCTAATTTCCAAGGAATGCATTTTTATACTTGTCACCAGACTTCAAGCGAGTGTAACTGAAACAACCAGGAAAGGAAAATGAGTGTAAAAGATAAAACATCAAAAGGGAACAGGAAAATATGTTCAGTTCCATTCAATATTTTCTATCGGGGTGAATTTGTGGGCGTCAATTTTCAAGGAGTCAAGAATTTGTTTGATTCTTTAGGTAAACCGAAGTCAAGTGCGTTAATCGTCCGGTGTTTAAATACAAAACAAAAATACTTCTGGATTCAACGTCGATGTGGTTTTTTGTTAGGACAAATATATATTTACTCGGACTTAAATGCCTTTCCCACTTTAAAGAATTTGAAAATGTCTCAATTACTGATTCTAAAATTCATCTCAGTCCGCGGGAAGTATGTTCTGATGTAATTAAAAGGTAAATTCAACTTGTATTTTTGATAGGTTCATGACAATAAAATATAAAGGTCATTCTCTATTTTAACTCAAACTCCATGAGATTGAAAATTATTTCAAACCGCCTTCAACATATTCTCTTGGGGAGTTGAACGTTTACCGAGCGAACCTCGTCGTTTTGTGTATATATTTCAATGTAAATTAATTTTCTTTCCGTTTAAGAATGATATGCGTCAAAAATGTCATTATCCTTTTCAAATAAATCATTTATTTATAGTCTCGACTTTTAATTTGAGTACATTTTATCAGTAAATGCGGTCTATGGGATCAAGCAACAAATAGAAAAGATAGTTAAATACATTGAATAGTGCCTATCAGAGATCATTTCTCCAATAAAAGACTAACTTTCAAACTCGTTTACCCATCAATAGTTGCATAAAAATCACAAAGTCATATTATTTGTCAAAGCAACAATGCCGTATTGTCAATAGAATCTTAAGATACCGTATATAACATAATAAAAATCCAGTTTATTGAAAAGTGTCCATTTGAACAGATGTAAATATGTATGTAGCTTGCCCTAAACGTTGTACACTTTCAACTGCACGGCTGCAAAATGTTTACTTTTCAGATTTTTTCGTTGCCTACATTTAAAACAGCTACAATATCATAAACTCCTAAAATATCATACATTTTGATAAAAAGGGCTTCTTTAGATTTCAGCAGAAACATGACATTGGAAGTTAAAATAACTATAATGTATGCCTGTTGACACAACTTTTAATGATTCATGCAATCCTTAAATTAATTTACAGCGATTGTTTTTGATGCATACGGTATTTCGTCGTATGCAATGATCGAAAGCCTACAAAATTTCTAACAAAAGATATGCATATCATGATTATTCAGATAGTAAATGCATGTATCAAAATATTGAAATTTCAAATAAAATCTGACAAGGTGATAAAAATCTGATAACGTTGGCACACGTGTCTACGAAAATCATTTTTGTTTCACTGTCATTTATCTAAAATAACAAATAACTGTCAATTTAACGTTTTGAGTAAAATAAAATATTGAAATGACTTTATTAAGAAAAGCACGTCAAGATTTCGCTTTTGTGAAATAATTTGAAATGTTTGCCGGCACGTTCTACATAACATTGTTCATTTTTACATGTAAGAGCTAGAAATTGCTTTCACGCGCACCGCTCGTATACCCATACAATAAACTACAATTTGTAACAATTAAAAGTGATTTTTGAAAAAAATAATGTCACTAAACGTTTCAGCATGTAAAAACTTTACCGACGCTCAAGGTTGAGAGAATGCACACAACTAGACCGCCGAGCGGATTTTTATATTTTTGGACAAAGTTGGCTTAATCTTAAGTAAATAAACATAAATTTCTAAATTTTACAGCTGTACAACACGAGCGGGGACCCAGAAACTCCACAATTCGAAGACAAGTGGCAATGTATCTAAAAGAAACAAGCGAACTCAGCTCTCTTTATGGCTCCACCCCATTTCCGTCCCCGTACATGCCAGGCTTCTACACATTTGAGCGAATGAATGACGGTATCACAGTAAGTGCAGTGGACCCTCCTCCATCCCCACTGACACCTATAGCGAGCCCACTGACACCAAGCCCAGCGTCACCAGGGCTTATATGTCAACCAACACCCAAGGTAACTAAGGCAGTGATAGCTTCTTTGCAATAAAATTGCATTGCATGAACTGCTTCTTTACGCAGCCGCATGTTAAATTCTAACACTATTAATGTACTTATTATACCTATTGAGGAGGTAAATGTGCCTCAACGTAACACATGTACATACTAGCAATCACAATTAAAATTATATAGTGCATAAAAAATAAGGATATACATTTTAAATCAACTGTTCTACGCTCTTGCCCGAAGAAATACTGACATCTTTGCTTGTTTTACTATGTTACAGTACCCACACGAGCTTATACAGTCATACTTCAGTAACCCAGAAGCGGTGTGCGAGGCAGCTGCCAGGCTACTTTTCATGAGCATAAAATGGACGAAAAATGTGCCAGCTTTCTTGGGGTTACCCTTCAGAGATCAGGTCACATTGCTGGAAGAGTCATGGAGAGAACTATTTGTTTTAGGGGCCGCACAGTTTCAAATGCCGCTAGATGCGTCGACATTACTCACAGCTGCGGGTAAGCTTTATGCTGTACATTGTAATTAATTTCGTCAATAAAATGAGAAAACATTAAACAAAGGACACGTAAATATCGCTTACGTTCAAGCATATGATTAAGCAACTTTCTTGTATGAGGGCATTACAATTCCCTTAGTTACAAAACCACATAAATATGTTTTATTTTCATGTATAGAATGATGCAGTATAACTTAGATATAGTTGATGACCTCAGTATAAGATTGTTACCTTTTATTCAAGAAAACATGAATCGAAAGCAATTTGTAAAGATACTGAAAGTACTGATTTCTAGCACGTACATAATACCGTAGTTCGACATAGAAAAGCATGATAAAGGACAAATTAAACTTTCACAAGGGGTAAATAGAAATATTGAAATTTTTAGAATTGCGTCATCACTAACGCAGTAATGTGGTTCCTGTAGGAAATAGATGTGAAAGACCGGCGGAAATTAATACTTTTAGACTTTGACTTTAAACTTTTATTACTGAGTCAGTGAAAGGTACTTTATGACTTCTTGTTTGTACTGTAAGAAAAGTTAAACATTCTTACAAGTCAGTTTCATACACAAGTGTATATGTAACAGCATGTGACAAAAGTTTAATAAGGTATCAGAAAAGCCATGTTTGATAACTTTGTCAAGATCTAACAGAAGTTCTCTTTACATTACTTAATACAGTCATTCACAGGTGCTATAGATCCGGGTAACTACACGCATGATTATAAGTCAAATGTATCAATAAGTTCAATTAATGAAAGGCACTAACCGCTTCTAGTACCCGGAATTATAAACGTTTCACATTTTCTGCTTACAGGTTTAAGCAGTGAGAACGCCCAGACAGAGAAGGTCATGAACTTGATGACCGAGATTCGAGCCTTACAAGAGATTATTGCTAAATTCAAAACTATACAAGTTGATGCTACAGAATATGCTTGCTTGAAAGGAATTGTGCTTTTTAAAACTGGTATGTAAATCTGTTGGTTTTTGTTTGGTTTTTGTATTTTTGTATTTGATTGAAAGTTTATTTACAGATTATTTGGTCATGTGAAATCGAAATCTAGTTCATATTGGTCTGGTGTCCTGTTTCTGGTGCGCTCTTTCCGATGTTATGTTTCTAGATGTGGAAATACAAAGACAGCTTTCTACAATTATGATTTTTTCATTTACTTGTATGAACTTTATGTATTAAAGTCAGATTACATAAAATCAAAGCTTTACGGTTTGTTACTTCTATTTTCAGTACTTCCTGGCAATTCATCCAGCGAATCGAAGACACTTCGTGATTTCCACACTGTTGCGTCACTGCAGGATCAAGCTCAAATGACGTTGAGCAAATATATACAAACCTCTTACCCCACCCAGCCATTCAGATTCGGAAAACTTCTGTTATTATTGCCTACACTAAAGACCGTCAGTGGGTCCACCATAGAAGAACTGTTTTTCCGTAAAACGATTGGAAGCATTCCGATTGAAAGACTCCTTATAGATATGTTTAAGTCAAATGACTTTTAACCTTGCACAAAGTGTATAAATTATTGTTATAGATCAGATATATTGCATAATATGTTTCTTTCTTCCCTTGTAAAGGGACAGAAATTGGTGCAGTATTTCAGCGTAATTATCTGCCAGTTCTTTACTTGAAATGTTAACATAGTATGATTGTTTTACATCTTCGTTGTCCGATTGTGTAGACATAGTAGGCGAGAACAAGTACCCAGCTCATATTCCTCGGATAAAGTGCTCTAAAAGAGTGAAAAGGGTAAAAAGAGTCAAAAATATTGTTGAATGACTTATATTTGCGTTATTTTTTAAGAGATCGGGAGTACCACAGTAGTCTTGCTAACGGTGTAACTGTAGCCAATGAGTAAGGGTCAGTCAAAAATCCTCTTCGATTTAAGCCATTTATATCTTGCTACTTACTGTGTTAATAGAAAGATTTACAGAATATTTTACTTTTTATTTTAAAAGAGGAATTAATTACCTTTCAGATGTAAATACAGTCTAATATTTACTTAAGAATGCATATCAAGAAATTAGTTCTGTGTAGCTGATCTATTTCCTCTCCTTCATTGGCGTCTGCTGTATAAATAACATTGAACATATTTGGACATAAAACGTGCACAGAGATTTGTTTCCATACCTCTTCGAACTGGGCACTACTTTCTGATGCGTATTTTTATTACTAGATTTACAGCCTCGTGGTTCTCATACGTGGTTCTCATACAGCCGTTTCACACACTATTTGGCAAAGTAAAGCTGGTGTATCAGCTAGTTGCTGTAAACTATTAAATCCCGCTTCCTTGTCAGAAATGCGACATCAAAAGTCAGCATAAATGTGCCAACAGCCAAAATATAGTAAATTGACACCAACAGTTGTTAAAATGTGCTACTTGCAATTTTTCAACAATAAAATAACAACATTACATCGACTTGATATCAAGAAGTCTATTTTAAATGCTCTTACGCAGGAAGTTGCGATCGCCTTTCGGTATAAGTGTGCCAAAATTGCTGCAATTTTTACCCACTTACACTATAATCACGAAGTCATGACTTGCAGTACTTATAACACTTTGCTCAATTGTTAGATTTCGCGGTAGTATCCTGTTTTACCATGGTCATGAGAAGTTATTTAAATATTTAGTATTTCGGAAAAGGCGAAACAAGGCATAAACTATGAAGAAATAAGTGAAATTTGGTAATAAAAATAATTGCAACATATTTCATTGTGTTTGTTAATCAACCACTGAACTATGAGTTTTGAAATATCTTTTTAATTTGGAGTTGTTAATTTCATTGGCATGCAGTATTTTTAAAATTATTTTTCGCTTTTTCATAAATGCAACAGTAAAAATCACTGTGAAAGGAAGTAGAGTAAACCTATTTACTTAGTATTGTTTCCGATAAAACGGCATAGAACCTAGAAGATCCTTACTTGCAAAAAATGTTAAATGTTTAATCATTTGACCAGATTCGGGTTTTTTTTCAACAAATTGATTTTCGAGTGTTTTTTTTGTGAACACTAGATTATTGAAATAAATTGCAGTATTTAATTGCACACTGCAGTCATTGTCTGATATTTTCAAACAAAATACCAACCAATAAAACACTATTACATGCATATGTTTTTTCTCACGATTTCTAATCAGCTGGTCAGCTCTCTCTTCCCATAACTAAACGTTTCTCTGTGTTGGTGATAATAAGGCGGAAATTGGCTACTATCTTTTCGGCTAATCTTACCTCCGGATAGCGAAGAGTTTCAAAGATCGTGAAAAACGAAAATTTGACGTGCCAACTTTAATAGCGGTTTAATTGAATTTCGCCTTTATTAGAAAATTGATGGGCAATTGTCTGATATTAATTCAGCACGCACAAAAACGACAGAGTTGCTAAACGAGACATGTGATGAATAATTAACAACTGTACCATATTTGTGGACTTTGTATTTTATCGGAGACAAGATCAAAGGTTTTTTCTAACGAAAGACAATCGATTTGGAAGACGGGTATAGCTTAAAATCAAATTTATCGTTAATTATTAAAAAGCTGAAGATAGCCTTTTTTATATTTTATTTACACTTCAAATTAAAAAATGTAAAGGATGAAGCAGACGCATTTTGATACATTTGAGGTACAGCTATTTGTTTGGCTTTAGTATTTTGAAACCAGATAATTGTTGCTAGATGTGACTATTAATTTACTTGTAGAACGATATACACGTTGGTCAGCTATATACACTATGTGGAATATATTGTTTGATCTGCTGTTCAGGTTGATAATGTTTCAAAATTATGACGCCTGTCGAGCTGGACTTGGACAGATCTACATGAGAACTTGTTTAATACACGCTTAGTTAATTCTACGCAAACACCAGTTTAGTGAGAACAATGTTGTAAATTTTCAACGGTTCTTATGATGCACCTTCACTTTTTTTCACTGACTCGAAATTATTTGAAAATGTACTGTTCTGTTGACATAAAATGCGACTTCTACCGAATATACAAAACACTGGAGGATCTGAAAACTATAATTAATTTCTACACGGACATTTATACGTCTTTAATAGCCATTAAATATTGCTGTCTACTCACAGAGTCCTGAACATGTAGCATCAAATCATCCTTTGTTACTCTCAAACTAACTACTTGGAATTTATTGTTTCACCATATTTGCTGTTCGTGATTTTAATTTTAGATTTTTTGTTGTTTTATGCATTTTACAAAGAGAGTATTATATTGTCAACTATTAATAAAGTATTATTATTTACATAAATGATTCTTATTTGTTATTCAAACCATCATTTCATGCTAATGAATTGTTCAACGTTATTCGGTTGCATGTTGTTAATGATGCAGTCAATCATTATTTCTCATTTAACAAAAATAGATTCTGCAAATGTGATCGGCATTCTCCAATAAATGAACCAATCAACTACCTAAGTATTACTTGGAGAAGTGCATGTGGCCAAATTGTAATATACCGAGGCAAGTAACTTGCCTATTTTGTATACGATTTAAAATCCACAGATCGTGAAAGTTCCTTGTACACTTGGAACAAGAGGGTTACGCTGGCACAAAGTCGTTCTACGCACCTAGACACTCTCAAGCCCACTGGGTTGTCATATTTAAACATACAGTATCTAGCCACATGAGGAAATCGGTTTCAAAGAATTAAATATTCCTATAAAAGTCTATGGTTTGTGGTTAAAGCCAAGAATATGTCTTCTCTGTATGAATGTTAGTAAAAATGACCCCGAGCGAGGTCAGTTCTAGTCACTCAAAATGTCTCAACTCTTGCAGTTAAGGAGAAAAATGAGATCTTATCAGTGACAATAACACGTCAAGTCAAAGATAACATACACCAGAAATACAAAAAGTTCACTTGGATAAACCGGTTGGTAGAATCTGAAAGTCCTTATTTTAAGCTAGCATGAACTATCAACAACAGGTTGATCAAAGAAGATATTTCTTCCGTCATTTGCCTTGCACGTGCTGCTGATTCACCCTGTACTTAGAATATACTAACAACTGAGTGTCCTTAAAAGCGACGAGATAAATGAAGAAGGGTCGGGAAAGGAAGTACATGCACTCGTAAGTTCCTTCAACAGTCACCCTACAATTTTGTCTCTGTGAAACAATTTGGAATGTATTCAATTCATTAACTTAAAGAAAGGCGAAACGTTTGAACTTGCATTTTAGCAAGTGTCACTCATGTAACATGGAACGGACATGCAGCATATTTAGACATACCGTGTCACGATTTTGAATCAATTTCACAACAAGTGACACCGGTATTGCAGTAATGTTCTGAAAGGTATGTGATCATTGCAAGTGATTTGTGTACTTTGCCATCGACTTCTACTGTCAAAAGGACTTGAATTTTTGTGGTCTTACAACTTGAAATAAACATAAGTTTTCTTAAACATACATTAAGTTGGTCCTTCTAATTCTTAAAGAACGCTATTGAAAACATGCTTCTGTTGAAATATCGGAAATTAATCGCATTGGGACATGTGTGTCTTTTATAAAGTCACGGCGGGTAAATATTGTTCCAAGTACTTGTGTTGGATTTTTGTGTCAACTTCAGATGTACCTTTATTTGCGAACAAATTTTCGATGGGATATAAACGCCGTTTTTTGCTTTAAAATGGATTAAAAACTAAACATTAGAAACTTACTGTCCGTACTATATAGCCAGTATCAACTTACCCGTGAACTTAGCCTTGACTTCGAAGATTAAAATTTTGTTTTCTTATCAAATAAAAAAGATTGCATTTGGTATTTGTAGAAGGTCTAGACCACGTTGTGCTTAGAAGGACAACATGCTATTAAACATTGCTATGGAAAGCCAGATAATTAATTTGCTATGTAGAAATTCGAGTAGGCTGTAAGTGCTCTAACGCGCACCTGCGTTGATGAAGTGGCGTAGATAAAGTGATAGAAAGTAAAATAGTGAAAGCAATATGTGAATAGTGTAGACATTTAATTATAGACTATGGGTTTATTAAGATTTTCAATGATGTGGGTAACACTGCAACAATAGAATACATATCATTACAAAGGGCTACCTTGTTAAAACAAGCTGGTACCACTGCTCTAATGAATATTTAAATAACACCAAAATTGAGTGCATAGTTAATAATAAATGTTTTTGTGTGTATACATATGAACCAGAAAGATTGATGTGATTTACCGACTGGGCGCTCTCATGTTTTCTTGACTTTACCAGCTGTGAACAAGTATAATGACGTTAGCCTAACTTCATAAAACCCGTTTCCCACAAAACAGTCAGTCTTTATAAAGCATGTCAGCCATACAGTCACAGAATGCGTCCTTCCATGGGGTCTTTGTTCGTGGCAAAACTTCACTGATCGAGACAGCCAATTAAGACTGGTCAGTAACATTATCGCCAAGGGAGGCTATTATATCTGAGTTGACTGACTCGTTAATTTACCCACAGAGAACTGATGGCAACTGTCCTATGTCTGCGTGGCTGATTCATTTTTTTTTATTTCGGATTGACCGAAAATGACCATGGTACAATTACCTTATTAAAGTTGTAATTGCACATTATTAGTCATTATTTTGATTTCTTTGCTGTACTAAACAGTCGATTCCACTGAAACTAAATCATGGGAATATTTTGTTGTTTTCACAAGGTATTGTCTGTAAACCCTTGATATAAACAGAAAAGAAATAAAATTAAATCAAAAGATTTGTTAGAGATTTACTTTAAAGTGTTATTACCCTTTCAAATTTGACCATTACAATTAAAAAAATACATTAACCACTGATTTAGTCCTACAAAAATTAATATTACCAAAGAAGTTACTATACTATACGAATCTGAACTACAATATTGTTTTTAAAAAGTGAGCATATATTTTGACAATCCTAGTCAAAAAATGATAATCCGTCTATTCCAAGGTATCTTGTCAATTCTATCTGTTGTTAAGATCTTACATGTTTTGATAAAGCATTCCATGTCACGGTTTTAAGGATCTTACTTGATCATTATGCTGAAGTCTAATATTAAAAACTATCTTTTTGCTATATAAGAACTCGGTTGTAAAAGTGTAAAGTGTAAAGTGTTTGTTTATTATAGTGTCACCCCTATTTAAAGGGCCAGCCATTTCTGACTTACGAGACACCTTCTTTTTGAGCACATGTACCTCCCGAATCCTATCCTTTTAACGCCAGGCACCAGGCAAGTAGGCATACGGTAACCATTATTTAACTAGCTGGACATTGGACATTATAGGTTTCAGCTAGATACCCGTCCATCTAATTTAAATAACGATTTAACAAGCTAGCACAAAGTTTCGGATGGGGTATATACTATACAAGGACTCATTGTGTCTGTTAGTTTTTCGTGTTCACTCCATATTTCCTAGCCTTCTTGGAAGAACTTCTTCAAACTTGGGTAGTATGTTCATTTCATTGAGATAACATGCATATGACGTGCATATCCAGCGATCAATGTGAAGGCCATACAAAAGGATCAAATGTCATGACACTATATTTTCAAAGTCCCTTGAATGATTTTCATAAAACTTTAGTTTATATGTTCATGCAAGCGAATCGACGTGCAAAACCCATGGGCCAATCTCGCCGATTGAAGGTCAATGTCACACTTATGAGTCAAATGTTCATGAAACTGGAATTAATGATGATAAACGTGGTCGCTCTGTTACTCCGGAAGCACTTGCTTACCGGATATCGAATGTTCACCTAAACGGGGCGATAAGCGTTTGTGATTTTCAGTGATAATTCTAGTTTATACAATAACGATCATTTCAAATATCCTGGTGTCATCTAATCTAAGGCTGAAAGTGTAGTGCCTTCAAGAATTATTTCATTGTAAAGAGGCGATTGCCTACAATCTATAATGATTAAAAGAAAGATGTATATAACACGTTAGTTGAAAAGACATTAAACAGCTATAAATTTCGTTTAAAGTTTGTCTACATAAATTACATAGATTAGATTGTAAGATTCAAATAGCATGCATACATATATAAGATTGGAGCATTTAAACATAAATAACATGGACACATTATATAAGACTTAAACATTTAAACATAAATAAAATGCAGACATACATAAGGCTTACGCATAGACTACATGCAGGTATGTAAGGCGTAAATATTTGAACATAAATTACATGCAAACATATAAAAAGACTTAAAGACCTAAACAACTTGCATGCAGACATAACTTGACTGAAATACGTATACAATGTCATGCAGACATTGAAAACAAGGCAGTCTAAAAGACGGCTATATCCCCCACCGTATAGTAACACTGAAGGAATAAATGTTACTGAATGTAGTTTTCTCTCAGAAGAGCACTTTTTAAAAAAGTAAATGAAGTTACTGATCTGTTCAAGTAGTCAAAGAAAATGCCTCTATGAAGTAGGGATGTATAAGTTTTGTGAATGGACAGACTTAAATGTTTGATCTTAAGTTTTGACATTGACGCTTCGTCGGCGTGGCCAGATTATTGCTACTGTACATAAGCTATATGTTGTAAACATTTGACCTCTGTTTCAATAAAATCCTTCAAAGGTTAAAGGAGATATGGAGCGAACAAGAAATTCAAGACTCAAACCTTTGACATTTATTTATGACCCTGACATTGACGACCCAACATTACCAGACCATAGGTTCTGCTCTTAGTCTTGAAATTGTGAACATTTGACCTGAGTTTCATCAAAATCTTACAAAGGGTTAAGGAAATATGGAGCGGACACGAGTTTTTAAGACTCAAACTTTTGACCTTAACGTGTGATCTTGACCATGAGCCAACGAGACCTGTTCATGTGTTCTGCACACGGTCTTTATGAGGTAAATGTCTAAATTTCATCGAAATCCTTCAAGGGGTTAAGGAGATATATAGCGGAAAGGCAATTTTACGGACGGACGGACGGATGGAAGGACGGACGGACGGACGAAAGGGACGGACGCACGAACGGAACGGACGGAGACCATTCCTATACCAGCCTCCCGCCTCCCGCTTTCCGTGGGTGGGGGGGGGGGGGGGGAGTATATTATAAACAACTCACATTCAAACTTTAACTGCGTATAATCTCAAAACCAAAAATTGTTAAACTGCCATAAAATACACATACCCATACCTGCAATATATGACAAACAATCGGCTGCAGAAAGCGTGGACGATTTCTCCCACGTTAGGTTCATACCAAACCATCCTCTTGAGTTTTCGTCTGTTATTAAGATCCTCTTGCTTCCCGGAGGCGAGGACACAGCCTGCGTCATGTTACATCTATTTACCAACCAGTTCACTCCTAACATTACATCTCCCATACCTAACGCATTGACGGGGATAATAGAGATGTTGGGAATATTGTCAACTTAGATTATTTCGACTTCAAATGATTTTGATCATTTTGATAAGGGCTAAAGTCTATGTAAGTCAACACTCACAGCTTGCGTCCGTCTTCCAGTCGCCTTTTCTGTGGTAATTTGTAACCTGCTTGTTAACTTCGAAAATGAAGTGTATGGGAGGATATTAGATATCACTTTAAAACTGATTCTTAAAAGTTGATGGAGGAGTCAAGGTTAGATAGGTAAACTGCAAAGTAAAAGCCGGTACATGCCGGTACATGCCGGTACATGCCTAGTTTGAATAAGTTCTGTATAAGAATCGTTGGTTGTCACACATGATGCTATATGTGTAGGTTGTATGTCCGAACAGGAACGAAAGAAACTGTTCTGCCATTATGATAAATGAAACTTGTTCAGATTATTGTAAAATGAAAATATTTTTAAAACACATTTATGTACAAGTCTCGGTTTGACCAACTGAGACAAAAGTGCTTCCGTTTTGTCTTTGGGAAGTAAATTGTAGAATTAAATGCAAATTGAACACTTTGAAAAATCAAAATATCTGGAGAAGTGTCATCTATACCATCTGTCGTCTGTATTTGTCTTCCCTTCACAATCTATCCTGTATAGAATATAGATGCGCGCGCCTAGCAAGTTATGTTCTAATTCAATTGAAAATGAAGAAATCAACAAGGTCTTTTTGTATTTGTGATATAATCAATTAATATTGTAGAATACTATCTAACGTGACCTTTACCTTGGTATTAAATTTAAACGGATTTTAATTAAGTTTTAAAAATATAATAATAAGGCGCCAATCAAAAGTTAATTAAGTTGATATAAATCAAAGTATAATATTTAAGTTGGAAGTTGATCCAACAGAGACTTTGATACCCGAACTTGTTATTTATCGCGTTTGTTATATTTCTACAAAAACATGCAGCGGCTGAGACCAGGTATAAAATATCTCGTATTGAATAACAGGAAAATTAGATTTGATAATTAAGGTATAACATGACAATATTCTTTGTACAAATATTTGATGAGCTACAAACTACTCTAACGGGAAATAATTATGTCAATAAAACAAAAGGTTCACAATATTCTGAATCAAAACGGCGACCCTGGGGCCGTATGCGTGCGCAGGTAGGTACTCGGGACGTTGCATAGATACTTTGTGTGGATGAAAAGCAGTTGCATACAATTAAAGGGAAGAAGTGGTTTAAATGTTACACGAGTGAAAATAACTTCTTTTGGTGTTCACGGGTGAAATTATTCATGATATTACATCGACACCAACATTTTTTTTATTTCATGTCTTAATTTTGTTGGGTTTGTTTCAATACAATGTCGAAAATCGCGGGAAACACGATCAGAAATCATAGCAAACATGAGGTCATTTTAAAGGTCCAATACTAACGAAAGCAAAAATTCAAATATACTTTAAAAAACACAAAAATAAGTTATTTTTAATATAAAATGAAAGTTGGTATGTAGAAATTCTAATTAAACCGCAGTACATGTACAATTATTTTTCTATGCATTATGAAGAAAGTTAAAAAGACCTGGGTAGTCATTTTGTCGAATCACTGAGATTTCAACATAATGCACATATCCCCCCCCCCCCTTTTCTTCGTGTTCCAAACACTTTCTGTAAATTTTAACCTGACAATCTTCATTATTTAGTGTCTTGCATAAGGTAATGTACTTGCCATTGAAATAACTATCACTTAATTTTCGCTTAGTAGTGGACCTTTAACGACGTCATTGGCGTATGGCTTCCGGCATTCAGTACGCTCGGTATACATTTTGACGTTAACCCGGGTAGAAAATTTTGATAATTTTCACTGAGTGGACAGTGAGTTTATCGAGATATAATTCATTGTTATATTCCGATAAACCACCGGAAAACATAAAAGCATTTTTAAAATTTCGCCACTCCACTGGGGCCTCATCTAAGGGGAGGGGGTGGGGAATTTTTTTTGCAAGTTACATTAAAAAAGAACTTAACTGTGAACTAAATTAAATCAGTAATATTAGTTTCAGACAACAAGAATTCTTAAATTTCTGTATAAGAAATGCAGGGCCTCATTTCTAAACATCCATTTTCTAAAAAAAATTTAAATTATTATTATTATTACTATTATTATAGTATTAGTTCATACATTAAGGAAGTATAAAAATAGTTCATACATTGCAAAATGTAACATCTATACCTGCACACATTTCGTACATTACGAGAACAGAAGACATTGCATGCTTATTGTTCAGCAGTTTTATCTTTGTAATTAAAGCAAGGTTTGTTTCTTTTTTTAGTTACAATAAAATCTACTTTTTTTCGATATCTTGACAGTATCTGAAAATGTTAACAAAAAGAACAAGAATACTAAACACAAGCAAGATACTAAAAATGCATCATGTCCTTGTTTCGAAAATGAAAAAACAATAGTAATGACTGATGATTTACCATTCAGTGTCTTGCTTCTTTTTTGTCACCATATCACAATTGTGAACCATGAGAGAAAAAAATCAAGAGTAGATTTGTGGTTAAAATATATCAAATATATATACCGACAGATTTGTTACCACATCTCATTCGTAACGTTATTATATGGTGTACACCGGCCGTGGAAATTATAAAATTGCTTGATTTAAACTGAAAATTGTGTATCATTCCTATATTTCCAAATATGCCATTTTATTTAAAATAGAATTGTGTTTATAATTCTGTAAAGACTTTGGCTATATACTCCAAACATTTTTTTTTACTGAAGTTAACTTTATTTCTTTTTCGTTATACATTTTTGTGAGATTTGTAAGCAAAGGAACTGTTAAATCCAAGAAAGATGATATTTTCCTACATTCCGTGAATAGGTGACATACTGCTTCTCTCTCTAATTTATATAGGTTACATAAACCATCAGATAAATTCATTACATTTAATTTGTGCTCTGTGTTTACTACATTATGAATTATTTTCCACTTCCATTGATCAGTTTGCTGAATGAACATTTTAACCAGGTTCTATTCCACCAAAAAGTTTCTAAACTTTCAATTGTTAGAAACTACACAGTTCTTGTGCCAAACATAATAAAAATCTGAGAAGCCTGTCCAGAAAAAAGCAGCATTTTAAATATCCGACCCTATCCCTATGGAATGGGGATTGGTGTGGACAGGGGGTGTAAGTGGTGGATATCATAAAGAGCCCTCATTAGATTATTTGAGCGAATTACAATTAAAGGTTGATAACAGGTTTCAGAGAAAGTATACGCTATTGTATACATATTTTAAAATTCATGAAAGTGTATTGGTTCCTTAGTTATGTCTCCGGATGGACAAACGAACCGCCATCATTGGCGCCGATATAAGACAGTCATAGCTCCTTAGTTGTGTCTCCGGATGGACAAACGAACCGCCATCTTTGGCGCCGATATAAGACAGTCATAGCTTTCCATATTATACCTTTACATCACTGAGGCACTGCGATTCGAGATTGAATACAAAACAATTTCTGTATTCTAATTCCATTACTTAGTATGAGAGTTCTCGAACCAGATAACTTTATAATGAGCTGTATTTCTATGTGACTTCATACATATACGTATTAGTATTATCATTGGAGAGATGGTGGCGTGTGTATGTTAAATAAAACTGACCGTCTTAGACTTGTGTTTGCTTTTCGGGTGCATGTCGAACGATATAACAAACATAAGATGGTAATTTATATCAAGTACAATTGGTGTGCTTCAGGGATCGCGATGCAGTTCCACGTGAGAGTCTCGTCTCTCGGCATGATTTTGCTCTTGAAGGACAGCAGTGACTTCTTGAAAACGGATCCAGACGATATGTTATTCATATATATTTTTGAGAGCCGAGGAAGATTATGGTAAAATGCACGAGTAAGCCGTAGACAGACAATTCGTCTACTACTAATAGTGAAAAGAATTATGGATTAACTTATTTCACCAAGAATTATAAAGATCTTGCTGACTTCATGTTTTTAGGATACTTAGTTTTCAAAAAAAGGGATAAAAAAAACATTACTATACAGACACAGAGTTTCAGTTCCGCCAGTATCATTTCAAAGAAACATAAGACTAGAATTGGGAGATAGCAAGACAATTAGAAAAGCAAAATCAAACTTTTAAATTAACCAACTTAAGTAAACCATTGACAAACACTCAGGCTATACAGAGAAGTTGGTTATACAAATGTATAAGGTTTTGTAAACAAGCATGTAAAATGAAGTGCTCTGTGTGTAACTAATTTATCAATTTACATTTGAAAGATTAAGGGTTATGAAAAGACAACTGAAATGGGAAAAAGGTTTTTAGAAGGCAAAGCAAAAACAAAATATTGCTACAGCTGTAAGTGCATGATTAGTTATAAGTCACTTAAGAATCACGAGTGAGATTCGTCCTGTAGCGAGGATGTTATATGAATGAACTCGTGTTCTAGTTTTCATCTAGTAACTCTGGTTACTTTCCGTTGCATATAGAACAAACTAGACTAGAGATTCGACATATGAATCACAATTACACCACTGACCATCGCAAATTACCTAGACATTACCCTGACGTGCTTTGAACGAAAAAATCGCTTAACATTCAAGGGAATATCAACCTCAAAACACAAGCAACCAGGAGCACAAATCAATGCTGAAAACAACAGACCCGGTCATACGTATATCATTCACCTTCAACTTATAGGGCTGAGTATCGGTCCAGTTTGTCATATGCTGAGGGAATAAGCAATAGACAATAGTCCTGGACGAAATTTGATCAAACACACTATATTAGTTGAATATAATACATGTCAATTGTCGAGAGACAGAACTTATCAAATTGGTTTACGTTTTATGAATTTATACGGAATGAATATAGGGAGCCGATGGAAAAGAAGAGAGAACCCATTATAGCAGCCTCATTGATACAATATGTATTTCATAGTTGAATAATATTAACGTTTTAATACAGATCGCAAGGATAACCTACTCATCATTTGTTAAAAAGCGATTAAAAAGAGTGCTATGGGTTAAACAGTTTTGTTCAAATATTTGAAAGGAATAGTTTTAGGTTTCTAAATATTTTACAGTAAAAGCTGTGTTATCAGTAAACTCACACGTCCTTTATACCATTCTAGTAGAACCTGTTACTTAGTAAAGCGGTTAAGGATAACTAATTCAGAAAATATTCATTTATAAAAAATAAACCTAGGATTTCCAAATCCACTGACGCAAGGCCAGTACAACTAAAGCTAGTGTAACACAGAGGACGGATAAAGCGGGGTAAGTATCTATTTGTTTCGTGACTTCTTTCAAACACATTTGTTTCCCCTGAAGATTGGTGACGTTGAAGGAAAGATGTTTGAACAGTACTGTTATAAAATATAATTTTATACATGTTTATAAATTTAATCTTTATATATATCTGCTTGCCTACCTTTAAATGGGAAACCAGGAAAAGTAAGTAACAATTAAGGTATGGTATATTTTATCTTTCAAGTCACCATCATGTAAATCATATCTTAAATACAATGTAATTTGTATATGTATATGAAGCATTAGCAGACACCGTTCATCTGTTTCACTTTAATGACGACAGTTTTTATCTGTAAATGAGCTCCATCATAATAACCAATGCCTCCCATTTCTCTTTTCCCGAAAACTCCGTTCAAATTTCCAAGTTTATAACAGTTATTATACCACCATCCGCCTCCGTCTAAACTGTCCCTGCAACAGTTACTAGTGCTTGCATCATTGTCCCTGTCGTAAGTAGAAAACTTCATGTTGTTATGGTAACTGAGAAGCTCATTGAGAGATCCGTTGTATCGAAATGCGTCCACGTTCAGTCTGTAAGCCGTGGTTGCCCCATGTACGGTAAACACTTTGTAATGGGCGTAGTCCTTGCTTCCGTCGTAGTTTTCTATGTCGATGAAGACTTGGCTTCCGTGACTTGTCAGTCGATGTATTTTCTCGAGTCCTAACCAGTGAGAACCATCAAGATCACCAAAACTAGTGACATAGTCTTTCCATGGTCTGTAGAAATTCACATCACCGTCAACACGACGCTATTAAATAAAAAACTGTAAAATTTAACATTTAAAAATGGCAACATTTTAATTGGACTGATGTGAATGTTGATTGCCTGGACGTCTTAAATAAAAATGTAAATTGGATTGGTCACAATTAAAGTGAGACAATAATATTTGCTGTTGTCCCTGATACTAAAGAAAATATAGATTTTCATGAAGGTCTATAACATACTTGTTTAGACCGTGTCTGTCGTTATGCAGGATCGTAAGGACGGCGTTTGCGTCTGGGCTGATTGTCCTGCATTCAAATCGAGTAAATATTCCAACAAGAACTGGAAACTGGCGATTTTGTTGGGTTTAAGACATTAATTGACATAGAGTGAACATCATCGGAACCAGTATCTGAATGAAAATCTTTTATGACTTACTTGTATGACGGTCCATCCGCCATTAGTCATGTCACAGAAGACAAAGAAAGGACAACGCCCATCTGGTGAAATGGCATATATCCCGTCTGTCTGAGTTCCATTTGCGTATATCTCTACACAATCTTAACATCAAAGATGAAAATAGAATTCGATTTACTAATTGTCAGGTTTTTATTTCAGATAAAGAATAGTTATTTCTACACAATATTACTCAGACCTCTTACAGAACTACATAAATGAATACACAATGATATAGTTTTATAAATTTAACGCCGAAGAACATAGATAACAATGTTTGTATGTAATACAATAAACATTGTTAAGCGAATACATCTAAATAGTGAATTAAGCATGTCTTAAGATATGAATCATCCGAGTAAAATACAAGTCTACTGTCACACACTTCACGTAAAGCATACAAATACACATATCAGATTAAAAACATAAATAAAGAAGATTCTGCTACTTGTTCATAGACTTACCTCTAGGAATACCATCAATAGTTGTAAATGAAGTACTGCTCTTGTGCTGCACCAGTTTCTGAAGCTGTTCTACCTGTATTTGAAGTGCTTGAAGTTCCTTCTCCAGATGTCTGCATGAAGACGTGGATATATGATCTGTACTTGCTGAGCACATCCATGTTTCAGCCCCACTCACATGCTCATGGTAACTCAGAATGAACAAATATAACACACACTTCTTTAACCAAAATTGCATCTTTGTCACGATGAATGTATTGACATAAGAATAAAATAAAAACAAAATTCAGGCGTCAAAAAGGAGAAAAATGTTAACTTTATCAAGTAAAGCAAGCACTTTTTATTCTAACGGAAGAACATACTTAATCAACTGAATGTTTTAACACACTGTATTGTTTGACACATTTTGTGTTTATCAGAATAAACCATCTGCTTACATTTAGCAATACTTAGTAATGTCGGACAAAGTATGTTTGTTTGAATTCTGCACTCCTTGAAAGGTACTTCTATAAATTATGTACGCTACCGACGAGACAGTTACCGAAACGGTTTAGTTATATTACAAAGAACCAGACAGTAAAGTAAGGCTAGAGTATATCAAATGTACTCCAGCACTGTACTTTATACAATAAAGTACTTTTTTATGCTTTTCAATGAAATACTGAAATATACCTGTGAAATAAAATCGATATTTTCACTGTTCCAAAGCAGTGAAAATATCAAAATCTTCAACCCGGATTGTAAATGTAATTACAGAGATAATGCCGGAAACCAAACCATAGTAGTAGTAAAATGCGTGATGTGTGTTATGCATTCTGATGACGTTTTTCGCTGTTTTCGACATTTAATTGTATAGAAACTCAGCGCCACTCGTGTAAATATCACCTTTGGTGCCCACTCGGTGAAATTATAATGTGATATTACACCGAAAGCAACAATTATCCATAATTATGTATAGACAAAAAACGAAATAGAGAAACAATCGTCGGTGTGTTTTGTTATATTTATTATGCATGATTAGCAAATAAACTTTACATTCACACGTATTTAACAAAATACACACAATGTTTATTTGTGCGCCTCTAGGACAATATGCGTCTTTTAACTGTGAATGAATTTCTTGTTTGATAAGAACAGCTCGTCTGTAGGGCGCTCATATAAAATTTCCGTCATTTCTCAGTACTTTTTATCCAGAATAATAAGAATAAACAAAGAGTAATGTACATTTTGTTTTACGTGTGACACATACATCTCTTGTTCTTTCATATCTCTACCTGTCATCGAGGTATTGTGTGAACATTAAATTGTTTCGGTGAACGAACACTATTTCGAACAGGTTCATGGTCAAAGTCACTATCAGCCGCGTTATAAAAGAACAGCGACGCATCATAATTGTAAACATTGTTAATATAATATATCTTAGCCAACTTTTCACCAACACAACGACGTCTTCCAAAACTAAAAGGCAAAATATGAGCAGACTTCTCTTTGTTGATTTCACCACCTCTCTGACTGGAAAGTTTCCGGATCAACTCAAGATTGGGGAAAAGAACAGTGTATTTATCGACATCGAATCCTTATAATTTCGTATTAGTCATAGGAAGGTGTGGCAAAGCAAATGGAACAACTTAAGCTTTTCTCATGACTTCATGAATTGTAGCATTCCCGTAAGGCAGAATGTTCCGCATTTTCCATGTTACTGATTATGATTGCCTAGTAATTTGTACCTCCGGATAGGCTGCCATGTACAACATGAGAAAAATATTGTTTAGTCAAGGTGGCAAAGCCGGCCTTATGCAAGGTTGTAGTTGTATGCATCAAACGTGTAGAAGAAATATTGTCTTTCAAAGAATGGGATGTTACAACCAAGGTAAAATATCCACAATGTATCCCAAACCGAAACGTTTTTAGGATATTATTAATACTTAACATGATGTTTGATTTCACATTCATTGTAAGTTCAAAACATCATTTGTTATGAAACTCTTTGTAATGCTATTTTAACTTCTGATACGATTAAAATAGGTTAGTCTATTATATGCTGTAACAGCTTTTCTGATGTTTTTATCTTCTTCAAGAAACAGATCTTCCAGCAAACGTGCTTTGAAATGTTTTTAGACTGGGTCGTTTTCGTGAGTTTTAGCAAATTCTTCTAACACACCAATGGCTTTCCTTACAGCGACTCTTGTTGGAAAATCAGGTCGACCTGGAAAAGCATCGTACGTCTTCTCATTCCGACCCCGCCTTAATGATCTCGTTTCCATTTACAACAACAGCTTTCCAACTTTCAAAACGAATTTGCACCACATTCCCGTATGATTGCCACAACTTGAAGAACTCTTTCTTGCGGTTACCATACAAAAGTAAGTGCCCGGTGAAACGGAACCCTGCTCGACTCACAGTGGTACGGCTCCGAAGTTATAAACTACATATACACTACATATAATCTATAGACAAGGGAATGAACTTCATTTAGAGTCATATTCTACCCGCTCTCGCTTTTCGCCCGCTGTCTTATTTATGGGTGCAATAATTGCTGAAATTATACACGCAACCCTTTGTCTATAGATTTATGCGCACTATGGTATCTAACTTTCCTATGTAAATCATTACAATCACCAGAAGCGCGATTGTTTTGCTACAATGAGGCAGTGTCCAAGTTCGTGACCCGCATAATATAACTTAAACGGCTTTCGATCGACAAATGCGGACAAACAAAAATCAGGAATGATGCATAACTTTATAACATGAAAGCTCCAAGGAAGATGCAATTCCGTCTCGTTCTTTGCATAACGGTTTTTTTTATTCATCGACGTCCATATTGTTGATATGAAAACGAGGCGGACACACCTCCAGCATCTAGTGTAATAAGTTATTTTCATTGGCTGGACCATATATGGCATATTCCGCGCTGATCTCCCGATATGTATGCGTTAGATATGTGGTGGATACAACAACGCCGAGAATCGTATAAGAAACGTAAACGACATAAATTCATGTTGTTTTTTTTTCAAAAACGAAATAAAAGTAAATAATTCTCCAGAAAACAGGATGATAGTCACTTAGTGCACATAAGCAATAAGTCTTCAATAAATTCTGATGACACTGTCTCAATTTATAAAACAGTATACCAAATTCACTCCAAGAACTGTACTTTATACCTTAAAGTACTTTTTTATGCTTTTCAACGAAATATTGAAATATATCTTCGGTCCTAGTATTTCTAAGAGCTTTCACAAAATGGACAGAACCACAAATACTCAGGTTTGATTCCTAAGCATGCATGAAAGAAATACTTCAGAAATCTCGACCAGTTAAAGTGAATTAGACATATGTTAATAAGAGCGTCGATGGGCAAGTATACCCTCGCCCCTAGAGTCAGTGCTTCCTCGGCAATAAATACACACGCTCACATGTAGAACACATGCGACCTGTTTCTCAATAGCTTTTGTGCTGAATGTACTTGCTACACGGAGGAATATACAGTATATATAACCATGCCCTCTGCCTTGCCTGATTGGACAATACTAATAAATATTCTTGCAAATTTCAATCTTTTACCACATCTTGCCATGTATAACATGGACTCAAAGAAGTTTACTTCATAGTCCCTCTCCAGACTGCTGTTGATGTCTTTTATATTTTATCAATTTCTCATAAACGTATTATGCTTTAGCAAAAGAGTGATTCAGCAAAATCTCTTGTCTTACCAGTGATACCGTTCATCTGATGTCACAACCTATCATGCGCTGGATGTCATCATCTTCATTTCCACATGTCATACATACTGAATTTTATGGAAATGGCATATATAAGACCACTATTGTTGCTATTAGCAGTCTGGACAAATCTGTTACAGCAGCTACTTTTTGGCTTCATGTAATGTCCCAATCGATTGATATACATGTAGTTTAAATCCAGAATAACGACCGTCACTTTAAGTAAATATAAAAAACCATGGCTGAAACGAATACACATCTTGTATTCCGCTTTCAATCACCTGGGAATCCATACTTACACAATCACTAAACAAAGGGAGGAATGAGATCACGTTGATGATAACTTACACTTATTCCGACACGATGTGTGGAATTTCTGATTAATTCATCGCATCCTATCATTTGACTTAGAATATGCATATACCCAAGTAATATATATTCAAGAAGAGCAAGAAATAGGTTACGTTTGTGAGACATGAAGTTAATTATTTTGGAGTTGAATTACGAAAAATGAAGTTAACAGGAATATTTTTAAAGGAAAAGAAAAGGTTCACAAAAAAGCAGGTGGCACCCTACCATCTGGTAGTTGCTACTCAAAGATTAGTTTGTTGTTGCAATAGCTGAATGTGCACTGAAACATGTATTATGATCCTTTGTGAATGCTTCATCATTGTAATCAAACGCTGACATACAGCTCACACTGTATTATAGACTTGACAGATGGTTTCCCACTTTACTGTAGAATGATGTGAGTTCATTAGATATCTTACTCGCTTATAATTTTTGAGATAACTATAAACTCCTTCTTGCAGAACTGCTCAAGTCTTTCCAATGGTAGATCTGTACGAACTTTGTTAATATAAATCTGTGATTTTGTTAAAGCTCTTTATGACTTTATACTGTCTTAAAGGGACTAAACAGAGTCGTCTTCCGGTAAAGAGAAATTGTAAGTGTCACGGTCAAGAGAGTCTATGTCTAACAGAAGTTGGTCAATGTCCTTGTCATCTTCTTCACTGTTTTCCAATACACTGTCCATGTTGGTTGGAACACAGTCATCTGTCACATTACCATCTGCTTTTTGGTGATATCTGAAATACAGAGTGAATTATTTGAAGGGAATAAATTACCTATTTCACATGAAAGAAAAACATAGGTCACTTCGAAAATTCATATCAGAGCGCCTATCAGTTGTTAGGGTGCGTTCGCCTTACAGCCGGATAGTATATAATGAAAACATCCTCCTATGGCCAAGCAACTGTTGTAATGAAGCCTTTTAACTTTTGCTCATAGTTTTATATCCCATTACTGAAAAACGGACGAAATGCAACAATTTTCTTTGGTTGTTCACCACTGTGTAACAAAGCATTCTCCTCTTTCTTTTAGGCTGATGCTCAGGATTGAACTTGGTGGGTGCAAATTAGAAATTAATGATCTGTTACAGTAAGAGAAATAAAAATTTGAATGTCTGCAGACTAATATGTTAAATCGTGTCGGAATAAGGATATTTACGGACTGATTTTGGCAAATATTTCCAGATGCCAGGACAGTAAGTTAAGTCAAACAGGTCATATATGCAAACCAAGTGATAAAGGATAGTGCGTGCATAATGCAGGATGGTATTTAGCTTGTTGACTGACTATTTAAATCAACAGAATGTGGATATTGTGTATGTTGGATCATCTGAAATCACTTTTGAATTGAAAACTGGGTGTGTTTTCAATGGATCAGAAATTGATAAATCTGTAACATTCTACAATAATTGCACATGGGCCTTATTTGTAAATAAATGTAACATTGACTTAAGTAAACCTGGCATTTTCAACAAATATAAAATCAGTCGAGAAAGTATTAACCTTATTTGTAGAATTGTATGGTGTTATAATTATATGTAACATAGTTGTTAGTAAGTTCCATATATTAGAACAATGGGAGTCTCCAGAAGATGACCAAAGTAGGAGAGCAGTGAGGTAATTGTCTTGTATCTTCCATTGCCACTGGTGAGACTATTACAGCAAGTGTAAAGCAGTTGAACAAAACTTTGAGTGGTCCCTAACCTCGGTTCCCTCTTACCAAGCTTACCTATATCTAGACTTGTGTATCGTAAATCAAATTGATGAGTTGATCGGAAACTGCTTTCGGACTGATACATTCTGTCGTAATATTAGACTGAAAACTGAAAATCGTCTACCAGTGCTTATTGTGAAGTGTTGGCTTCTATATAAATCGACCTTGTTCTAGTGTTGTATAGGTCGACACTTGGCTATTTGATAGTTTCGCTACTTTTACTTTACTTTTAAGGGGAAGTTGTGATAGTTGTCTGATGCACTCTTACTCGCCAATACAAGTTACAACATTTAATTAATACTACAATTAAACATTATCTATAAACAACTATTGACAAACACACATAACAACATAGAAATGGTATATTGCAGCAATACTGACATACAGTACAGGTTCGAATCCTATTTTGTCTGTATAATGAGAAAAAAATATAAACAAATGTACATGTATACAGTCCTTCTATGATTTTCTACATCAAAGGTTATTGAGCAGGAAGACAACCAACTTATCACATTAATTTTGCTTTCATTAATACTCATTTCCCCTCCTCCCCCTTTGAAACCAGCATTGCTTCAAAACCCCATGATTGAATGTGAAAAACGTAACATGCCTTTATGTCAAGGCTCGCAAGGACACAAAACTTTATGCTTGTCCGGTGTCTTGAGAAGTTAGTAAATCTATGCCTGCAACGCACCTCCATTTTCTTATGCGAATCCAGTTGAACATCAGTACAACCTTTTTGCCGAAGTTTCAAAATTTCTCAACGATGGCTATATATACAAATGTAGTTTAAGAAAAATAATACAGCGGGCGAAAACCGAGCACCGGGTATAACTTTACTTTAAATGCAGTTCTTTCCCTTGTATAGCTGGACCCGCAGGATAATACTGCATTTCCTCAGCTTACATTACAGGCAAAGTGCTAGAACGACAAACACTATTTGTGAAACAAACTGACAAGTCAAACACCATATTTTCATTTGATTTATGTAAAGTACATTCAAAGTATATAGTATAAGACTGAAGTAACTTTTATCTATTTATAACAACGGCACAGAACACAGATTCAGCATAACTACACGGTTTTCTCAATGGGAAAACAATTGAATCTTATCTATTGATTGGTTGAAGACTAAATCGTTTGTACCTGTGTGCTCTTATCAACACTTGTGTTACCATAAACTGTTAAACTCTAAATGATTACACTGTTAACGAAAATAATTGTTACATGGTAGAAATAAAGTTGATTGTTGTTGTCAAAGTCTCGTTCCCGCTGTTTGTGTTACGTCCTATCATACGTGTACTAAGTAGGCCTGGGTTGATTGTGTTAGTTTACTTTTCTCGTGTTACTTTGGTTTTAATAGAATAGCATGTTTTTTAATGTGTTTGTACATAGAGGTTTCTATGTTGTTTTTTGTCTGTATCATTCATAGGTAATTATGTCCTTTGTAAGGTGCCTTCTACAGATACCAATATGGCGCTTGTGATATTGAATTTTGAATCGATACCGCGATAGTGATATTGAATTTTGAAATTAAATCACATTCACGGTATTAATCACATGCGTGTCTGGAATATATGTATGATTTGGACATGATTCTCCTCATAGTAATACACAAAGAAATCGTATTTATCATGCGCAGGGTACACGCTTGAATAGATCTGAAGGAAGTTAACTTCAAATCATTATAAAACGTTAAACATCTATAGTACATTTGTCCTTGTTCTGATCAACATTTGCAGGAATCTCTTCTTTTTCTTATGTTCCACCATGCTGGCAAATTATAGCTGCGTATATACTTAAAGACAAAAGTTGTGCACGGTATGAATAAACCAATACAAAGGTTAATATCAGATATTTTCACTGATTCACTGATTGTAAAACATAATGATTTCATCATTTTCAAATCGATTTACAAAAAATCACTCTATTCTTTTGAGCAATTATTTACCAATGATAGCTTTGCACACAAAAAGTAAAAGTAATTTACGATTAAACTTTAAGCAGATCTATATTTTTGTTCTATCTTGTCTTGGTCCCTTGTTAAAACCTATATTACAAAAATGTCCTGCAGAATAATGTTTAACTTCTGCTTTGAATAATAATCCTACACGGCTTTGGTGAAGGATTAACACTTGCAACAGGTTCGAGGTCAAGTTCATAACCGTCGGCTTTTTTAAAGCTACAACGTTGCATCAAAGTTGTAAACATGATAAAAATCTTCATTTTCGCCAGAAGTTCCCCAACACAACGACGTCTGCCGGCACTAAAAGGAATAATGTGTGAACACTTTTCTGCATCAAGTTCACCTTTCTCGTTGACAAGCCTCTCCGGTCGAAAGTTTCCAGGATCTTTCCAAAACTGTTTCTCGTTTGCAACAGAGTGGAGATTAAAGAAGACAACGGTGCCTTTGTCGATGTCATAACCACGCAAATTTGTGTCTGCCCGAGTCATATGCGGCAATGAAAATGGTACGATTGTTATCTTTCTCATCACCTCTAGAATTGTGGCATTTACGTACGGGAGATTTGCTTTATCTTTCCAGGATACAGACTTACTACTTCCAAGGATGTCGTCAATTTCTTTCTGTACACGTGTTTGGACGTCTGGGTATGCCGCCATGTATAAAATACAAAACTGCAGTGTGCGGTTCGAAGTATCGAAACCAGCCCCTTGTACAGCCGTTGCCTGGTACATTAAAAGCTGACCTGATATACTCTCGTCAGTTTCATTCTCTGGGAGATCGAGTGATAAAGCACACAGGGCATCTAAGATGTCCCTAATCTGACCCTTTTCAAAAGTTCTTTTGTGTTCTTCTATTTTTTCCCTGGTAATCCAGTCCGTTGCCAATGCAGCCTTCTTGAAGTCGTCTATTTTCCCTTTCATGATATACCTAAGCCTAGGTATGACGTCTGCTATATTTCCAGAACTGACAAACTTTGCAAACACCTCTGATGCTTTTACAATTTCTTTTACATGCGGTTCTATTTCGCTTTCTTTTCCTTTTCCGTACAACATTTGATAAATAACACTTTCGACAGTAAATTCGATATCTGAGGCTATTGATACAGGTTCATCTTGATATCTTTGAAGCCTTTCTGTCAGCTTTTCAGCTTCATCAATAAACAACTCCTGTGGGGAATAGTCACAAGTATTCATATAATTCTTTAAGGCTGTAGCTGTCAGTTTCCTCAATTGAAGATACTTCGGTGAAAAATCTGTAAAGCTCAGACTCTCTAATCCCTCATAGGCTTCTCTTAAAGCTACCATTGTGACAAAATCTGGTCTTCCCGAGAAAGCATCGTCCTGTCTCTCTGACGCGTCTTTGATCGTCTCATACCCATTTATTACGATACAATTCCAACTTCCAAACCGAATACGAAAAACATCACCATAAAGCTTCCACCATTTTAGATATGTCTTCTCTGGGTGTTCTCCAAGCAAAGGCAAGTGACCGAGTAAAGGAAACCCCCAGGGTCCCGGCGGGTATCTCCTTTTAGTGAACAACATTGTCATCCTCGCAAAGATAATCACAGTTAAAGTAGCAACTACAATGCCAACGACACTTTCCAGTTCCAGCATATTGATATGTTTATCTTTTATCCCACTCCAGCGACAATGTCTAACTATACGTCAAAACCGAAATCAATTGCTTTCTAGCATAACATTTTCTGTTTAATCAATATTATCTTGCGATCCGGGTAGTTTATAGTGGCTCAATGTGACTGAATGTAAACACTTCTTTTCACCTGTCGCTGTTTTTATATAGTTTACATCATGATATCATGCGTAATGGTCTTATTCAAGCTAGATATCACGCCTTGAGTTGAGAGTCACACTGAAAATAAGAATGTATGTCTTAATGTTTTATTTTTAAAGATACAGTTAGTGTTTATTAAGTCAAACTTTAACAATAAAAAAACCCAAGGGAGTGAGCGGTACCGAGCGACCGGGGTTTCTTAATTGATAAAATTTGACTTAATAAACTCTAACTTACTTAGTGTTTAACCTTATATGACCTTTTGCATAGGCACCGACATGTATTGTGTGCGGAGCTAAAGTATTTTCTATTAAGAGCGAACTCTTAATAATTAAGTGATTTCAGTAGTTAGTTTTAATAAAATTTGAAATCAGAGCGATTCGATTGGTGGGTAAATGAAGTATTTATACATCATGCTAATGTTATAAAACTGAACCGACAAAACACGGTGTACTGGTATGTATGGAACGCCGTTGCTGCATCGTGATTATGTTTTTTTGGCCTGGGGACTGAAAGTCCCCTAGGCCTAAGTTAGCATACCACATTTCAAACACTGCAGACAATTTAACTGTGCAATGTAGGAATAACAACTGTAAACATGCGCTATGGGAAAGTAGTGCAAGACAGACAAGATCAATCTTCTATTTGAATGAAGCATACGATAAGAACATATAAAACATAAATAAAAACAGTACATACAATTTTAAATGATTGCAGAAAGGTCCTTAGCTTACGGGCTCTATTACACAATTTTTTCATGGACTTTGGTTTAGAAATAACTGCGCTGTTAGCTGATTACGGAAGATAATCATATGCATATCACGGAAAAGTACGGATATTTACGGAACGTACGGAGCTCTATATAAGAGTTTGTATTTTGGTATTCAAATTGCTGAATCAGATGTTATTTCATTGATAACTTTCTTATTTACGAACGATTACATAATTATATATTTACCCAAAAATAAATTTCTTTTAAAAAATATATATAATTTACGTACGTTCCCGAGAGGGAAGTCACGTGAGCAAAATCACCCGCCATTTATCGAGGCTGACCTTAGCAACATCATGTTTGTCTATTTAAACTGTTAGCTCAGTTCATCACTTGTTATCCCGACCACCTCTAACAAGGTAAGCAAGAATCGTTTTTAGTTTTCCCTGTTAAATGCATTGTACAGTAATGTATTTATATTTCATTTCTGTTTCAGGGTCTTGTCCTTGGTACACAATAATTTTCGATCCACATCGTCTCGCTTGAAGTTGAACAAAGCGCAGATCGAATTATTTTTATTAGTCTCTCAAATAATTCATAATGTTGACCATGTGATTATTTTTCATTTAACGAACGTTTTATAATAAAACAAATTTCCTCTTTCTGTGTCGTATATTAAATTTCGTCCTCTGCACATTTCGACCCGCGCTTTCACCGATTACAAGGTAAACAAGTTTCCCTGATATACACATTGCACAGTACTGCATTAATATCTCATTGTTGGTAGTGCTTTGTTTATTTCTGTTTCAAGGTCTTGTCCTTGGTACACAAAATTTTCGATCCACATCATCAGATCATATCGCTTGAAGTTAAACAAAGCGCAGATCGAATTATTTTTATTGGTCTCTCAAACAATTTATAATGTTGTTCATGTGATTATTTTTTATTTAAAGTACATCTTATAAACAAACAAACTTCCCTGCCACCGATATCTTTGTTAATCGTTCATTCTATGTCGTATATTAAATTTTGTCCACTGCACATGTCGGCCCGCGCTTTAGGTAAGGTTCAGCGCAAATCACGAAGGTCAAAGTGTTTTAGGGGAGTAAATCTATAGCCCGCAGGCCTTCAGCGCGTACAGCGCTTTGGTTGTATATTATGTCGTTTATTCTTTATGTTATGTCCACACACTTGAATGAAAAGTGCACCCATTTTAACGTTATATGACAAAAGAATTTTTATGTCTGTGCATTGTGTTGTTGTGTGTGCACACCATTACGTTATGCGTGTGCATCATTTTGTTATGTATATGCATCAATATATTATGCCTATACATCATGACGTTATAACATAATGATGCACAAGCATAACGTATGATGTATATACATAATGTAATGATGTACGGACATAACATAATGATGCATCCACATAACATAATGATGTATACACATAAAATAATGATGCACAAGCATAACGTAATGATGTAATAGACATAATGAAATGATACACGGACATAATATAATGACGCATCCACATAACGCAATGATGTATACACATAACATAAGAAGACGAATTTTGACGCAAAGCATCAAAGGCGCCGCGCATATTTTTGAAGCATAACTTAAAGAAAAACATGTATAGACATATTTTCCATTGATAAATCTGTTATATTCTTTTTTTATGGTTTATATCATATATTTATTGAATTTTATGTATGAACTCTCTTGTGTTGTGAATGTAAAAATTATAACTTCCAACTTTATCTAGAAAAATCTTCACCATCAAGTAAGAAACATCTGGGCTGGCATCATTAATAACAAAGCATGAAGGAACTAGGGATCAAGTCCTGACAATAATAACATATCCAATAGCTTATACTGTTACCTTCTCCAGGAGAATTTTACAGAATTCTGTCATTATTTACTCAGTGGATTATGCGTTTGTTCTTTTCTGAGCGAACTCAAGCACACGAAATCCACGAAATTGATTATGTCTTTACTATTGGTCAGTTGTTAGCGATGTTTTACATAACTTTCATTGACTGTGTACAAACACGTTAAAGCCCTGTGTATTGCATAGTTGGGTGAACGTTTTTCTTTTTTTTATTATTATTTAATATGTAGTAATTAAAATAGGTTTTTATTGGTCATTCACGTTGACGACATATGTATTTAAACTTCTAAATGTTTCTAGTTACCAAAATTCTTCCGATACTTTTTTCTAAGCTTTGATGAATCTGGTCGTAAGGTACGTAAACAAAACTATAAAAACCGAAGCCTTCAAGTTTGTGGAAAAGTTATTAAATATCCTTTGAATATGTCCAAAGTTTTGAAATAATGATCGAAGACGTATGTTTTGGTATCGTATTGTGAGTAATCAGTTAATACAATCTGTTTATTCATTACAGGGTTTTTATTCAAGCATTATACTTAATATATATGCATATAATAATTAAGAAATAATCTATGGCTTGGAGTGCTTTATCGAAATTGAAGCATTCCCCGGAGGTGATGTGCCTAGCGGAATAATTCACGAGGGCGAAGCCCGAGTGATTTATTAGCAGGCACATTACCGACGGGAAATGCTTCAATTTCGATAAAGCACTCGAAGCCATAGATTATTTCGATTCTTATAAGTCGAATTTATGAAAACTATCGTAACTACTACGGACCTTTTTTTCAGTTCGGCGGAATGTGTAAAATAGCATAAGTAGTGGCTGTTTAAATTCACTCCCCTATTTGGGCAACCAGTCAAGATATCATACATAACTATATTATACAAACTTATTTTAGTTTAATCATCTAATACATAAAATATAAAAAAAATACCCGACAGTGACATTATGCAGAAGACGTCAGATTCAGAACCTAACAAAGCAGACAACTGATTTGAAAGCGAACCGTTAATCTGAA
Source organism: Saxidomus purpurata (assembly GCA_022818135.1). Lineage (NCBI taxonomy): Eukaryota > Metazoa > Mollusca > Bivalvia > Venerida > Veneridae > Saxidomus > Saxidomus purpurata. The sequence continues at coordinate 58,080,385 of JAFMSR010000003.1, forward strand.
CTGTACAACGTTTTAACGTGGAGTAATGACGTCAGTGTGATGACGTCAACGTTTTCATTCATTGTTTTGTTTCCCGGAATCAAAACATTGTATGACGTTAATCCTGAATTTTCTTAGCCTTTTTTAAGGAAAACAAGGTGAAGGTATTCTAAGGCTTACTTGACGCAATAAAAATAATATTTAGGTTCTTAAACACAACCTTTTCATGCGACTGATGTATTTATACAGATATTATTTCTATTTCTATATTTTATTTTCTGCGCGGGAGTAAATTAGAAAAGTCGGAAGGAGCTACTTCCATGTCCGAAACTCCGCCTTCTTTTCCGAGTGCTTTAATCATATTAATGCACTCGAATTGACTATAGAAATATACCATAGGCATATTAGAATTATATATCAATGAAATGATGCATACACATAATGAAATGATGCACGGACATAACATAATGATGCATCCACATAACGTAATGATGTATACACATAACACAGTGATGTTAACACATAACAAAATGTTGTATAGACATAACGTAATGATGCTTTGACATAATGTAATGATGTATACACATAACAAAATGATCCACAAGCATAATGTATTGCTGTATAGACATAACGAAATTATGCATTAACATAATAATAATAATAATAATAATAATAATAATAATTTAAATTCTTTATTTTAAGAAGGTGACATATTAAGGTTATACAAAAAGAAACAAAAGTATACACCTTATTTACAACATGTCCTTCTATAAACAAATTAAGAGACAAAGCACTGAAACTGTCCAGTTACACACAAACATTCACTCATTGACAGACACTCAAAATAAATTTATCATAAGTATTGTATAATTAAAGAGTATGATAATTGATTAATTTGTAATACAACAAAAACAATAATACATGTAATAAATGACAGTTGAATAAAGACCATTATTCACAAGTTAATTTCATTTTCATACGGAATTAATGTTCATCTATAGCATTCTAATAATTCTTAATAAAATTTCTGTATAAACTAATCAAATAATACGTGATGCAACAAGTATTGTTTATATCTGCATTTAAATGAATTTAATGTTTGAGCTGAGCGGACATCAATAGGAATATTATTCCAGATTTGCGCACTGTAGTACGTAAAAGAATCTTTATAATAGTTTGTCTTAAACTGTGATATAACCAAGTTATTACATGACGATGATCTTAGTCTGTAATTTTAATTTTTTGAGAATGTCAGTGATTCAAAGAACTTTTTGTGTGGCAACGTTTTCCACTTGCGTTCCATTTATATTTAGCATTAACTCACCAGCATTCTTCAATTCAATTCAACATAATGAAATGATGCACGGACATAACATAATGACGCATCCACATAACGTAATGATGCAAGGACGTAATATATAAGGTATATGCATAAAACGAAATGATGCATACACATACTGAAATGATGCACGGACATAATATAATGACGCTTTCACGTAATGATTTATAGAAATAACATCATGATACATTGATAGAACGTATTGCTGTATAGACATAACGTAATGATGTTAAACATAATGAAATGATGCACAGACATAACAAAACGACGCTTTCACATAACGTAATGATGAATGGACAAAACATAATATGAAATGATGCACAGGCATTACAACACGATGCACAGAAATAACAAAATGCCTCAATTATGTAGCATAATGAAGGGTGAATATATCATTCAAGTGTGTGGACATAACATAATGAATAAACGACATCATATACTAAACACCTTTATCACGAGGCAGCAACGGCATTCCATAGAAATCCCTAACGGTTATGTTGTTAGAGTATAAGATTAAGTTGCGCGCTTTTGAAATTTGAAAGTATTTTAAACTCGACGGGTAGTGTATCGATTACTCTGAAAGTCAAAATTTGAAGATCTTCCAAAGCGAGTGGGATTCATTCGTTTACCTTTTTATAGGTAGGTAGGTAGGCAGGCAGGCAGGCAGGCAGGCAGGTAGATAGATAGATATATAGATTTAAGTATATCACAGATGTACAAACATGGTTAAAACAAACATGATGCATACATATACAGATAATTAGATGTATACACAAGTTTATAAACCATGATATGCACATCAATACCAAGGATAACACAAAAAAGGGAAAAGTGATTCTCCCTTATTTCCATTGTGGTCCTTGACATTGATGGCACACCACGGAAAGGCACGATTATTTACTTCAAATGAATCAATGGTATCACATTTGTATAATATCACAGACCTAGGTTATTACAACATCAATTTATGGATGAGATCAAAGTACTGTATAACAAAAGAAAAACTCAGTTATATGAGCATCAGTCAGTTTATGACACTAATAGCACAGACTAGATTAAAAAGTAATATACCAAATATACCTATCCAAGCATTAAACTTAAAAATACAAAGAGATCGTTAAGAATGATAAGACATAATGTTAAAAGTAGGACAAAAAAATGAAGTTTGACGGCTTCCTTAAAATGCTTAAAAACAGTTATATTACGTATCAACTGTGGCAAGTTATTCCAAAGGACACACCCTTGATAAGCAAAAGACTTTTTACCAAATTCCTTCACCTTGGGAATACAAAAACAACCACTGTCATTAAAATTTAACCTGGATGGATCATCAGGATTGGGACAAGAAGTTACCCTAAACCTTGTACAATGAGTGTGTAATGAGTGTACAGGGTTAAAATGTTCTCCCAGGTAATCTGGAGCTATGCCTGACTTAACTTTGAAAACATGACCCAAAATAATTTGGTTTACCAGTTTTTCAACTGGTAGCCACTTTAATACCTAAACTGACCTGGACCAACATGAGACATAGAATCCATATTCAAGACGAATCTCACTAATTTGTTTTGGGTCGTTTGAAGTCTATTTTTGAACAACTGTGTCAAACTTTGGTACCAAAAAGAACAGGCATAATCAAAGTGGCACTGGATGAGGGATGTAACCAATAGCTTTCTTGTATGTTGTGTTAGAAAATCACGTTTTCTATACAGGAACTTTAACCTAGCGTTGGCTGTTCGTTTTGGGGAGGCTGCGTTTTTGGTACGTGGCATTCCCTGTTTGATATTATTTTTGTTTTTTTTTACTAATTACTGACCTTGCCATAGGCTCACCAGACAGGCTTTGGTCCAAAGTGGCGCCAAGATATTTAACTGAATGGACAGCATCAATAATCTTGCCATTACATGATATTTCCATACCGGAATGAGACCTTATTTTAGGTTTTGAGCCAAACAAAATGGACTCTGTTTTGCCTAGATGCAAAGATAACTTATTACAAATAAGCCATTCACTGACTGTTTCTAGTTCACTGGTTAACACAGTTTCAATCTGGTTTTTACTTTTACCTGTAACCAATATGCCAGAATCATCAGCATATAAAAGTAATTTATTTTTTACCACTGCTGACATGTCATTGACGTAGATTAAAAATAAAAGAGGCCCAAGTATGGACCCTTGGGAGACACCACATGTGATACTAGAGAGAGAAGATGATTGTACCAGATACAGCAACCAGTTGATGTCTATCAAATAAGTATGACCTAAACCATCTGACGGCATCTTCACTTAGCCCAAGGGCTCCAAGTTTCATCAATAGAATACTGTGATCAACAGTGTCAAAGGCTTTCTGGAGATCAAGCAGTACCATCCCTACCATATGACCCTTATCCATTTGGAATCTTATATAGTCAGATAAGTGTACAAGACATGTATCTGTCGAAAATCCGCGCCTGAACCCAGACTGAAAACTATATAATTTTTTTTTTCAACCAGATACTTTTCAAGTTGATCATATACAATTTTTTTCAAATATTTTTGATACAATACTAAGAATTGACACCGGTCGATAATTACCAACCCCAGTCTTGCCATTTTTGTTAAACAAAGGAACAACACGGGCAGACTTTAAATCATCCGGTACTACGCCTTGAATAATGGACAAATTGACAATATGAGTGAGAGGACTAGCTATGATGGAGGAACTGTCCCGTACAAATCTAGCTGGTATTTGATCTAGACCAGTAGCTTTATTAGCACTGAGCTTATTTAAGTACTTTAAAACACTGTTTTCTGATACAACTGAAAAAGAATAACTATTAGGTTTAACACCTTTATCAGTATAGAAACAAGAGAGAAATGTTTTTCCATATTTGTTATAACAGGATGGAAACAAAAAAACAAAAATAATATCAAACAGGGAATGCCACGTACCAAAAACGCAGTTTCTCAACAAGTTTAGCAGCAACAGAAGTATAAAATGCATTGAATGTTTCAGCTACTTTTAGCTTATCAAAACAGATTTCACCATCTAAGTTCGGTCCTATGTTATTAGAAGAACACATACCTTTTTTTGAGGGAAGACCAAGACCTTTTAAAGTTTTCCACAAAGTTTTTGAGTCTGACTTATTTCTGTAAGTTTTTCAGTAAAGTATTTCTGTTTAGCGGTATGAACATGATTCTGAGCTTTGTTTCTTAATTCTTTGAAAATAACAAAATTTTCATCACATTTATTTTTCTTAAACTTATAAAAAGCTTTATCTCTGTCTTTTATAGATTGTAAAATTTCTGAATTAATCCATGGCTCAGTACGTTGTTTAATACGAACTTCTTTAACCGGAGCGATATTATTTATAACTGACATGAAAATTAATTTAAAGTTGTCCCATGCATCTACAACAGTGTCACTAGTGATAACTGAACTCCAGTCTGTATTTAACAAGCATTGCTGAAAATCTTCCTTGTTATAGTTCTTCAATGACCGAAGTTTCACTGTATTATGTTTACCAATAAAATGTTTTGGAACTTTTCTGGTACAGAATATCGTCTGAGTCTTTGACCTATTTGCAGCTTTTGTTGTCCATTGAGAGAAGATGTTTTCCCTGATGAAATGTCAGGTTTATCAATGAAAAGATCAAGAAGCGAAAATTCAAAACTATTATACGCGATGGTTAATTTTATCCTATTTTTATTTTTATTTATTTTTGTACACATAACTGAACTGACACAGAGACATGAGCACATTTAATATAGTAATCCTTAACACCCATTTATGACATATCTGAAAGTAAATATGCAAAAGCACAATGACATATTGTTCTCAGTCCCATACAATGTTGTTAACTGTCATTGTAATCAACCTCATCAGTATCATTGTCCTCATCATCACTTGAATTTTCTACATCACTTTCAATATCTGGAATATCATATTGCATCAGTATTTTATCAAATAGAAATCGCCTTTTATGAACTGCATACTTTAGAGCCTCCTCTGGTTCAAAGTTATCAATATCTCTTACATTATTTGCTGTTTCTGATATATCTTTATGAAGACTGTCCTTCTTTATAGTACTGTTACAAACAGCTTTCTCCAAGAAAATACTCATCAAGGCACTGCGATATTGACTATTCATGTCCAAGTATGCCCTTTTACGTGCTTGTTTTTCATTTAGTTCAATATCGTTTATAAGGTTTATTTACACGTCTCTCAAAATCCTATTGATAATGCTCAAATGCTTCTTCCATAAGACTTGCCCAAGGATCAGTACTGTTAGTATCATCCAGTTCGTATTCATCCTCTTCATTATAATGAATATCCATTTCTTCATCAGATAATTCCTCGTCGAAAAAGTCCTCACCTTTTGTGTTTCACGAATTGAAAATATCATCATTATTTTTGCCTGTTTTATGTGCAGACATTTTATGACGTAACATATTATAGGATCTAGCGAATGGTTTTAAACAGATATAACATTACACTCGAACATATCCTTTTCACCCGACTATTTATATCTAACTAATTGAAGTTGAAAATGTGATTACTATAATGTTTTGTTTTGTAAGATCCAAATATATCATGAATAAATTTTATTTTCTTGACGGCAATTTCTTTTTTTGGTTTATCCGATGTTTTGTTGATTTCGTCTTACTTAAACCTTTGCTGTGCTTTTTTGTCGATGTGATCGTGTCTGTTGTTTTCGAGTTACTAAAATGTTTTCACTAAGCGCAGTTTTTAAAGATTCTCGTTTCAACTCACTATTGGCCTGACCTACAGTTTGCTGCACCGGAGGTACCACTTCTATCGATACAGTGCTGGCGTCGGAATCCGTAGGAGCATTTTCAGGTATGTCATGTCCTTTACCCACTTTTGATTTATTTTTAAATCCATTTCTGTGCGTCCGGTACATATGAATTGGAACGACGCGTGATAGCTAAAATTAAACGGATACCGCTTAAAACGAAGTATAAAGTACACTGGTAAAGTTATAAATGAAGAAATATCTAAATAATAACAGTTTTTTTACTAATCCTCTGTGGCACGAATATCATTACGTGTGACTTGACGCAAATAGTATCTTCTCAAACGTCTGGGAACAATAGTATGCCTTCGTAGTAAAAGTCGCTTCTTTCATCTATCACTTTTCAATACTTCAAGTAATCGCCTATACCGTCTAAAATAAGACGAATTCCTTTCTAATATAGCTACTTGATCGTCCACGATTTGTTTCGCTATAACAGCTAAGTATTACATTTGGCTTGGTGTTATATTTTCAATCATTGATTGTCTATTGTGAGCACTTTCTCTTCCAAGCGATTGTAGGAAATGTACTGTAGCATACACCATTGATTGCTCCATCATACCGATGAAATGACTCAAAACAAAATTCGTACATTTTATTTATATCATATATTTACAAACAATACAATGTATGCAATCTACATAAAAGTTTCTTAAAATTGTTAAAACAGTTGAATAGTAAAGTATGCAAAGCATACGCATGTCTCTTTGTCGTAAAGTCTGTTCAACGGTTCCATCGATACACTACCGGCCAAGTTTAAATCGACTACTACAACTTTTCCAAAAAAAGCGCGCAAGCTAATCTGAAACTATGTATTTCATTCAAAGATTTCCCACCATCTTAGAACCGCCATGAGTCTGCCATCTTGGATCCGGCGGAACTGACAGAGCATATTTCCCGCCATCTTAGAACCGTCATTAGTCCGCCATATTTGATCCGGCGGTTCCTGGCGGTTTAAACCGCAAAAGATGGCCGTGGAACCCCCGTTTTTACCCTACTACTATAGGGTTGATCTATAACTCTATTTTCATTTTGTAAATTATATTCTCTCATTTAATTAACAAATAATTTATTCATCCCAAGATAGTTTATGTCGTGGATTGAAAATAGTATATTTAGGTTTTCGAATTTGATAGGTTTAAGGAATCAATGTTAAAAACTGATGATAGTTTACTTACATAATTGATTCAAAAGAAAGCATAAGCTGTTAACTAACAGGCAACTTTGAGAGAGTCATTCACATTTCCAGTAGTCTTTCGTAAATCCTTTGGTTGCCAGATCACGCTGTGTATACTACTTCGTTCGATAATTCTCAAATGACAGCATCTTCACGTGCTCTATAGTACTGTGCTCATCTAATGTCCCTACTGCTTTAAAACCAAAATAATATCAAACAGGGAATGCCACGTACCAAAAACGCAGCCTCCCCAAAACGAGCCCCACAGCACCCAGAAGTGCACACCACCAACACACGCTCACACACACACACACACACACAACACACACACACACACACACACACACACACAACACACGTCATGCAACACACATATACACCACCAACACACACCAGCATTGTCTCACTGAAAAATACTTGTGAAAGTATGAACAGTTAGATTCAAAATAGAAAACCAACAAAAAAAAAATATATATGAGACTTTACTAATGAATTGGAAAATTCTATGTGTCCCTGAAGGTTCGATATTAGAGTTCATGCGCTTCAAGACTGTGACGTTTGATATATTTACTGTTTAGTACTTAGTTACCAAAGTGCACAAATGATAAAGTTTTACTCATGATTGTTATAGAATGGTTTTCGTTGCAATCATATGCAGACAATCCTTGAAAGGTGGCACGCAATCTCAGTCGGTGCCAAGTTCTATTCCGAAATCAAGATCAAGTCTTTTGTTGTAAATGGAACCATTTCCCAGACGGTGATCAAGTTAGTTAAGTTGTTTAACGTTTTTTAAGTATTTCATTTTTTAAAATCTTTTATGGTCAAGTTGGTTTCCACAATATGTCCATTAATATCAGATTTATTGTCTTTCATTTTCACTTAAATCGGTCTCACTCTATTGCCATAAGAATAAAACAATACCTATGATAACGATAAGAACTTAATTCATATAAATACACATATACTTACCAAGCAAACACTGACTTCCTTAGCAACCACTAACTTTCCAGTCCAATTTCGTATTTTCTTTTACTTATTTCATCATGTTTTATACTTATTTCATCATGTTATGAGCTTCATTACATCACATATTGTCATTAAATTACACTGTACCCTGAATATCCACCTCAGTTCTGAATCCTACTGTCTGGTTAGGTGTCTTTAGACTGGAAATTGTTAAGAAATTAATTTATCACCCAACAGTGAAAATGTTTTTTCTTACAAAAAGCATTTACTTCAATATTGTACATTGTACAGTCAAAAGAAGGTTATAGCATTTACCAGTCGAGCCTTGTACAAATCTGAAAGAAATTACTCTGCATATAAGTTGGAATTTTTGGCTTTGAAGTGGGCGGTAACTGAAAAGTTTTCAGATTATCTCACAAACAATCATTTTGTAGTGTTAACGGACAACAACCCAATGACATATGTATGGACATCAGTAAAACTAGATACTACACGTCATAGGTGGGCTGCTGCTCTTGGCGGATATGATTTTGACATCTATCATAGAGCAGGAATGAAGAACTCAGACGCAGATGCAATGAGTCGCTACCCACATAACACGGGGTAAAATGGTGTCAAAATTGAAAATAAGGTGGTAAAAGCAGTTTGCAGTGCTCTTACGATACCATACTTTGTAACCTTACCTACCATGAACATCAGTATATTAGAAGCAACCGAGATACCAGGACAACCGATGGCATAACTGGAAATGAGAGAGATCAGAAGAAAACAGGGATAAGATCCAGTCATAGATACATGGCGGAAAGCAGTTACAGATCAACAATTACCAGAAAAGAACAACTACAAAGGAGACACTTTAAGAATTTTAGAGTAAAGAGAGGTAGAAGTAGAACATAATGATAAAAAGATAGATCAATTGGTAATCTCCAATGTATTCAAAGAAGAAATATTAACTAGACTACATAATGATGTTAGCCATCCCGGCAAGAAAAGGACAATGAGACTGGTTAGAGAAAGGTTGTTTGGCCTCCAATTGCATCAAATGTTGACCGATGTGTATCTAGATGCGATAAATGTCTCAGACGTATAGGAGATACTAGTGCTAGAGCACCACTTGTGAATGTACATACTAAATACCCCTTGGAACTAGTTTATATGGACTTCTTGTCTCTAGAGACATCAAAGGTAGGTTTTGGTAATGTGTTAGGGTTACAGATCACTTTACCACAATTGCAATGGCCATACCAACTAAGAACCAAACAGCAAAAACCACTGCTAATGCTTTCTATAACTAGTTCATTGTACATTATGGCATACCAACTCGCTTACATTCTGAATAGAGTGCCAATTTTGAGTCAGACATTATCAAAGAACTGTGTCAAATAACAAACATGAAAAAGTTGCATACTTCTATTTATCATCCCCAAGGTAATTCAGGTCTAGAGAGATTTGATATGACATCATTGGGCATGCTTGGAACTCTCAAAAGTGTTAGACTGGAAAAAGTATATCAGTTCTTTAGCTTATGCATATAATTGCACACCGCACGAAATAAATGGAATATCGCCATATGAATTAATGTTTGGCAGAAATCCAAAATTGCCAATAGATACAAGATTTCAGGATGCGAGAGAAAAGAATGCTAACACAAAAACAACAAAAGAATACATCGATGATCTGAAGGAAAGAATGGAAAGAACTAGAGAAATAGTGAAACAACATACTGAAAAAGTCAAAGGTAAACAAAAGATACAGTATGATAAGAAGGTAAGGGAAACAAAAGTAGAAATAGGAGACAAAGTGCTGGTGGAAGTTTTATCCCATGGAGAAGGAATACATAAATTAGCTGATAAGTTTGAGCTTATAGTGTCACAGATCACCTTCGGAAAGAGATTCGTGTTTACAAAGTAAAATCACCAGATGGAATAGAAAAAATATTGCACAGAAATCATTTCCATCCAGTTAATTACTTGGATGATGAAGAAGAAGAAATTGATGCAATAGAAGAAGTCAGTGAAAGTATACATGTATCTGAAAACATCCCAGATGAAAATATGAAAAAGATGCATTTATAAAACCCCAGGCGTCACGTTTAGTATTCTGATGATGATGGTGATGCATATTATCTTGCAATCCAAGAAAAAAGATTTTGTTGCTTAGAAGCCTCAGTAAATCAAACTATCAATTGTCAGAAACAGAAGATACGGTCAAAACAGTCATAAACAATAAAAAGAAAGACACAGAAACCAAAGAAGTACCTGTGATTAGAAGATCAAATGAGCTGGATAATGATATTTAAAATCAAATCTGTGATGGCCGATTTTTAAATCCGACTGGGAAAAGTAACAGGGAAACTCTGTAATGAGTCAAGATTGATTTATGTCCTCTGGCCTGCTTCCTCAAGGCCTGCCCTTAAGGTTGTACTTTCCAATTAGGTTTTCGTTATCCTTCGGCAAAGGCATTGAGTAACATACGTATTTGGTAAATTTCATAGAGTTATAGCTTTTTATATCATTCCTATAGTGTGCTTGAGCATTGTTTGAGTTGTATTGAATTCCATACCAGTGCCTTTTCAAGTTATGCTCCATTGGAAAAGTGTTAAAGGGCAATTACTCTAGCAAGAGGATTATATTTTTTTACACTGCACTTCCTCTCATGTGCTTGACTTTGGAACATGTATTGAGGTAAGAGTCAGGTTATGGTCCGGACCATAAACCGGTACTAAGGGCAATCCCCAGTGGTGTTATTGCTCAATGACTTATAGTTCTTGGACACTGCCCATTCTGTGAGTGTCCTTGATAATTGTATGAAGTTCGTTTTGAATTCCACCTGTGTTTTCGTTATGCTCCGGAAAGGAAATGTAGGCTACTGTGTAATTGGTAGTGGATATGGTTCGTGTGCACTCACTTCATTGTGTGTTTGTTGTGCGATGTTGTTTGTAGTGTTTAGTGTGTGTTCCGAACAAGGAATAGTAAGGGCAATCTCTGTAGTCAGTGGAGTTATAGTTCTTGTGCACTGCGCTCTTCGTTTTTGCTAGTGACCATTGTATCGTTGTATTGATATTCAACTTTTTGTTTTTAAGTGATGCTCCGTGGCAGAGAAGATGAAACAGGTGATACTGAAGACGATTTAACAGAGATACAGCTATATCAACAAGACGAGAGAGAAGAGGTTTAAGAGATGGAACTTGACAATGAGATGGACACAACAATAAAATAACACCAACAAGTGTCAGAAATGAGAGGAAAAGTCAGGAGATTTTCTAGCCCATATCCTATCAAGAAGATCGAGAGGACAAGGTCATGCAACCACCAACAAGATAGACACGTACCAAATGTATGTCATGACAAATACGCCATACGACTCTAGATTCAGAGCATTGGGGACATCGATGGCATCAGGAGCATTGCAGAGAATGGACATAGACACAGCTAGAAAATTTGTGACATCACTCATGTCCTGATTTGAATCATGTTTTAATCGATTTTATTGTAATTATGTTTGAATAAAGCAATTACCATGGACTTATATAAAATTGTTGTCTTTGATTTTAATAAATTGTCCACTATTGTCTGGTTATCACAATGAACGGAGAAGACTAGTTTGCTTGAGCAGGGGGAGAGAATGTCGAATTTGAAGTATATCGTGTATGTAGTAAACGTGATTACCGTATAAGTCAGTAGTGAAATGTAGCTATGATTCTCAAAGGTAGGTTTTTAAAACGACACGACAATGACGGGACGTTATTTCAAATAGGGTTGAAATGTGTAAAGCAACTGGTTTTCTGCGTTATCATTCATTTGATGAGTCTCATGAGTTATTTCCCTTTGTCCGTTGTGTGATTGACTGTGCAATCAAGCGTAATATTTCCCATAAAAAGTTGTCGAGTGAGGTGTTTTTCTCTTTGTGTTACCAGTTTGGTTATCCATTGTGCATCTTCTAAGCAATGTGTAATTGCAATCAAATAAAGGGGTGGCATGGATGTGTGCTGGTATGTTCTCATTCTGTTGTTAATAGAATTTTATATTTCAACTTGTTTTTGTATTTTATCGTATTAAATACCATTTTGGATAAATTCAGGCATTAGTTCTTAAGTGATAGAATTCAAGATGGCAGCATATTTTCTAATTTACTCTTAACAATTGTTCTAAGAATATTATGCACTGGTTATTTGTAATTTGCAGTATGTACACGTAACTTGAATACTAACAGTCACGTGTGGTAGTTGGAGTTGTGTGATGGAAAAGTCTGATCCAAAATTGTAATCTATATGTGTATTTGAAATATATATGTAATAATTGTTTTAACTATATGTATGCGTAAAGATGTGTTTCCTTAGTTTATTACTGGTTCAAGTTAAAGGCCACTGGACACCTTTATTAACTAAGGGTATGAACATTATGTTAATGTGCTTAAGAAGAAGTTTTCAGAGAACTGTTAGCATGGACTGTATAAAGTAAATATAGCATTTATGAATTTAACAGATTGTATGGGATAGTGTATGTTTCATATTTCTTAGGGTATTTTGGTACTGTTTATTTTCAGGGCTTGATTCGTACACTCAGGCATACATATCTGTGTTAGATTCAACAAAAGCATATAGAATGATGTTACACTCAATGTGACTACATTGTATTTATAAACCATCTACAATGAGTAACTTTACAGAATATACAGCGTACCATACGTATGATGTATCTGACGCACAGCAATAAAGACGTATTTTATGGTTCTTTATAGTTTTCTTGTTTTGGTCAAGGACTTATTAATAATTCTAAAGATGATTCACTGCATGAACACGACTTCTTTAATTAAACGTTTTAAAGACCGCACAGTGGGTGGCCAAGCCGGTAACACACACTTTAAAGAATTACGTGAAAATTAGATGTTTTGTTTAAGAAAGATATATAAGAAAATGCAATTTTCTCAGACTTTAACTTACTTGAAAAATTTAGTTACTTAGTAAACTTTACATAACTCAACACTTTAATATAGTGCATTACATTGACAATGTACTTACCACCATATATGTTAGTGTGCGTGGATGCTATTGAAAAACATAAATAATACATTTTTTTTCATTTTTATCTTTTTTTCAAATAAAAATCATTTATCAATTTTTACCCACTGTCAAAGTAGTTATGCAGTAGCTGATTATGAAGAACAGACGCTAGTCTATCATTGGCTAACAACTCTCTTAAGAACATTAGTCAGAGCACAACTAGAGTATGCATCATCTGTGTGGTCGCCACACACCCAGGTTAATATTCACATGCTTGAGATGGTCAAGCGACGCACAATCAGATGGGTAAAAAATGATTATTCCAGAGATACTAGTGTGACAGACCTGCAGAACACCCTCGGATGGAGCACCATTGAGAACAAGCGTCAAGCCTGCAAATTGGTTATGTTTTACAAAATATACTACAATCTTGTAGCAATCTCCCTGCCCATTTACTTAGAAGTCCCAAACAGTCTCCGCCAAACCCATGCACACTCGGCCTTCTTTAAGTACTCTTTTTCCCCATACCACAGTCCTGTGGAATATATTACACACGCATATTACGATCCTGCCTGATCTTGAATCATTCAAGCAGGCAGTGGCCCAACTCAATTATTCATCGTATAATAGTTGTTTTTAAACCTTTTATTCTTTTATTATTTTAACAATTTTAACAATCTTGATTCTCTTAACTGTAAAAACTATCTTGCAGTTATTTGATCTTTTATTAACACCCGGCGTGCACCCTGCCCATAATACTCGTGAGAGGAGTGAGGCAGTATAACAAGATAGATAGAAAGAACCCTGCTGTGAATACACATGTCTGTCTGGACCCCTGTGGCTACATATCTCACATTTCTATTCAATTATCTTTTAAAGCATTTAGAGTGCGTGCTTTGACTTCACAGTCAGGGGTCAAAGATCCAACACTCTGTAGCTGAAGATATCCCCCTTCAACGTTGTTTTTGCCATGCATTTGTACATCTTAACAGAATTGCCTCTAGTGTTAGAGTTTGAAAATTTGAACTATTGATTTTTATCAACAGTATCAATATTATTGATGAATTGTATACCTGTGTACAGACAACATTTTGGTCATTATTCATAGAATGAACAGACGGATGAAACTGGTCACAATTTCCTGTTTTATATTAACCCAGGTTCATTGGCAATTATTTTATACTGTCCATAACACAAACACGTTCAGAGTTCAGATGAGTTTTATTTAATATCACAACTGTAGTCATTATTTGATTTATGTGAAGAACTGGTTATACCGTGTTAAGAATATAAAGCAAGTGAAAGAGATCACCATGTACCAGAGTAACTGGACTAGTTGTGTAAAGTAAAGAAAAAGGCATCCCTGCTACACCTGCACTATCTCCACTCTTTCTCTACGGTGAGGTAGTCCAAGCGTTTTAACCTATCTCAGTATGAAAAGTGTCTCAAGATAATCGTTATTTTCAGTCGTCAAGAATACAACAAATAGCATTAGCCCTGAATGGGCTTTTTAACATACTATTACAATAACAACATATAAATGTTTTTGTTAAAGGGCTGTTCAAAGAGAGAAGGCCAGGTAACATAAATCAAATACATGTAGTACTATTTGAAAGACCTTGCATAATTATTATACTCTAGTAACACTCTTAGATTCATAAAAAGAAATGTACAATGTAACAACCGTAATATCAAAGAAACTGCCTACAAAACATACGTCCGTCCACAGTTAGAATACTGTAACACCATATGGCACCCATGGCAGAAAAACTTATCATATGAGATAGAAAAGGTACAAAGGGCTGCAGCCAGATATGTTTTGAATGATTACTCTTACCAAAGCAGCGTAACATCAATGCTTGAAACTCTTAAATGGCAGACATTAGAACAGAGAAGAATACACGCATCCTTAATAATGTTGTACAAAATATCACACAACCTCGTCTTGCAGATCATAACCACCTGACAGTCTCTAGAAATCTTAATTATAACATACCATTTTCAAGAACACAGTATCATATGAACTCCTTTTTCCCTCGCACGATCAGATACTGGAACGCCTTGCCTTATAACACCAAGGACGTTGTGAATCTTCAGTGCTTCACATCTGGCCTAGACTCATATATATGGACTAATGTCATCGTCCTGTTTTTATTTTTAACAAAGTTGTATAGTACTACTTTTACTCTCTTAACACATGCATATCATGTATCATGTAATTTAGCATTTTCTTTTAACAACTGCCCCGACCTCCCAGTTATGATCAGAAATTGATTGTTGGGAGTATCCCCGTAGATGTAGATGTACTTTACATATATACAAAAGTAAAAAGTGAAATAATAAAAGACATGTATCTATGTCACTTATTTATAAATTAATGATTTAAAGCCAAAACATTTTTGTGACAACATTAAAGAGATAAATATGAATTTTTCAACAGTTCTAGTAGCTCTACACTGGACTTATAAATTGCCCTTATATCCTCTTTCAATTTTGGTAACCAGATAGACCTCATATCTGTATCTGTATCTGTAAAATACGTCGTTAGAACCCAATAGTGGTATAACACGACGGAAGAGTGTCTGGCCACTTAGTAGTGATGTGAGAGGGCGGTTTTAAAACCCTCAACTGTCTCTGCGCATGCCACACTTTCACTTAAACTGTTACAATCCTGCACAGCCTTAATAAAAAAATGAGTGTTTATGCTGATCTGTTGTTGACGTTTTTACCGTATATCATTCACTGTGATTTATTATAAAATTGTTTACTATTTTGGTGTCACTCTATCTTCGTATTGCTTTGGCCTGATCTGTCTTTTGTTTTAATGGGTAGTTAAGTAATTCGATTGCACCACACCCCGGATGATCTTGAACATGAAGACTAACCTGGAGTTTCCGAGGCGACGCAGCAGTAGACTGTCAAGTTTCAGGGTCTCCAGCATATAGCTCTAACGCATGTTCCATACACCTTATAATATATAGTTGTATCAATATTGATATTTTTAATGAAATGTTAAATGACTATGTTATGTACGTAAATTGATATGTGATCTTACACCCGAGAGGGTCCTTGATTAGAATAATCATATTTTATTTCTATAGCAGTCTGATACCGTAAATAAGGCTATTCGCTTCAGGTTTACGGCGAAACTGATCACGTGAGCAGCATAATTCATTGTACTAACCGAAAGTCGGTGTGATGAAACCCTACCCTGGACTAGAAAGAAAGCGCCCTAATTGTTGAATAAAAAATCATACCTTTTGTGGAAGAAATACGACTATTCAGAGCAATTCAAACGCTTATTCACTTCTTTAAGTACGAGTAAACAAAGCTTAATGATATAACACTCTTCGCCAAAATGACTGATTATAATATGTATTCAATAATACATTTTCGCGACCTGGCGTCATGTCAAGTCATGACTTTGAAATTTTAGGTCCTTAGCAAGTGCGTCAAGTGCATTTTATCTATCTCTGTTTACTGTAATACATTGATTTTTTTGTGTAATTAGTAATAAATGTCAGGTATGAGTGCAAAATACTCTCGTTTAGCAACAGAGGATCCTGAGCTCGGACAAGTGGCTTTTGATTTTACATCAACTCAAAAGTACTCATCAGCATTTACTCCTGCAAATCAGGAATACAGATCTATTTTCTCTTACTCAAATGCAGACATGCAGCTGAAAGATGAGATAAACTTGACAGTAGGTAAGACGCAACATGATCTGAATAATTTGGTGAATTACCAACTTTTGTCTTTGAAGCATTACTTGTATTCCGGTCATACCAACACATATAAGTTGTAACAGGGCAGGGCTGCAAAAGAAATTTTACATGTTAATGGTCAAGAACAAAAAATTAGTCTAATTACGACACATCAGATCAATTACAGTTAGCCAGGGGTTCTACTAGCTCTTGAATGTCGAGGGGAATTACAGACATTTCGGCCCCATGACATTTCGGCCACATGACATTTCGGCCCCAAAGACGTTTTGGCCCCTGCGTTTCAGCCCCATTGCCGTTTCGGCCACATGACATTTCGGCCCCAGAAAACTAATTACATATGTGGTTTTAAACATGTAAAAGGATATGGCTAATGTTTCTTTTCTAACGTTTTAACACATTGTGCATCAATACAATGATAATTGAAATCAATGTGTCTTTCAGCTGGAGCAATAATATTAAGTATATATTGGTCCCAGCTTTCAGTTGAGTTGTTAGCGAAAAATATGAAAACATAAGTAGTATATAATTTCATATCATTATTTTATTAGATATAGAATTGTATGTAAACATAGGAAAACTGATAACTGCATGAAAAAAAAGAAACAATAAAAAAACCAAACAGATTACTATACTAAAAACCAGGAACCGTCTATGGAGTATTCCTGTAAAAACAGAAGCGCACAAAACAATTATACACACAACAAAACAAAAGATTATTATACAAAAGAACAGAAATGCACAAAACAATATTTAACACTTTGAAACAAAACAAAAGAAGAACATACTGTATTTACATATCATAATAACTTTTTTATTATGATTAACTGAAACTCCCATGTTTTGTTTATATGTATTGAGAGTAATAAATGAACTTCTGTTCTTCTGTTCTGGTTTGTTACTTAAAACTTTGATGACAATTAAAGTGGTTAAAACACGCACGTGTGAATTAGGCATGACATGTGTGAACAAACAACTTAATTCAATCAATCAACTAGCACAGACCGACTTTTTCGATGATTTAAACAATTAATCACTGCGTGATAATTAGAGAAATTTAAAGATGTCAAAAAGAAAATTATGATTACTAATCAATATATGATTATAGAGAATTAATAAAGCGACATGCCTTTTTCATAAAAACGAAAAACAACTCTTTCCCTTTCTTTATTTATTTTATAGAGTGAGTGCAGTAACGTTTTCATTGCTGTTGAACAAAAATATAAAAAGACATTACAGAGAAGCAGCAAAAATATAAAGTTCCAGGCTCACATTTACAATTTCCTCAGATACGGAAACATATTTACAGTTAACTGAAATATGACCGGTTGAAATGCTCTTTATTTGTTCCGTGTTTTCCAAACTTGCTTTTTAAATTTATGTATATGTTATTAATATAGTGCTGTATTTTTTCCCAATTAGATTGTAAGAAATGAAATAGGTTTTCTGGTAACATGATTTAAATACTAACAAAAAGACATATAGGTCACCAATATTTTAGAGTGAATAGAAGATTACGTAGATTATATTACCCTTAAATTTAATTTCTATATTAGTAAAATCAATATGATCTGGGACTTTATATCAACGTAAAGGTCAACATAGTTCAAGAAAAAAATAGAATGCAACTATATCATCATCTGTAAATTCTTATTCTAACTCTATAATTACAATCATATATTATTTCCTATATAGTAACTCTGACATGCTTTTAATTATAATTATCCGTTTATCCGTGCAGCAAAGTCTTAAAGAAAAAAGTAAACAAGAAATAAATCCACAGTATAGAAGTCACAACACGTAGAGCAATTTTACTTAAATTCACTTTAAGGAATGTTATTACAATTGCAATACGAGTTATTTATCTCGTATTTTTTGGGAGTAATTCACTTTAACACCAATGAAATTCATAAAATTTTAGATAAACTTCAGCGCAAATATCAATCAATTGCATCAAAGTAACCGAATAATTGCCCCCGCATCAACAAAGTGGTTCTTTTCATACATAATCATCTAATCATCACGTAATTAAATTAATTACCTATTATCCTTTGAAATTGTTCCACTTATTATAAGTTATATCAAAAGCAATAAAATTACATCTTTAAATTGCGGACACAAACAACTTTTTGCACAATTAGAAAATACCGGGGCAGTAAATTTTTTCAAGTCATATCTATCAAATAGGAATCAGTTGATTAAAGTAGAAGGTATAAAATCAGAGAACTTCGCCGTTACCTCTGGTGTTCCCCAGGGCTCCAGTTTAGGTCCCTTGTTGTTTATCATATTCGTAAATGACCTTCCCAACATAATAAAATCTAATATTGACATGTACGCTGATGATTGAACATTGCATCTCACTGGCATAACTGTTAATGATATCGAGTCGAAACTTCAATCTGACTTAGGAATTATACAAGATTGGTGCGTTCTGAATAACCTTGCAATAAACCCAACTAAGATGACATGCATGGTTCTGGGAACAAACTACAAAGTTAAGCATACTAAAGAGCTTGATTTAAATGTTGGAAATACAGTTATTCATAATGTGTCTTCTCAAAAATTGTTGGGTATTCATATTGATAACTGTCTAAACTGGAAACTCCAAATCGATAAAACTTGCTTTAAATTGGCGTCAAAAATATCACTTCTTAAAAGAATCCAGTTTTATTTAACATCCGAAATGATACAATTGTTTTACAATGGATACATTGCATCTACTTTTGATTACGGATGTGTCACTTGGTGTCAATGTTGATCAGGTTGTTATATTCAATTACAATAAAATTGTTTCCGACCTAGATGTTCTAACAAATACCCCTTCTTACTGCGAATGTAAAAACTAAAAATTTTGCTATTCAGATGCCGGTCATGTCATCACTGGTAATTTTGATATTATTAAAGACAAGCGTATTCGTAATTTATTCTTTAAAGGACCAAAATACAGAATTCCTTCTACTATTGATTTTCATGCTTGTCGTGGTCATATTGCGGAATCCATCGAAACTTTTTGTGTTAAATGGTGTCGTGAGAATGCTGATCCAAATGCATTAACGTCTTGGAAGGAAGTATTTTAAACATTGTCGATTCTCGTATAAAATTTTACCAAACAAATGAACACCTACTTCCATCAAAACCCAAGTTTACTTTAAGACATCTGAAAAAGGAAATCCAAGAATTTCATTCTAAGTATGTCTTAGTTCCAGCGGCCAACAATATTATCATCATTTGACGCCTACATTATATTAATGTTTTACAAAACGAACTAAATAGCACTAAAGCTTATATATTGAGTCCTTCCGTTGAACAAAATGTGGTCACTGATCACATCAGTGAAGTTTCTAATTTGAAAGTTCGTATAGATGATCAACATATTAAACTTCCTACTATGTACTGGATTCCTAAATTACATAAACAACCATATAAAGCTCGTTTCATCGCTAATTCAAGCTCTTGTACCACTACAAATATTTCAAAACTATTAACATCTTGCCTAACTGCTATAAAAGCCCACGTGAAAAGATATTGTGATAAAGTATACGAAAACTCTGGTAAACATTTATTTTGGTCGATCAAAAATTCTGGCGAAATCCTGGATAAGTTTAAAGTTAATAATTACAAAGTAACTTCAGTCAGTACATACGATTTTTCTACTCTGTATACCACTTTACCACATAATTTGATAAATGACAAGCTAACTGCCCTAATTCAAAAGACTTTTGCCAGGGAGAATGTTACATTTCTCGCCTGCAATTTCGATAAAGCTTTTTTTACTAGCTGTATTGTTAAACATTATACTATGTGGACCTGTGACGAAGTTTGTAAAGCCCTTTCCTTTTTATTAAACAACATTTATATAAGGTTTGGGAATGCAGTTTTCAGACAAGTAATCGGTATTCCCATGGGAACAAATTGTGCACCCCTTGTCGCAGATTTGTTTTTATATTGTTATGAAAGAGACTTTATGTTGAGTCTTTCTCCAGACACACAGGCAGACATTATCACTGCTTTTAATAATACATCACGCTATCTGGATGATATTCTTAATATGGATAACCCGTTTTTTGGTCAATTGGTGGACACTATTTATACCCGGGAACTCCAGTTAATTAAAACTAACAATTTGGATACTGGTGCTTCGTTTTTAGATTTACATCTCTCTATTTATAACAATATTATACATACCAAAATTTATGATAAGAGGGATGATTTTAATTTTAGTATTGTAAATTTCCCCCATTTGGATGGGGATGTACCTCATGCTACATCTTATGGGGTATACATTTCTCAGTTAATTCGGTTTGCCCGAGCGTGTAGTTATGTTGAGGATTTCAATGAACGTAATCAATATATTACAAATAAACTTCTTCAACAGGGCTACCGTTATTACAAATTGCGTAAATATTTTGCTAAATTTTACTATCGTAATTCTGATTTGGTTTTGAAATTCAATAGTAATCTAAAGACTCTTCTGCGAGAAGGTATTTCAAAACCCGATTTTTATAGGGATGTGGTTTACAAACTTCGTAAGATTTTGGGTCATGGCAATTTTCCAACTGTATTTGCTAAAATTATAAAACATTTTGTTAAAAGAGGTTACGACCCAACTGTTTTGAGACACACCGCATGTTTGGTGTTCAACCCGTTTACAGTTGGACGCTATGCTTCCCTCTTATTGTGTCTGACGGAAGAGGGGACTCTGTGATGGGCAGTTTTTAAATCCCACTGGGACGAAACTGTTTTGATTTCTGTCCTCTGGCCTGTTTAGCCGGGCCCTTAAGGGTGTTTCTCTTGGTGCTCTGCCTTCTGCAAAGGCATTGAGTACATACGTTTTTTGGTTCTCAAGGTTTGCTTTTTATATTTATACACGAGCATTTTTGTGTTTTACATTCCATGCCTTTTGTTTCCATTGCGTGTGTTAGAGATTCACCTAGCAGGGATTACTTTTATTTACACTGTCCTGTGACTTTGGAACATGGTGGGGGTAAGAGTGAGGTTGGGTGCGCACCATAAACCGGTTTAAGCTCCCCAGTGGTGTTTTTGCCACTGACCGCCACAACGGTGCCCCACTGTGTTCCTTTAATTGTTCGTTTTGTCCTCGTGTGTTTGCTTTGTATGCTAGTGTGTGTTGGTAGTGTATATGTGTGTGTGTACATGATTGTGTGTGTGTGTCGTGTGTGTGTACGTGTGTGTGTGTGTGCACTTCTGGGTGCTGTGGGGCTCGTTTTGGGGAGGCTGCGTTTTTGGTACGTGGCATTCCCTGTTTGATATTATTTTTGTTTTTAAACAGGATAACAAAATTACAAAAAAGAACAGCTAGGATAATTCTAAATAAACCGATTCGAACAAGCTCATACATGATGTTTCAACAGTTACACTGGCTAACCACTAGTGAATCCAGGGCGGGGGGGCGCACCCGGCGCGCGCCCCCCCTAAAATTCCCCAATCTTACATAAATATCTGAGTATAAATTTATATTTTCTGTTTCCGAAATCGGTATCTTAAAAGTATCAAAAACATGTTTGAAATGCAGGAAAATGCACACAATGGCACCCTTGAAAAAAATTTTTTTCGGGGGAGCATGCCCCCGAACCCCCCTAGAAAGTGCCTCTCCACTTTTTAACCTTTGGCTACGGCCATTGCCATTCAATTATACATGTTAATTATACACTCGCTCCCTCCATCTCTGTTTAGTGTTCAATTACTTGAAAACAAAGAATAAAACACAGTCATAATTGCCGTTTTGTAAGGCTTGAGCAGAACCAACAAATGGCAAAAAAGTTACGCCCCCCCCCTAACACCAAATCCTGGATCCGCCCCTGCTAACATTTCAAAGCAGATGTAAATACTTCACAGGGCTTATGGTGTATAAATCACTTCAAAACTTAACTCCTAAATATATATCTGATCTTGTTAAATTATCATATAATCATGCTTATAATTTAAGGTCGAACAATAAAAGGGATATTAAGCACAAACGTTCGAAAAATAATTACCTGAAACGAACTTTTGGTTACTGCGGTATGGAAATATGGAATGATATCCCAATCGCTATAAGAAATCTTACAAACTTAAAATCTTTCAAAACTACATTCAAGCAGTACTTATTTTTGAATGACACAGTATAGAATATATGTTCTCAGTTTAATACCATAACAAGTTCTTTTCACATATAAATAAGTTATGTCTGTTAATAAGTGATTTTTCAATGTGTGTATCGTACATGCCAATGCGTGAGTGAATGAGTGTGCATACGAGCGTCAGGTGAGTGAATGAGTGAGTGAGTGAATGAGGGCGTGAGTGAGTGAGTGTGTTAATTTTTCTTAGTTGATGTATGATTATAGTTCTTCTCAATTGTGTATTATTATTGTTAATAGAAGGTCTCATGGTAGATAAGAAAATTTAAATATGTTGCTTTATGTACATATGCTTAATGAGTTAGCTTCTTTAAATAAAGAGATTATTATTATTATTATTACCAACAGATTCGTTTATTGTATACATCACCATTTATTCAAAACGCATAATAACAATGATTCATTATTGTAATCGTTAGCATATACCAATAACAAAATAAAAAATTCCACTTATTAGTCATTTTTAGCTCGACTTTTCGAAGAAAAGGGGAGCTATCCTACTCGCCCCGGCGTCGGCGTTGGTGTCACACTTTGGTTAAGTTTTTCGTACCACCCCACTTTATTTCAAAAGTATTAGAGGTATGGCTTTGAAACTTACCATACTTGTTTACCATCATAACCTCCATACAAACAAGAGTACATAACTCTGTCAAGGTTTTTGACAGAATTATGGCCCTTTTTTGACTTAGAAAGTGTATTGAGCTTGGTTAAGTTTTTCGTACCACCTCACTTTATTTCAAAACCATTGGAGGTAATGCTTTGAAACTAACCATACTTGTTTACCATCATGACCTACATCAATAGACAAGAGTACATAACTCTATCAAGGTTTTTGCCAGAATTATGCCCCTTTTTTACTTAGAAAATACATTGAATATGGGTAAAATCCACTTATTGCCTTAACCCTTTGAGATATTGCTTTGAAACTTTGAATGCTTGTTTACATCATTACCCCCATCTGTAGGCAAGAGAAGGTAACTCTGTCAGGGATTTGTTTTAAAAATTAAACCCCTTTATCGACTTAGAATCTTGGTTAAGTTTTTCGTACCAGTCCACTTTTTGACTAAACTGTTTGAGATATTAATTTGAAAGTTGGAATACTTGTTTACCATCATGATCCCAAAACATGGGCAGGAGAAGGTAATTCTGTCAAGGATTTTATTTGAATTATGGCCCTTTTTGACTTAGAAACTCAGTTAAAATTTTCATTCTTGTCCACTTGTTGACTTAACCATTTGAGATATTACTTTGAAAGTTGGAGTACTTATGTACCATCATGAGACCTATCTGTAAGCAAGAGAAGATAGCTCTGTGAAAATGTGTCTTGATTTGTACTTCAAAATTCCTAGTTAAAGTCTTGTGTGCCCTTAATGTCAAAGTTTTGTTTCATAGGCAAGCACTAAAAAGTCGAGCGCGCTGTCCTGCTGACAGCTCTTGTTAATGCAAGTATTTGCCGATTTGCTGAATAAAAATTAAAACTTTAAATTATCAGAAGTCATCGTCTATAAGTCGTATAATGCGACAGAGTTCCCCTCTGGGTCTAATCAGAAAAAGTTTGCACAAATGGCTCAAAAGACTACAGAACACCCTTTAAATTGAAGTGAGGTGACATGCCACTTTAAGATTTTGTAGCAGACACTGTTGGGCTCAGATCTAATTGATTCAAAATTTATTTCTCACATTTTGATAAATTTTGAAGGGTCAAAATAAAATTTTCAGGAGCCAAGGTGAGATTTGGAAGGTTCAGGCACAGGTAATATTCTAGACTTGCATATCATATTTTTTCTGTTTCTGTTCTTCAGCTTTTCCTAGCTCAAAAAAGACAAAATAACAGTTCAGATTCCCCCTTTTTCACATATTTTTGCGACGTGGTATGTTCGTGAATTGATTTTCGTATACTTATATTTCTTTTACACATTTTAATCAATCAAAATATGTCCGAAAGAATGTTAAAGGGCTTTAAATAATTAATAAACTAAAATAATCTATTAATAAATACTGAAGGAATTAGATGGCGCCGAATATTGCCAAAGACATTGTCATGTAGAGGGAAGAAATACGTCCAGAACAATTTGCTGACTGATTCATTGTATTTAACAATCCTCAGTACTAGCTGAGGCGGTATGTTCGAGCATGACCAAGCATTTTTTAAAAATTTCCGACCATCTGTAAATTACAAGGAGATGTGTCAAAAATCTAGCATTGCTAATTCAATTCATATTTCAAACAATGTAATTAATACACTGGCCGAGGTCTATAATTTTAGTTTTATGATTGTTTTCAAGTAACACCTTTGATAATGACCGAAACAGCCACATGTTCGTTGACAGGTAGTGTTTATTTAGCTCCGCCTTCTTTCGTTTACTAGCCAACAGACACAGTGGGCACATTTTCACTTGGCCCACATTAAAGCCAGCAGGATGAACATGTCCTTTATGGTAGGCTTTTATGTTAGTAAGTTGATGTAAAACATTTTTGTTTGATATGAGCATCATCTACATGTATGTATGATCATTAGAACCTGAATTGAAAGGTTGAAATTACCCAGAGGCACGAAAAGTCATGTTTTGTTTTACTTTTCCTCCCTTGATTTTGTATTTTAAACAAAAGCTGCATGCAGTTCAACAAAAAATGCCAAGCTATACCAGCTGACTGAACACATTATTTGGTTGATAACTTGATACCTGCATTATATAATGAGGCTTGGAATAACATGGAGGAAACGATACTAAAAAGCATAGAAATGAATGGAACTGCTCTCTCACTCAGTAAGACTAATGGCGATATCACTGAGGGAATGTATAAATTCAATCTTTTCTAGGTTTAGACTTAGTTAACATAAAGTTAATTTTAAGTTAGCAAGTGCAAAACCTGACATTAGTTTATAAACTAAATAGTCTTGGCCTCTCTAATGATGAGGTTAGATCAACAAGTAATTATACCCCCAAAATGAAGTTTATGGGGGTATATAGGAGTCACCCTGTGGTTGGTCGGTCGGTCGGACGGTCGGTCCGTTGCATTTTCTTTGTCCGGAGCATAACTTGAAAACTACTAGTTGGAATTCAATACAACTTCATACAATGGTCAAGCACATTGAGAGGAAGTGCAGTGCACAAGAACCATAACTCCATCTTGACTAATTACAGAGTTATTGCCCTTTGTTACTTTTCCTTGTCCGGAGTATACCTTGAAAACTAAAGGTTGGAATTCAATACAACTTCATACAATGGTCTTGCCCTTTTTACCTTTCCCCGTGCCGAGGGGGAAACTTGATGCACAATACAGCAAGTGCAGTGCATAAGAACCATAACTTTATCCTGACTAATTACAGAGTTATTGCCCTTTGTTACTTTTTCTTGTCCGGAGCATAACTTGAAAACTACTGATTGGAATTCAATACAACTTCATACAATGGTCCAGCACAATGAGAGGAAGTGCAGTGTACAAGAACCATAACCCTATCTTGACAAATTACAGAGTTATTGCCAAGGACATTATCTCTATTTTAGTTTTTTTTGCAAGGTATTCTGTTACTACGAACTTCCTCAGTTTATAAAGCAGTCTTTCGGGGGTATTAATCACATTTAGTGATAGGTCTAGTTTAAAATATTTTTGATGCATTTCATATATATTGTGTTGAATATTGATGTTAAAGGATGAAATAAATATTGAAATAGAGAAAAGGGTCAGAAATATATTCTTCAAATGATCAAAAAGTCATTTTGGCAGTTAGAATGTTAAAAAAGTATTGTTTAAGATTAGCTTGCATGTCGGAAATTTATCACAGTTGTAAGAATTGTCTGTGATAATACATTTTATTTTCAGTGAAGCAGTCGTTTGGAAATAGAATATGTAGCTCCATCATTACTGCTATATGCTTTTTGGTGGTCGTGATAACATTTCCATTGTCAGCATGGATAAGTATAAAGGTAAGTAAATGATTACACTTTCATAGTCACAGTATTAGCAGAAGATTTCATTTCAACAATCTCAATACACTTGTTGTTTGATCTTGTATGACAGTCTGGACCTTGCTTGAATATTTCTAAAGAAAGATTAATGTACATGCACATTCTGTTATCGTAATTGTGCAGACCTAAACCATGCCAGAAATGGACCATGTTAGTGATTTGTCTTCAATGAGAATAAGTACATGTAACACTTAGCCTTGTTAATGCAAAGTAAAGCAGAAAAGTAGATTTGAAGCTTCCACAGTGTTCATGCTAATGCAATGTACTAAGCACAAAGATAGGGAGCCAATTTTGATAATAAACTGTTTAGTTTCACAGTATATTATTTTCCCTTTTAGAAAAGTAATATGTTTTGCTGTTTTGCACTGATGGAATCACATATTCACATTTTGCTATGTACAGGTTGTCTCAGACTATGAAAGAATGGTTATATTCAGGCTAGGACGGCTTCAGACTGTGAAAGGACCAGGTACTGTAGAAGTTTATGCACATTCGCTTTAAAGCCATAGTATATACATTATCATATTCTTTGTTCTTTGGAAATCATGTTATGCTTTATGGATTTTTCATGACAAACAGGAGTTAGCGCCTTGTGAAACAGTGTATGTTTGTTTTGTCATTATATACCAGTTGAATAATGAAAAAATAAATTCCTTGCCATTGCTATTTTTGGGAAAAAATTGGACCATAACGTTCAATCTAGAAATTTAGAATGCACCAGCTGCAGTATGTTATATCTTACTATGACACATATTCTGGAACTTTATGAGGGTGTTACACATTCAGAATTTGTTTGAGGGCCATGACTTTACACATTTGTGTCAAAGTTTAATTGACTTTTAGCTAACTATTTTTAGCTCACCTGGCACATACTGCTTACTTGACTTCTACCAAGATTGTTCAAATTATGATCCAGCAGGGGGTGGCACTTGATTTTGGCAACTAGACCTAAGTAAAGCATGTGGGTTCAAATACTGTTAGCAGACTTTGACTGGGGCCTTGACAATCTGTTATTTAAACACAAGTACTGGTCAGTACCGAACCAACAGAAGCAGTCATAGGCAGGAGTTAATATAAGTTGCAAGAATGTGAGCCTATAATATCTGGGGTCGGCAATGGCACTCTAGTAGATGCTGACCTCTTAAACTTAGATAACACCTATAATATCTGATGTAAAATAAATAGGTTAAAACTAGACATAATATTGTTTGTTTCAGGTGTAACATTTGTTATACCATGTATAGACAAAATGAAAAGAGTTGATGTCAGGATGAAAGCGTTCAATGTTCCACCGATGCAGGTAAATATTTACAATGTATATTCAGTATAAGCAGATGATAAGAACATGAAAAGTGTTTTTGAATAGCTTGTAAGCATGTCACTAAATTACATTATTTTATGGTGTTGAACTATGAAAATGATTTTATTATATATATTAGGATAAATATTTGGATTAAAGGCATAGCACAAAATAGTGTAAGTAAATATTATACACTTCAGGCAGTTTTATAAAACTTGCTGAATAATTATGTATGTAAACTCTACAAGGTAAAGAAATACCATATAGATATCAAATCACCTATTAATGTGTAAGTTGAATGGACATGATCATATGTTGACTTCATTGAGTTACATTATTAATACTTGACCGGGACTATTTTCAGGCCTCTGATTGGTCACTTTGAAAATTACCATGCATA
Organism: Saxidomus purpurata; assembly: GCA_022818135.1. NCBI lineage: Eukaryota > Metazoa > Mollusca > Bivalvia > Venerida > Veneridae > Saxidomus > Saxidomus purpurata. The sequence goes on from JAFMSR010000003.1 coordinate 58,109,171, forward strand.
ATTTGAGATTGATTATAAAAGAAAAGTTTAATGCCCTAACATATATTACAGCTTCTAACATCTGATGCTGGGATCATAGAGCTGGGAGCAGATGTTTACTATAAGATAATAGATCCAGTCAGAGCTGTGACCTCTGTTCAAGATTTAAACAGTCAGTTGAGAGGCCTGGTAAGGAACAGAATGATGAACTCTCTAACAAAGTACGACCTCCAAGATATAGAGGACAGGAGAGACGACAATGTTACTAAAATGATTGTAAGTTGTTACACAAGTACACATTTTATGTTACTGGGACCAAGGAACTGTGCTAAGCGAGGCAGTTTTCCATTAATAAAATTTTACGGTATAAATGGAATCATTGCATTTGTAAGATCTTGCTGTTAATAATTCACATGTACAATGTAATTGATTCAGGGAGGTTTAATTATTTTAGTAATCAATTTGTTTATCTTGATTGCTATATTCAAGCAAATGTGGCATCATTGTTTTAATTTCATTTTGAAACCCTACAGAATATACAAACCTTTACTGTTAATTCAGCTGTACCTGAGTTCTGAGATTTTTTTATTCTTACTTGTAACTAATTATGTTACCCTGGACTTGGGGGAGACATATTGTTTTCACCCTGTTCATCTGTCTCCATTTGTCACTTCGTTTTCACTCAATAACTTAAAGGGACATACCCTGTAACTGATGTCAAACTAAATAACCTCCAAAACATAAATAATAGAAACTTTGGAAGTATCATAACTTAACCTAAAAGTTTCAGCTATGCATTCCCAGTCATTATCGATGAAATCAGCGGTTTCAAATATACTGCATTACCGTAAATCATTCAATAATCTATGTAGAGTTGTTTTTGTACAATTAATGGGTGGATGCGATTTATTACAGAAAGCCTCTATATTGACTGATTGTGGTAAAATGAGGCATTTTTCGCCATAGGTTCTTCTTTGAAATTGTAATTATTTATTATTTTATGTTCATTGAACACATAATCTTTGCCTCGGAAATATAATCTGCTAGATGTAGGGAGTGCCCTATGATCCATATGACCCACAGTCTTCAAACTCCATATAATGATTGGTCTTATAAAATAGATGATCCCTGATGTTTTTGATGTCAGTAAATCAAAGTTCAAGATTACACTGACTTTTACATTAAATTTCCCATATGGCTATTCAGTGAGGGGAGGGGGGGGGGAGGACATGTGTTTTTAGCTGACCTGTCACTAAGTGCAAGAGTGAGCTATTAGGATCGCATTCAATCCGGTGCATGTCTGTTAATATTTTCCCTCGAACGACATTTCGTCTGAAACCACTATGCCAATGATGATATAACTTGGCAGGGATGTTCCTTGCATGAAGCCCATAGTTTTTCAAATAATTCCATTCCATACAGAAATCTGGGTGCCATGGCAACAGAAAGGAAAAACTTGTTCTCAAGAACAGGAAGGCCTAGAGCTTAGATATTTGGCATTTGAATTTACCTAGTGGACCTCTACTAAGATTGTTCAATTTATGACCTTTGGGTCAAAATTTACCCCACCCAGGGGGGTCGCTTGTTTTAACATAGGCTTAATGTAGGAAAATCTTAAAAAATCTTCTCATCTGAAACCACAAGGCTTAGAGCTTAGATATTCAGCATGTGGCATAACCTAGTGGACCTCCCAGGTTAAAATTGGCCCCACCCAGGTGTCACTTGTTTTTATATAGGCTTATGTAGGTAATTTTTTAAAAATCTTCTCTGAAATCATAAGGCCGAGGGCTTAGATATTTAGCATGTGGCATTACCTGGTGACCTTCTACCAAGATTGTTCAAATCATGACCCTTGGGTCAAGATTGACTCTGCCCGGGGGTCTCTTGATTTTACATAGGGTTATTTATTATAGAGAAAAATCATTAGCCCCATGTCAAAATTGACCCTTTCTGCTATTGATGACCTATTATAGCCAATGGTAGCCAGTTGAGCGATATAGGGCCATCTTGTCCCTCTTGTTTCAATAACAATTCTTTTTATTGTAGTTGTTGTAGAATATTTATTGTATCTTTATGTTTCAGATGGATTGCAACAATACAGCAAGTAAATGGGGAGCTGACATATGCAGATTAGAATTGTAAGTTGATCAGGGTATTGATCGGCAATTGTCTGTGCACTGTTGTCAATTATACACTTTGAATCTTTGGTGAAAAATGCTCAACGAATTTAATTTTGTCTTAAATATTCACTTCTTTCTCTTGATCAAGCCTGTGTAAGTTGTGCATGCAAGGGCACGTTCTTTGTAAAAAGTTGATAATTGGGCATTATATATTTTGTGATAGCTCTTTCTAGGTCATAATTTAAGCTTGCTGAGAGGATCCAAGTTTTAGTGCTGTAAATTATAGTCTGACCTATATTTTGACAAACATGATATGCCACTGTTTGGATTTTAAAATATGTGTTAAAGTTTTGTAAGCAGCATTGAAAGTAGTTTGAACAAGTCTTTCAGATGAATAAAAATACTAAAAAGAGATAGTTCCATAACTTGACAAAGTTTTGCCTTTTTGTCTTCAGACAGGGCATATTATACAAGTGACATCAACCTAAGTTGTCCTCTATGACACTTCAGAGATTGTTAATGGGCTTAATATCAAGTTGATATTCAGTATTTGTGGAAGCACATCTTAAAGGGTAACAAACACACTTTGCTCTTGACTGCTGAACTGGTCGCACGCTTCTCTTGAAAGAGCCTCAAATATTGTCTTTGCGCCAGGAAATGCTCAAGTATTAAAAGCCTTCGGGTTTGACAAAGTGCCTTTAAGGAATTAGAAGTGTATTTTATAAGTGTTAAGTGTTATCAGCTACAGGACAGATAGGATAGGATAGGATAGGATTTAATCGGGACAAGTAAGGGTAAAAGATCACAGAGGGGGTAAGATTAAATAGGTTAGAACTAACAAATAAGGGTTTTTTTGGTAAACTTCATACTTTTTGCTGATATCATAGATAACAGTAACAAGTATTGCATTATAGCATTAAAAACAGCGTGAATCTGGTGATTTAAGGGCTGCACGGCCAATAAAGCGCCAGAAATACGTGAAACTACGTGATATTTACTATATATAAGGGAAAAGGGTAATACGACAAGAAACTGAGGTGAGAAAAGTAAAATTTAGGCTGGGTACAGGAAATCAGAATTGGGGTAGGGCTAGCCTGAAAGCTGATAACAACTTAATTTTCATAACTAAAACATTTAGGATTAATAAATCCAGTAGAACTATAACATAAGTACCTTCAGTCAAAATTTCAGCAATATAAGTATCTGATTAAAAAGGATATTTAAGGAAATAGGCATCAAAAACAAAAGTGCTCAAAATTCAGGACAGGTCGATCATAACGTAACGTCATCTTTCGGCAAACATTATTTGTTTATTAAGTAAATGAACTCTTTCAAAATTCATAAACATAATATTTAAGTGTTTGGTTATAAGTTAAAACAAAAATAAACAAGTTCTTTTTTCTTTTTCGACATTTTTTAAAGAATAAATCAAAAAGAATAATGAGTGGCATAAAACAATTGGCGTCAAAGGCAAAGGTATCTGCAGTTAAAGCAGTAAGAGCAAATAAAAGGAAAAGTACAGTAGCCCGTAGGGCACAACAGAGTACAACAGTTAAGTTAGTCAACAAAATAGCAGGTGACAGGTCATACATGATCTCAGAGAGATTTTCATGGCGTGAACTAAACCTGACACTCCAAGAAATACTAATGAGTAGAGTAGGGACTGCAGTAACGAAAACAATGAAAGACAGAGTAGAAGAAATAGTTAGAACAAAGAAGATGACACCAAGTGCCAGTGACAATAAGAGCACTATAAACAAAGAAACTCAAACTGTAAATAATCCAAGTAGTGTAGGTGTCACAGAAACAAAAGATAGGGTGTCCCAAGTGTCAGTGACAATAAGAGCTCTACAAACAAAGAAAATCAAACTGTGAATAATTCAAGTAGTGTAGGTGTCACAGAAACAAAGGATAGAGTGTCAGCAGAAACACAAACTGAAAATCAATGTAATGTTAAAAGTGCCAATGACAATAAGCGCACAGCAGAGACTCAAACAAGTGTCAAAAATGAGACAATCAATAGGGTGCCAATAATAACACTGATTGAAAATATTGATTCTCAAGTAGAGCAAACTCAAGACAGAGAAATAAATTCATCAAAAAATTATCTCTGCAACTTCACAAAAGTAGATGAAGATGTATATTTTAGAATAGTTAGTAGACTAGAAAATGAATATGTTTTAGTTAAAAAAACAACAACAAATCAGGACACCCCTAAAAAACAAATTACTAGGATAGAAGGGGGGTCACAACCATCCCCAATAGTGATAGATTCACCAAAAAAATAAAAAAACAACAGTCTCAGCAAAGGGGGGGCAATAACATCCCCAATAATCATAAATAGTCCAAATCAAAACAATAACAAAAATGGGGGAAATACATCCACCCCAATAAAAATATTAGACACCCCTAAAAATGAAATGAAAAATAACAAAATTTCTTCCCCAATCCAATTAAATAACAAATTTCAGATTTTAGAAGAGGGAGGGGAAAAATTACTACCAAAACGAAAAATCTTAAAACAAACCCCACCCCATCACCCCCATCCACAAAAAAACAGACCAATGAACAGAGAGAAAGAATCATTAAAGAATCATGGATCGATATGGTCATTAAGGGGGTTCAAGGGGGATTAAGCACACAGAAATTAGCAATTATGGAAAAAAATTTAAAACAACAATTCAGGCGGGAATGTAATAAGAAAATTGAATAACAACAAGGGGGCTTTATTTTTCCAAGTCAGACAAGATTTGAAACCGAAAATCAAAGATTTCAAGTTTGGGAGACACGAAATCAAAATAGAAAATAAAAAAAACCTACATCAAAAGTAACAAAAATCAGCATGGGAGTATTAGAAGTGCCAAAAAATCAGAGCACTGAACAATTAAGGCAAACATTATTTAAAAACAACAAAAACATAGCAACAATAAGGCAAAAAGAATTTATTCACAAAGGGAAAAAGGAAATCACCAATGAAATGATAATAACTTTTACATGCGAAGAATTACCATTAAGTCTGAAAGGGACCAATTTAATAGTAAAACCAACAACGCTAGGGTACATTAGATGTAGAAAGTGTCAGGCTCCCGGACACAAAACAAACCAATGCAGAAACAAGATTAAATGCCCGAAATGTACTGGCAACCATGAAATAGGACTGTGCAATGCTACTGAATTAAAATGCAACAATTGTTTAGGAAATCACTGGGGCTCCAGCAAATCCTGCCCTGTATACAAAAAATATGTTCAAAAAATAAATACAGCAAATTATGAAATCAAAAAAGAGTATGAGACAAGATGTGCCGAACAACAGCACACCCCTCAAGATAAAACCTCTACCCCAGTTGTCACCCCCACCCCAACTATCAAGAATCCCCAAGAAATACCAAAATTAAATAACCCAAAACCCCCAACACCCAAAAAAACACTAAATACACAAGAAATAATTAAAATAAAACAAGAAAGGTGTGCTTATCCCCTACCCCCACCTCACAGACAAATTAAAAGGGAACCAAATTGGGGAGGGAATTATGGGATCCGTACAAACCAACAAACTGGCCCAATGTATTATAGATTCCGAAGGGGGCCACATACAATACCAAATTTAAGGGGTATCACAAATTCAAATCACCCCCACCCCCATATCATGTACACAGGACCGAATGGACAAATGACAATTCACTGTCCACTCAATATATGCAGAACATAGATTAGTCATTAATCATTAATAACCAAAAACAACTCCGAATAATTCTTTAATGGATTACAATACAGCTGAGGTAAATACTGAATGCATCAGACCCTGCCTCAGCATCATATCATGGAATATTCGGGGTATGAGATCCGAATCATACAGTAAATGTAATGAATTGCAAAATTTTTTAATTGACCAAAAAGAACCTATAGATGTAATTTGTTTACAAGAAACTCATTTAGCAGAAAAAATTCAAGGATTATCAAAAACCTGTTATGTTTTACAACAAAGAAACCCCCGCCTCAGGGGGATTATGCATATATGTCCGCAACGGACTTTCATACTTAACGAAACAAACAGATTATAATACTATTAATCAAAACATTGCAATAGAGATCATTGGCAAAGATAGTAACATTTCGATTTATAATTACTACACAAACAGTAAAGATAACAACAACATAAATGTTTTTAGAAATAGCTTCAAAAACTTAGGACAGTCTAATGTAATAGTAGGAGACTTTAACTTAAAACATCCACTTTGGAACCCAGAAAATGATTTTAGGCGCGATGCTGGGGCAGAGGATCTGATAGACTTCATGAATGAAACAGATCTCAATTGCATCAATGATGGCCAATGCACCCGTCTCGGCGAGCAGGCAAACCAGATAGACTCAGCCCTGGATCTATCTATAGTCTCCTCAGGTCTGCACCCCAGGGCAACGTTCCTTGTAGTCGACAATAGCTTCAATAGTGACCATCTACCTGTAATAACAATAATAGAAACACCAATAAGGTTTGAAAATGCTATTATAAGTGAAAAATGGCTCATAGACATGGCATCCACTGCCCAGTGGATGGAATTTCACCATTTATGCATGACAGAATTGAATTATAAGATAAAAGAACAAACAGTTGAACAAAATTTCAAAGAATTCTTAGATAAACTCAATAGTATTTTAGAAAAAACAATTCCAAAATCAAAACCAAAAATTGTAAAAACTAGAATCAAAAAGGTATGGTGGACACAGGCATGCCACGAAGCCATACGAAGTAGAGAAATTAGACGTAAAATTCACAAAAGGGAAAAAACTCCCATAACTCTCATTCTATTTAAAATGGCCCGGGCAAGAGCAGTAAGAATAATTAAAAAAGCAAAGCAAGACAGTTGGCGCAATTTCTGCTCAACTATAACAAGCAATACCTCATCTAAAGAAGTTTGGAATTTTGTAAACAAAGTAAAAGGCAGAGTACCAAAAAGCAATCCAGTATTTAAAATAGGACAAGATATTATTACTGAGCCAAAAGAAAAAGCTAACGCATTAGTCCAACAATATGCTGAAGCCAGTAGTAATAAAGGATACACTAGAGACTTTCTGGTAAACAAAATAATTATTAACAGAGCAGTTATTGAACATATTAATAATAGAAATAATGACAACTCCCAAGAATACAATCAAAAATTTACTATATTTGAATTTAATAAAGCTTTGTCGAACTGCAAGGACGGTGCGCCGGGAGAAGACCTGATACATTACAAAATACTTAAAAAATTACCACAGGAAAGCAGAAATACACTCTTACAAATTTTTAATCAATCATGGGTAGAGGGCACCACGCCAGAAAGCTGGAACCATGCAGTTATCATTCCATTACTAAAACCTAATAAAGACAAAAATGAACCCGCCTCTTATAGACCAATTTCTCTAACATCAACATTTACAAAATTAATGCAAAAAATGATAAAACCCAGACTGTGCGCATATTTGGAAAAAAACAATATAATGTCTAACCCGGGTGTAGATTTTACAAGGTTTTGGCTAAAAAATCCTTGGAAAAAAACCTCGGAGTATTGGAACAATGAAATGCAAGACAACTTTATAAAAACTCGGAAAAATTGAGCAGAGGGACAAAAAACCTTGTAAAGTAATTTCCGTGGTTTTTGTGTGAGAAAAGCTTGTAAAATGTGTGACCTCGGAGTATTGGAACGATTTCCAAGGATTTCAATAAAAAACCTTGTAAAGTGATTTCCGTGGTTTTTGTGTGAGAAAACCTTGTAAAATGTGTGACCTCGGAGTATTGGAACGCTTTCCAAGGATTTCAATAATGTTTCCGTGGTTTGTGTTCCAAGGTTTTTGTAGGAAAAACCATGGAAAGTTCAAAACTCGGAATACTGAAACATTTTCCGAGGATTCTTACAAGAATATCCAACGTTAAATTTCCGAGGTTTATCAGAGAAAAAACCTCGGAGATTGTTTCTAGATTTCCAAGGAATTGCATACAAATTCCATGGAAAACCAGAAAATATCAGCGACCAATGAAATCTTCTGAAAAGAATCGTTTTCTTTTTGAGATTGTGGTGACCTTTTTAATACTCTAAAAACAAAATTGTAGTAATAACGAACAAAAATTGATCACAAGAATCACAGAAACACTTAATGTCAGAGCGAGTAAGTGGTATTGCATCACAAATGAAAATTTAAGTTGGTAGTCTTTATTGCACAGTAATGTTGTATCTTGGACACATTTAATTGAAGTTTGTTGGCTGCTTGGTTTTAGCAGATCTGCCAGCTTGAGGTTAATCATGGCCTAAGATGCCCATGGCCACTTCTCCTGGACAATTTCTGAAATACAAGTACATAATAATTTATCTTTGTAACAATGGCAGCTATGTCCAACATGTTGATAGTAAAATTTTAAATTTCAAAACCTTCTCTAAATCATTAATTTCCACCTTAATCAATTGGAGAGAGACTGCATAAAGGATAATGTGTTGATGCCTTAACAGATAGAGTCAGTTCAGCAGTTCAAGAGATGCAGACATCAAACAACTTTTTGCACTTATTATAGGATGGGGACATATAATTCATCATGATACATGATAAACTGCAATTATTATTAAAAATAAACATTAAACTAAGGAACCAATTTTGTGTCATAATTTAGACTGCACAGTCAGTGAGTTTCTTCTGAAACTATTTCAAATTAATGTGTCAAACATGTACATTTATTGTACAAACTTACCCTTGTTAATCTTGCAAGGATATATGAGATTGTGCTCCATCATATTTTTTTTTCTCTTTCTGAAATTCAAGCACAAGTTACATGAAAACAGTCCTTACAATTATCTGTATACATTGTATATGCCTGTCAGTTTGATTATTTATTTTAGAATGAAGGTACATGAGACTAATTGAATACTATTCCATTTGTATCCTAAAGTAACATAATATTACCAAGTACAAGTGCATCTGCATTTTAGTTAGTTGTTATACTAAGTCTTGTTTCCAATACTTACATTCATGATTCTGTTCTGCGTTTCTGATTACCTGTATCTAGGTTAATGACCTAATTATTCACTGCCACATAACTCTCTTATATAAATACATTAGAACATTGCATTATTAATTTCAGTGATTTTCTCATAAGGAACAATAATAACAAAATATAGCAGCAGCTAAAATCAACAAATGTTACTATTTATAATCAAGTGATTTTATAAAACTTTCACTCTGTCTAAACTTACCTGTGTATAATGTTGCTTCCTCATTTCCTGAATTTGATGTTAAACAACCCACTATTTTATCAAATTCCATAAACTGTCAATATCCACAAGTATTATTATCATTAGAATGCACATGATACTGTTCTGTTCTTCAAAAAAATGAAGCTAAACATTCCTCTAGAAGTAAACACAAAGATATTTTCAAATCACTCTCTTATTAAGCAGCTTTGAATCCACCAATCAGAGAGCTGGTTCCAGTGGCAGTTTGTAAACATGAGCAAATGATGAACCCAGAGATTAACTTGACCTCTTGTTATCAGTGAATGGTTCCCAAGGCAATGCATCTGTAGGCAAACTGGACACAGATGTTTCTCATATACAATAATACATGTATCTCATTTAGTAGACAGTTCTTATATTAAAACTGAACATTAAAATTTGGTCCAGTTTTGTTGTCAAATGCACAAAATGTATGAAAAGACATAAGCAAACACTACATACTAAAACATAATTGTACATGTATTAGCTAGAGTACTTTGTGGTATTAATCAGAATGATGTTGTGTTTTGTAAATTTATTTTATAAAACATTTGATTTTTAAATGCTTTTTTTAATATAAATTTAATTCATTTATCAAGATATGTGGTGTACCTAAGATATTCTCATTCTGAAAAGTCTATAATAATTTTAGAATTATTGCACAACTTTAAGTTATTGTAATACTATTAATGATTATTAAAGCTGACAAACTGTGACAGTTACTGCTTTTTAAAACTTAGATTTAAAGTGGTTCTAAATTTCTGAGTAGTAATGCATTTTTCACTTCCAATAACAGGAGAAAGTACTTAAAAGAAAAAAAAACATTTTCCAAGATAAAATTCAATGAAGTGTCATTTTTCCGAGTTACTTTCCAAGCTTAAAATGAACAAAGTGTCTACACGCATTTCAGGTAAATCTTCTAAGTTCATTTCCGAGGAAAAAAATACCAAAGTTCCATATTTCCAAGCTTTTTCCAAGCTGATAATTGGCAGAGTATTAAATTCCGAGATAGTTTCCAAGGTTTTCTTATTTTCCAAGGTTTTTTAAAGACAAACCTTGGACATATTTTCCAAGGATTTTAGAAAAACCTTGGAACTGAGAAAAAACCTTGTAAAATTCGTTAATTTCCAAGGTTTTCGAAGCAGTTTCCATGGTTTTTTTCTAAAACCTTGGAAAATCTACACCCGGGAAATACCAATCAGGATGCAGATCACATCATTCATGTGATGACAATATTACACGATTAGAATCAGATGGCAAAATCGCACAGGCAGAACATAAATATCTTATAGCTATATTTTTAGATCTTAGTAATGCTTTCGATAAAATGTGGAACGGAGGAGCACTATTGCAACTCAAAACCCCGGAATACAAGGACGAATGATAAAATGGTTAAGGTGCTTTCTACAAAACAGACAGATTAAGGTAAAATACAATGGAGCTCTCTCAGAGGTAGTGGAAACAGTAAATGGGTGCCCCCAGGGAGCGGTTCTGTCCCCCATAATTTTTAGCCTCATGATGAATACCTTTGAAACACAAATCAACGAATTAAACAGAGAAAACCCTACTATAAATGCTAAAATATCTCAATTTGTAGACGACTCCGCCACATGGCTAACATCATTAAGTCCGGTACAGGCAGTAAAAAAAGCACAAACTGTTTTGAATACAATAGAAAAATGGAGCAAATCCTGGGGCTTCATAATTAACCCAGCAAAAACTCAAGTGTTATTAATACATAGACCGTCCTCCTTAAAACCTCCGGAAAGAGCCAACAACTTTCCGAAATTAACGTTATGTGTTACGAACCTCACATATAATGAACACGCAAAATTTTTGGGAATGTATTTTGACAAAACTCTATCATGGAAAATGCATATAGAACATATGACAAAAAGATGTCTTAAAGATCTAAATATCATAAGAGCAGTAAAGGGAAAATCTTGGGGTACAGACAAAAAATGCCTTCTAAACATTTACAAGGCCCTCATCCTTAGCAAAATCAATTATGGCAGCATAGTATACGCCTCCGCAAAAGAATCACAACCAAAAAAGGTTCAAAGAATACAAAATAGGGCACTAAAAACCATAATAGGATGTCCGAGGCATACCTCTACTCTCCCATTACATACCGAAACAGCAATGATCCCACTACCTTTACAGAGAGAACTTCAAGCACTAAAATATTGGGCCAGAAGCTCCAGACTGGGCCCAAACTTACCTATCAATGACTAGCGATCACCCGGCATATTTTTACAAAATCAAAAGTAACAAAAATTTAAAGAAACCTTACACACAACACATCAGAACTCTAATTACAGAATACGGCCTAGGCGATACCCAAATTCAAGAACCCAGCTATGAACAACTAATCAATATTGAAATGCCTGAGATCAATTTAGATCTAGTAGGAAAAATTAACAAATCTGAAAACGCTGAAAGAAACAAAATTATTGCAAATCTAAACATTATTCGGCACTTTAGAGACTTTACCCAAATTTATACAGATGGAAGTAAGGACCCGTCAAAACAAATAGCAGGGGCGGGCATAGTAGTTATAGGAGAAGACGGAACAATCTTACACAACAAGAGTTTAAAGCTTCAACATCAAGTTTCAATATTTACATGCGAATTAGCAGCAATAGATTATGCGATAACTTACGGTAAAGAAAATCATATTACAAAATCAGTCATTATTAGTGATAGTCTTAGTTCCTTAATGGCAATAAAATCAGGACAATCTCACAGACAAGAAATGATCTTTAATATACTAAAAACAATCACAGATATAAAACATAGAGGGGACGAAATTCAGTTAATGTGGGTACCAAGTCATGTGGGCATAAACGGAAATGAATTAGCAGACGACAAAGCAAAATACGGCAGCACTTCCGGTACAGAAATTCATATTAAGCTCAGCGTACCGGAAGTCTACAGCATCATAAAAGATAAAGTAAAACAAAAATATCTACAGCAATGGGAAACTTACTGCTCAACACATAACATAGAAATTAATATTAAACCGCCTAGCAAATTACAAACGTACCATCATGATAGAAAAATAGACACAATGTATACTAGACTTAAACTAAAAAGTAGCTATCTTAAAGGGGACCGATACATAGAAGACAAAAACTGCGAACACTGTAACGAAATAGAAAATTTTGGCCATCAAATGTTTCACTGCCCATTATATTCGGAAGAAAGGAAAATATTTGAAACAAAACTTTTGAAATTAGAACTAATAACTATTACGGAAAAAACTCTGTTAGATCCACCAAAAGAAATAGCACAAGATATTCGCCTGGCCGTATTCGAATTTATCAAAAATATAGGATACAATGAAAAAATATAGATTAGGACCGATTACATAATGGACTGCTCGGCAAAACACCAGAACAAACATACACACTACTGAAAACACAAACGTCATAGGTGACTTTTACGGAGTGTTAATGCCGCCCGGCAATCACTCGAACCCACACACCCACACAGTCGTACCAAAAGACCAAGGGGAAGTATGATGTAGTACACGGACTGCGCAAGTGTAGATCGACTAAAAACCGTATCTTACCCTTTATTTGGGACTCCCACCTTAACGAAATAATGCGTAACTCGCAATGGGGGAAAAACGGTACTTGGACTCTGCAGGAGCATGGTGCGCGGAATGCATGGTGCTAGCCCTGAGCTCTATGACCCTATATACAGAACACAGCACACAACTCACACAACTCTATATTTGATAAAAGTACATAGGGGTAGATATGGCAAGTCTATTATAGATTGTAGATATGTTATTTCGTAGATTAGATTAGAATAGGCAAGCCAGTATCGCATTTTAGTGACATAAAACAAATATTTCCACACTAAGAAACCCCTAATACACTCTCTGTAAACCAGGGGTGTCCTGTAATTTATCTTTAAGTAGTTTAGTATACTTTATTATACATGTATATATGTTAACAAGAATGAGCTTCCGGTACAGAAAGGTCAAGGACATCAAACCCCCACCTCAGGTGAATCTTTGAGACAAAACACATATCTAAAACACTGAATTCATATACCTCCGGAAAACATGAAAATTTTATAACAAAAAACTTTAGAACTAGATAAGGGCTACCCAACACCCTAGCCATAACTATAAAGCACGATTTAGTAAAGATTTGAAATGAAAATAGAAAAGATTGAAAACATTAGACAATTTTATTACAGATAATTTATTCCGCGATTTTCCAAAATTTTGTAGCATAAAAGACAATTTATAAAGGATACAAAACATTGACAGTTTATATTTCGACCAAATTATATTTAGAATAACAAGGACCAAAGATATAACACAAAAAACCGTAAGAAAAAAGCTTTATTTAAACAAAATCGACAAAAAATCCTTTTTTCTCTACCTAAATATATAAAAAGCACATGTATAGAATAATTGCTACAAATACCTACCACGTGACAAACCCGGTATAAAGCCGACATCTTGACATGTGACGGAAGCTCAGTAGATTAGATAGTTATTAGTCATTTTATAGAAATATGTGAAATTAACAAATTTTTACTTTTCAGCGGTTCTAGTGTCTGAGTAAGAAATTTGATACCTACATAGGAAAAAATAGTGTCTGTGGCGACATACCATTATAACCCACGCATATACAAACCCCTGGTGATTACAAAAACAAACATACAACTAATAAATGTCCAAAATAATCACCAGGACAATGACTGGAAAAACGTAGAAAATAGAAATAATCACAATTAATGACTGCTTAAACAAGAAAATGCATACTTAATGCCCATATAAAAAGTCATAACTAACCAAAAACAGTGATTGATCCTATAACTAGATACCCCAGACATTGCAGAAAATGCATAAAACACTACTTATTTCCTAAATGGAAGCAGTAATCTACTGTCAAAAAATAGCCGGATCCAAAAAAGCCAAACGCGCACCTGTTATAACTCCATCCGGTTCGTGCGCACTAAAAGTCGCAGTAGGTCACCCAAAACCAACAAGTAGGTCAGGTCAAGTAGTACGAACAGCAATGTTAATCTTGAAAAGCATATCTAACTTTCGCAATTATATTTTCGAACCAATAAAGATGTGTAATATAAGATCAAAACTACATTAAGAACAATCTTACTCAGGCACGAAAAACCCAATCACTCACAACAAAGAAGATGTGAAAAGTACTGGTTAGTCAACCAGGATCAGGAATAGTAGTTCACCAGCATCTGTCGGAGGACCAATCGCCGATCATGCAAATCATGATCTACACTTACTTCTTTTATTATTTATAAGTAAAAAATAAAACAGATTAACAGATTAAAATTAAAATTTCCTTCTGAAACAATTAAAAAGAATTTCTCACCAAAATTCCACAAAATTTTAATAAAATTTCTATTTTACGAACTCATGATCTACAGCAACATTCATATATTTAAAGACAAATTTTGGCATTTTATCTAATTTATGATACAAATGATTCAAATAATTACATTAATGACTGTGCTTTTTCAACAGTAGTAGACCGAACTGGCGGTCATTAGCACCCTGCTGATTGGTTAATCATTTTTGTCTCTCCTGGCTCCGATTTTTGCTTCTAGCTCCGGTAGTAAACAACCAACTAGTACAAGTCTCTTTATAATTTTCTATTGTACACCATTATAATTAAAGAAGTAAATTTAACAAGTAGCCTGTGCGGTTGCTGGCTTATTTGGGTTTTAAGGGGTTTTTATATTTTCAAAATTTCAGAGTAGAAACAAATGTCAAACTTTCATGCATACTTTTTAACTTGTTCAAATAAGTAAAACCATCTTTTCGGACAACATTTTATTCTATCATTCAGGACAATTAAATTTTTTATCATCACAAAAAGCTAAGCAAAATAAAAATAGGACAACACTTTATTAAAGGGGATTTTTACTTTACAAAACAAACACATATAACATCTAGTATCAAAATTTTCTAAAAACTGTTAGGCTACCACGATCCAGACATACAAACTAGGTCAATCACATTTAGATCTCATTGGTCGCCGTGATTGGCCTACTATTTGGTAACCAATCAAATACAACCTTTGGCTATACTGGCTGGAAATTGCAGTCAGGTAAATTTCTCCTATTTTCTGGCTTCAAAATTTTATTTTTCAGGCATGACGGGAGACATGCCGGGGTCTCATCCAAATATCAAGCTAACATAAGTGCTCTTTTGGACGGACCTTGATAAAATTCTCATCAAATCAAATCAAATCAAAAGGGTAACAAAAGTCTAAATATAACTTCGCCTGAAATTAAAGCGCTTGTTAACATAAACACATAGTTGAAAGAATTTTGGAAATCAGATAAAAAAATAAAAGAGCTATGAGAAATAAAAGATTTAGTAAATATGAAAATAAGGCATGCTTGCTATTAGACAAGCACCTTTTTCAAAATTTAATTTTGAGCCCCATTTACTCTTTTTTCATGATTGTTTTTTCACCTTAAGTTGGTTATATTAATTAAGTGTCATATAGGTTACCATATTTTAATATACAATGTGCATTTGAAGCTGCTGTTTTTAACTTACTAGTAATACTTGCATGAGTATTTAATTACTGCACTATGACATCACAAATTCAAAATGGCCTCCTCCATAAACCGTAATTTTTTAGATTTTCAATCTACAATATCTTCACATTTAACACTTTCGAATTTTGAAATTCTTTCAACAGTGTGTTCCTCCTAACAAGTTCTTCAATTTGAAGTCAAATTATTTTCTGACTTGACTTTCCCTTTAATGTGATCTTATTTTTATTTTCAGATCACCTATTAAGGTGCTACAAGCAGCTAATTCAGGTGCCAATATACCAGGTCTTGGAGGTCAGGATGGTCTCACACAAGTGTTCCAGCAAATGGCTCAGTCATTTTTGTCATCAGGTACATGTCAACTTACATTGAAACATACTATAGACACTTTCAGATGTTTCAGTGCTCTTTCACATGACTTTTTCTATTTCAAGATATTTATGTCTCCCCCATAGAATTATTGTTCTTGCCATGAATGTCTGTCTGTCTGTCTGTCTGTCTGTCTGTCTGGCAAAATAGTGTCTGCTCCATATCTCCTAAACCCCTGGAATGATTTTCATGAAGCTTGGGTCAGATGTTCACCTCAACTGCACGATGTGCGGAACTCATGAACCAACCGTGCAAGCTCAAAGTCAAGGTCACAGCTCAAGGTTAAAGGTTTGAGCCTTGCATTTCGTGTCCGCTCTGTATCTTCTAAACCCCTTGTAGGATTTTATGAACCTTGGTTCAGTTGTTCACCTCAACTACCCAATGTGCAGAACCTGTGAACCTAACCACGCCGACTCAAGGTCACGGTTACAATTAGACATAGAAGGTCATAGGACTATATTTTGTGTTCGCTCCATATCTCTTGAACCATAGCGACACAATCGATGCAGAGCGTATGTAACAACCACCTTGGTTCAGGGTCAAGGTCACTGTTATTAAAAATAGAAAAATGGTTTCTGCTCAATAACTCGAGTTAGGAGTGACCAATTGCAGTGAAAATTCGTGTGTGGGTAGCTTGCATGGAGAGGAAGCATGGGCTTGCATTTTGGGTCAGTAGGGTGAGGTCAAGGGCACTGTTATTAACAATAGAATTTAAAAAGAAAAATTGTAATTTTGGTTTGTCAAATGTTTTAAGCAAAACATATTTTTTAAGGTCAAGGTCACTGTGACTAAAATAGAATTTAAAGAAAATGATTTTTTTGAGTTTTTAAAGTGTTTTAAGCAAAAAATATAGTAAGGCTCGGTTCAGTTAAATTGGCAGAGCCTGCTGCCCTGTTCACTGTGACTGATGACAATAACATTCATGGCCCTTCACTGCTTGTACCTGTATAACATATCATGTATCATTTCATCTGTATGGTTTCGATGGTTTATCCAGACAGTTGATATTTAGTTTAAATTTGAGTTTGGGTTTGTTGTTTGGAAATCAAAGATAATATAGATCTCTTTATTTTCTACGTATTGACACTGATATCTTGTCTCCCTTGGTTTTTTGGGGTTCTCACTAAGTTATTTAAGAATACTTAGTTCTTTAAAGTGTATTTTAGTTGTCTTTTTTTTCACAGTCATTCACATTAAGTAGCTGCTGTCCAATATTTCAGGTCAGGGACATAGAGGTTCTACATTACCAGTAGTTAGTGAAGCTGGGGAGGCTGCAGGTGCAGCAGTTGGTGCTGAAGATGTCAAATTGACTACTCAGGTCACACCTGCACACCTTGTTGCACTAGTTAAAGGTGTACTCAGTGAATCACTTGTCAGAAGTGTTGGTGCTATTTACCAGTTCAACTTGTCAGGTGATAATGGCGGCATCTTCTATTTGGATTTAAAACATGGTAAGAAATTATTAGAAAATTAACATTTAAGATAGTGTTATGTGTTTAATGCACACAATCTAATTTATTTTTTGTAAATCATGTTAATAAATATTTTATTTTCAAACTTGAGCTTGATGAAAATACCGTATCCTTCCCTTCTCTGAAAACAAGGTACTAATTGAATAAGAATGGAAACATTATGTACATAAGGCAGGAAAATTTCAAGCACTTATTTTGTGGGACTTTGTGAGGTAACAGAAGGAATCAGTCCTTTCTGTTAGTTTGGTAGTTCAATATGGGACTAATGCCTGCTATTGCCGTATTTATGTAACTTACGAATTGAAGGCAGTAGTTACGAAAACATAAGTGATAACCTACAAAATAAGGGTATAGGTTCTACTTTTATGAAAGAGACTCTAAAAGTTGACTCGGTAGAAAGAAAAATAATCTTGTTTCAAATTGGAATTTTAGTTCTGTCTTTGCTTTCACTTTCTCTTGAACTAAATTTTGATTTTTTTTTATATTACTGTTACATATTGTTTAAATGTGATACATGTATTTCAGGAGGTGGCCATGTTGGAGAGGGACCAGCTCCTGTGCCAGAACCAGATGTTTCACTGGACCTATCTGTCAGAGATATGCAGAGAATGTTTGCAGACCAGCTTAAACCTTTACAGGCTTACATGAGTGGCAGACTGAAAGTTTCAGGTGACCTGTCAGCTGCCATGAGGCTAGAGGAAGTCATGGAGAAGATTGTTAATAACACAACAAGTAGTTCTGTAGCAGGTCATACTGTGGTGAATATCTGAGGAGTAGAATCTAAACTAGTCAGTATCTCCATTCCACAGAGGTATTGTACTTCTTTGACAGTTAAGTATAGCAGATGATATGTCTTTCATGTACAAGGGTTTTAAAAGATTTGTTTGCCTTACTTAGAATGTTTAAGTTTGCTTTGAACATTTACAGTAGCTGAGAGACCTTCAGTTTATTGGATTCCATTCAATGATATTTGACGAAGGTATTTACTATGTTGATATTGTCAGTGTCAGGCATGTACATGTAGAACAAGATGTTAATGATAGCACGATGGTTGATCATATTTCAGGCAAAAGTTTGATTGTTATAACAGTGTTCCCACTCAGTATTTTTTTCAAGGGTATACTTACCCCCTGGACACAAAAAGAAGGGGTAAATCTCAATTTCAGGGGGTATGAAAATTTTATGATAGACAAGCGGCGACCGTTTAAATTTTTACAACCCTGGCAACCACTTGTTATGCAACAGTTTCGGATACTTTTTCCGACTTTCAACACTACTCATAGTTGTTTCAGTACTTGTGGATGGTAACTCTTCACTTTGTTGTCGGGCATCATTTATTTTATTCGCCGTGAAGCAAAACACAATGCCTTGTCTGCCACATTTTTGCAGACGAGCCCGGATCATTAGATTGGTCATACTTTTTAAAGTGCTAATATTAATTCCCAGAGCATTCAAATATGAAACCCGTCTACATTTCATGACGTGCACGGTAAATTATGCCGACCGATTGGCCGAGAAAGTAGAATTTCCATGATGTATTTTTAGAACATACCGAGGGATTCCAGCTGAACATATTTGTCCTCGGCATTTTCGTACGCGCGCGTTCTCGCACGTGGTGAAAATTATTTGCGCGATATTTATTTTTTTTGCGTGATTTACGTAATAATTTACGAGAGTGGGAACACTGTATAATTAGTGTGTATGCAGTATTTTCGTCTTGGTGAGCAAACTAACATAAATTTTTCATTAAATACCAGTTCTGTTACAGAAAATCTCCATTAACAGGCAAAGCAATACATATGTATATTTATTCATTTTTATTTATTTGTTTATTTTTTGTATTTATATTTATTAAATAACTAACAACCATCTTTTTAGCTCATCTGGCTTTGCCAGGGTGAGCTTTTCTAATGGATGATTGTTCGTCGTCCGTCAACATTTTGATTCAAATGACATCTGCTCTTAAACCGCTAGGCCAATGTTGATGAAACTATGCAGGGATGTTCCTTGCATGAAGCTCTACCAAAATTGTTCAAAGAATTCCATTCCATGCAGAGCTCTGGTTGCTATGGCAACAAATAGGTAAAACTTTAAAAATCTACTTCTCTGAAACCACAAGGCATAGAGCTTAGATATTTGGCATGTAGCATTGTCTAGTAGACCTCTACCAAAATTGTTCAAATTATGACCCCCGGATCAAAATTGACCCCGTGCGGGTGGTCACTTAGTGTTAAATAGGCTTATATAGGAAAACTTTAAAAATCCTCTTCTCTGAAACCACAAGGCCTAGAGCTTAGATATTTGGCAGGTAGTATTGTCTAGTTGACCTCTACCAAGATTGTTCAGATCATGACTCCCGGATCAAAATTGTCCTTGCCTGGGGGGTCACTTAGTTTTACATAGGCTTATATACGAAAAACTTAAAAAATCTTTTTCTTTGAAACCACAAGGGTTAGAGCTTAGGTATTTGGCATGTAGCATAGTAGACCTCTTCAAAGTTTGTTCAAATTATTCCCGTGGGGTCAAAATTGACCTTGCCTGGGGGGGTCACTTGTTTTACAAAGAAGTGTTAAGGAAAACCTATTTGGTATGTAACATTGTCTAGTGATTTTCCACTGGGCAAGTGGACTTGTACCAAGGTGAGTGATATAGGGCCATCTTGGCCCTTTTGTTTAAAATTATGAATAATTCTGCAAGAACAATATTTATGAATAGTGATTTGAGTTTCACATGTGAATTTTTAGAATGATTTACTGCTTATTCTATTAGAAAGAAATATGGCTTTATTGTGTTGCCCTTTCAGAAAAAAGGCAATTCTTAGGGATTGCTTTGTCCATAGGTCAGTCTGTCACAAAAACTTGTGCCCCTTTTTGTACTTAGTTTTTTGTCATGAAAACTTTACATTGGCTATAACTTTGCCATTTCATAAGATTTCTTCATCAAATTTTCAAATTACATTGCTTATGACAAAAGGGTCGCAATGCCGCCAATTTTGTATGTCAAGGTCATATTTGATAGGTTTATACACCTTTTTGTACTTAGATTTTGTCACAAAATTATTGGTTATTCTGAGAAAGTGTAAGAGGGAGACAGAAGTGTTCTACTGAACACCCATTTAGTCTATAAAAAGTGATTTAAAGGGTATAATAATTTTACATGAATAGCAAGTATTAGATTATAGTTTTGGATTGTAAATATCGGTTAATTCTCTTGTACAAAGATAGGGGAAGATGCCGTGCCTAGTTTTGAGATGAGGGACTTTGTTTATTGAGGGAAATTTTTTTAACTTTAAGGCGAAGGAATAATTGCAGCTGATGTTTCTGTTTTATATTCTTGGAATATGTATGTACTGTAGGAAATACTGATATGTTGTGTGCTGTATTTGTAGAAATGCTCATCTTTCAGGACAATATTACTATATTGTTGTTAAAACTTTTTAATGTGTAGGGTCATTTTCATGTTGTCTGGCAAACACTAGAACATGCAAGGTCATTTGAATCACGCTTAAATTATCTCGTCATAACAACATAGAGGGCACGAAAATGTGCATAGAAATGTGCATATGTACTTTGACATTGTACAGAGTGAATTGCCAGTCACGAATTTGTCTAGTACCTATCACCAAAAGTATTTGACAGAGAGGTTTACTCAATTTGGCTCTTTGTGAGCATTTAGGATTGTCAGATGTCTGTCAGCAATCCATTGTCCACATTTGGTTTATTTACACATGTCATCTACATTACCAAAGTAGTCCTAAAGCCACGATGCAATGTTTTTGATACAAGACTTAGGATGTGTGGCATAATTATGTAGATTGTTGAGCAAATTCCTTCAGTTTTTAAGGGATTGTAATGAATGTTTGTACACATAATCACCATCACAAGAGATGATTTTTGGGTGCATCATGTAAGGTAGTTTTGGGAACAAACTCTTCTTCAATTTTAAGGGATTGTTATAAGTGTTTGTACACATTAATACCAGAAATATTAATTTTTACCTCGACTATTCGAAGAATAAGGAGGCTATTGCACTCGCCCCAGCGTCGGCGTCTGCGTTGGTTAAAGTTTTTTGTAAAGTCAAATATCTTGAATGCTATAAAAGGTATTGAGTTGAAACTCAAACTATATGTTTACCAGCAACATCTACACCTGAGGAAACAATCTCCATAACTCTGTTTTGATTTTTGACAGATTTATGCCCCTTTTTAACTTAGAATTTTTGGTTAAAGTTTTTTATAAAGTCAAATATCTATAAAAGGTATTGACTTGAAACTCAAGATGTATGTTTACTATCAACATCTTCACCAATGTTTTTGATTTTTGACATATTTATGCCCCTTTTTAACTTAGAATTTTGTCACAGTTTTTACCAGACTATTATTAGAAATACTCGAAATGGCTTACTTTTGAAATGTCATAGAATAATTATGCAGCATGCAGCAGTCATGCTTTTTTAATTTTATACATATCAATTTTGAAACGTTACAAAGTTATTCATGATCAAATATACAAGGTGATGTATTTCTTTGAAATTATCCCCCTCTCCTCCCCCCAGTTGGCTTACATAATCCAGAGTAAGGCTTTGCAAGTAATGTTCATTTACAAAGGTCTTTGAACAAGTTTCATATCTTTGACCTTAATTCTTATAGACAATTACACAATACACCTGTTTTTAAACAAAAAAAACGATTTTACCAACAAGCTTTCGAATAGTCGAGCGTGCTGTCATGAGACAGCTCTTGTTAAAGACACTACTTTGTTGTGTATCCAATGCCAAAGTTTTGGTTGCTTAGGCTATGAAAGCATAACTGGAAAAGTAGGCAGCATGAAAATTGCCATTATGGGAGTACTTAATCACAGCAAAATCAATATATGTCTGTATACTATATGTTGTTTTTTTCTGTTCAAATGAAAAACAAAATTTAAGTGTTTTTTTTTTATTATTTATGCAAATTGATAACTAGAAATATGACATTTATCATGCAGTTTGAATAAGAACTTAGCAAATTCATAAGAGGAATTAAGAAATCTTTTGTTAAGGGTGAGCTTTTCTGATCGATGATTGTCCGTCGTCCGTCAACATTTTGATTCAAATGACATCTCCTCTGAAACCTCTAGGCCAATGTTGATAAAACTATGCAGGAATGTTCCTTGCATGAAGCTCTACCAAAATTGTTCAAAGAATTCCATTCCATGCAGAACTCTGGTTGCTATGGCAACAAATAGGAAAAACTTTAAAAATCTTCTTCACTAAACCACAAGGCCTAGAGCTTAGATATTTGGCATGTAGCATTGTCTAGTAGACCTCTACCAAGATTGTTCAAATTATGACCCCCGGGTCAAAATTGACACAGCATGGGTGGGCACTTAGTTTTTGCATCGGCATATGTAGGAAAAACTTTAAAAATCTTCTTCTCTGAAACCACAAGGCCTAGAGCTAAGATATTTGGCATGTAGCATTGTCTAGTGGACCTCTACGAAGATTGTTCAAATTATGACCCCCCCGGTCAAAATTGACCCCGCGGGGGTGGTCACTTAGTTTTGCATAGGAATATATAGGAAAAACTTTAAAAATCTTCTCTGAAACCACAATGCCTAGAGCTTAGATATTTGGCATGTAACATTGGCTAGTGGACCTTTACCAAGATTGTTCAAATTATGAGCCCCGGATCAAAATTGACCCCGCACTGGGGGTCACTTAGTTTTACATAGGCTTATGTAGGAAAAACTTTAAAAATCTTCTTCTCTGAAACCACAAGGCCTAGAGCTTAGATATGTGGCAGGTAGCATTGGCTGGTGGACCTCTACCAAGAGTGTTCAAATTATTACCCTCGGATCAAAATTGACTCCGCCTGGGCGGTCACTTAGTTTTACATAGGCTTATATAGTAAAAACTTTAAAAATCTTCTTCTTTGAAACCACAAGGCCTAGAGCTTAGATGTTTGGCATGTAGCATTGGCTAGTAGACCTCTACCAAGATTGTTCAAATTATGACCCCCGGGTCAAAATTGACCCCGCCTGGGGGGTCACTTAGTTTTACATAGGCTTATATAGGGAAAACTTTAAAAATCTTCTTCTCTGAAACCACAAGGCCTAGAGCTTAGATATTTGGCATGTAGCATTGCCTAGTAGACTTCTTCAAAGTTTGTTCAAATTATGCCCCAGGGGTCAAAATTGACCTTTTGACCTTGCCGGGGGGGATCATTTGTTTTACAAAGGCGTATATAGGAAAACTTATTTGGTATATAACATTATCTAGTGATCTTCCACCAGGCAAGTGGACTTGTACCAAGGTGAGCGATATAGGGCCATCTTGGCCCTCTTGTTTTTCTAAAGAGTTTTCTTCCAGCTAGTTTGGATAGTACCATAAATTGTTTATTGAGGCATTCAGTGAAAATGCATTGACAGTGCAGATTATGATTAGACTACATGGATGTGCTGGCTGATCATGATCTACAAAATCTGGTTTCAAAGGCAGGCTCATTTGTAGCAAACAGTTATCGAATTTTCTGACAGGACACTTTCCATAGTCTTAATTATTAGTGATAGAAATCGGTTGAATTTTTCACAATCGATTATCGGTTCAATCGGATGGGGTATAATCGATAACCTTCCGATTAATAATCGGTTGAACCAAAAGTAACATTCAAGCAAGGCGCTACAATCTACACCGTTACATGAAGTAGTTTCTGCCACAGTTATGGCAGGTTAACCCTTTATAATGCTGGAACAGTAAATAGGTAATGCTACATGTCACCAATCGAAGCATTGGGCCTAATAAGAGAATTTTAAAGGGAATATTCAAAGGTTTTCTTATAGAAACCTGTGTAAAATCAAGAGACCCCAAGGCCTGAGGTCATGTTTTCAACAATGTTGGCCTTCTGGTAAGGGCCAGAAACTGGTAGAAAACTAGAAGATGTTTTTGAAATAAATTGTTAACACAGAACTGATGGCCGAGTATGCTTTTATGCTAGACAGACAACACGAATATGAACATAAAGTTGTATTGGCAAAGAAATCAGAGAGTGTCAATGTCAATGATAATAATTCCAAGCAATTGACTTTGTTTTTCTCCCCAGATGGAAGAAAAGCCGCAAGCTTTCTTCAGACTCAGTTGTTGTTGAACTTGTTTCTTCCATAACGTGAGTCTAATTATCTCCCTTGGGTGTGTTATAAAACTTTTACCGCGACGTCGCCGACCGGATATGTGTAATCGATTATTATCGCCCTTCATTTTACTAACCGATCGTCGGCGACTAGCGACAATCGGAACATCACTATTAATTATAGCGATAACTTAAAAAATCTTCCTGTTTAAAAACACAAGTCCTGGTATTTGAAATAAAGCCTTGTGTAGTGGACAGCTATGTAGATAGTTCCAATCAGGACACCAGGTCGATTTTTACCCTTTCTGCAATGCCATTGTTGACCTTGAATAATAACAAGTGGAAGCCGGGCGAGCGATAAAGGGCCATCTTGGCCCTCTTGTTTATATTTATCGCCCCGCCGAAGGCGAAGGGGATATTAGAAATGCCCTTCGTCCGTCCGTCCGTCTGTCAGTCCGTCCGTCCGTCTGTCAGTCCGTCCGTCCGTGCGTCCGTCCCAATTTTGTCCGGAGCATAACTCCAAAAGTACTTGAGCGATTTTCTTCAAACTTCATACACTGACAGAGCACATTGGGAGGAAGTGCAGTGTGTAAGAACAATAACTCTACCTTGCCTACTTTTAGAGTTATTCCCCTTTTATCAGATTTACTTGAAAAACTTTGTCCGGAGCATAACTCCAAAAGTACTTGAGGGATTTTCTTCAAACTTAATACACTGACATAGCACATTGGTAGGAAGTGCAGTGTGCAAGAACAATAACTCTACCTTGCCTACTTTTAAAGTTATTCCCCTTTATCAGATTTACTCTAAAAGTTTTGTCCGGAGCATAACTCCAAAAGTACTTGAGGGATTTACTTCAAACTTAATACACTGACATAGCACATTGGTAGGAAGTGCAGTGTGCAAGAACAATAACTCTACCTTGCCTACTTTTAGAGTTATTCCCCTTTATCAGATTTACTTTAAAAGTTTTGTCCAGAGCATAACTCCAAAAGTACTTGAGGGATTTACTTCAAACTTAATACACTGACATAGCACATAGGTAGGAAGTGCAGTGTGCAAGAACAATAACGCTACGTTGCCTACTTTTAGAGTTATTCCCCTTTATCAGATTTACTTGTCCGAAGCATAACTCCAAAAGTACTTGAGGGATTTTCTTCAAACTTAATACACTGACATAGCACATTGGTAGGAAGTGCAGTGTGCAAGAACAATAACTCTACCTTGCCTACTTTTAGAGTTATTCCCCTTTATCAGATTTACTTGTCCGGAGCATAACTCCAAAAGTACTTGAGGGATTTTCTTCAAACTTAATACACTGACATAGCACATTGGTAGGAAGTGCAGTGTGTAAGAACAATAACTCTACCTTGCCTACTTTTTAGAGTTATTCCCCTTTATCAGATTTACTTTAAAAGTTTTGTCCAGAGCATAACTCCAAAAGTACTTGAGGGATTTTCTTCAAACTTAATACACTGACATAGCACATTGGTAGGAAGTGCAGTGTGCAAGAACAATAACTCTACCTTGTCTACTTTTAGTCAAATAGAAAAATATCATACCTATACTGATAATGAACATTAATATAATTTTGCAAACCTTCTCTTCATTGCCTTATTCTTTTTCCACTTACTTGAAAACTGTACTCAGCATGACCATAACTATACGGCTTTTTAAGGATTTCCTCTCACCAAGTAAAATGTACGAAAGTACAACCTTCAGGTAACTTTTTCCTGGCGGGGGGATTAACCATGTGTAACATGGCTCTTGTTTTATTTTAAAATACTTACTTTGGTCAGGGCTTTCACTGTTACCTTACTGTTATATACAAAATTAATGAATATGTTGTGAAATAAGCAATCAACGTTACAAAGAGCATTGTGGAAATAGTATTTAATTTAATCCTTGCCCTCGATGACCTTGTTGGTCCTGCTGGTCTGTTGAAAAACAGACCACGTCTCCTACGGGAAACTAGAACTGTTGATCCACTGTGAGCCAATATATTCCATCAGTCTCTGTGTGGCCTCCGTTGTTGCCAGCTGCCTCAGCGCCTGGAAGGCTTATCCGATATGCATGGCTGGCAGGAAGGTCAATGCCAACAACTAACAAATGAAGCCATGCATTCCAGTTCGAAACCTGTAAGTTTCGGCCAGTCCCAGTTGTTGTACTTGACACTAAACAGCTTGTGTCCAGTGGAATGCACAGTCCTTTATCTCTGCTCCCGGAAATGCTTCACTAACGGCTGACCAGGCGGTTAAAAAACTCTTTGCAACAATTTTTACAACTTAATTCATGTGAATATACGAAAAATGTGTGTAGTCGGTACAATATGGGATAGTTTTAATTGATGGATGTGCCTTTTCAATGCTTGAAAGTGTCACAAGTTTTCGCAGAATGTTCTGTAATTTTATGTATGTGAATACTCGAATTTGTATGTAATTTGTACAGTACGTGAATGTTTCACAGGACAATACATTCTTCAAAATCCACTACTAATCCCTCTACCTTCATTGGACCTACATGTTTCAATGGTTAAACAAAAAAACAAAAATATTTGTCATGAGTGGTGTTCCTAAAGTTATCAATTGTTCTCATATTGAATTCCAAAATTACTTCCCAGAATTAACTGTAGTACTCCAGTCTACTCAAACACTTTACAGGTTTCAACAGGCTTACAGTAAAAAAGAAGAACTAATACATTTAAATTAAACAGATGAATGTTAAGTCGTTTATAAATATCAGCAAGTAACAATTAGTTGGGTACTTTTGACTCTAAACTATTTTTAGATTTATCTTGTGTTCACTAGTTGCCATCTTTGAAGCGCAGCAAGTTCAGTTTCACCATCATATCCCATATCATGGCAGCGCTGTCAGTTCTCTAGTTATTTCTTTCTTCTTTTCAGTGGGAAAGGTATTTATTTACCGTCTTGTTTTCATTTCTTCTACGAGATTAATGGTTTGAATCGTTTTTTCCAGAAGTTTCTCTTCGTAGTGATATTTGGAACACTGTGGTTCTGAGACACACTCTACTGCAAAAATAACAAAGACGAAACACAGAATCTTCTTTTTTTATTTTTTACCTTTTGAAGCTTGAATTGCTTCAAGTATTTCTTCGGTGTTGCAGTTAAATATCTAAAATGTACTTAAAAATATTAAATCAAGTAGACGTCACCCTCCTTACACACATAGCCAATAAGCAAAGTTAGTTTGTAACCAATCAATGAGGTTGATATATGAAGAGAAAGTGAGCGTTATATGTAGTGAATCGAACTCGTAAAACTCTTGAAAGATTATTATGAAAGTTAAGGCTTTTGGCATTATATTCATGTCATAGCTTTAGGTTACGCATTTCTTAATCTAAACATTTGCCATGAGTGATGTACAGCAAAATAGAACATATAAATTTAAATGAAACAGATGAAAGTAACAGTTGTCTATAAATACTTAAATATCACTAAGTAACACACCTTGTAGGTTTGACGCGGATGGTCAAGGCTAAACACCCCAGAGTAATCAACACTCGTCACTGTACATAATTTACAAATTTAATGACAATAATGAATATATACACTTGGAGGCTTTTCTAACGCAACATCCGTTCAAATGCAAATTATTTTGCTTATTTGTGGATGGATTTCGTTGAAATTTGAGAGAATAATAATTAAAGGCATCATACTCACTTGATCGATATTTATTTACATTTTATTGTTGAAAACGTATAGAAAATGAACAGAATATAACATCACTGTAGAAATAAAAGTCATCAAACGTAATTGCAGTATAACGTTCGACACACATGGTGTGAAAGGTTACTATGTTAATTTGTATTTAAATGAACCATTTGCATTTCTGTTTGTAAATGTTTTGTATGTAAACAAAATTTGTGGTATTTATTGAAATGAAAGTACCGTACGCAGCCTCGATCTCGGTACTCCAAAGCCTACAGCACCAATAATTATGATATGCGAGATTTATCCGAAAAGGATAGAATGCATATGATTGAAATGAATACAAAATCAGGAATAGCAGTGTGTTTTATTTCTACAATAATAAATATTTGCAATATGAATTTAGTAAATAACAAAAAAAAATTTTTTTAAATCGATTAACTTTAATACGTGTCTAAAAGATTGGCCTGTCTGAAACATGCCGACTGCAAAAATGTTTCACTATGATAAATTAAACACTGTATTTAAAGAATGTCATAAAGCACTGTTGATCTTCTTGTCTTCGGACATCCGCATTGAAAGTAGAATAAGGACACATTTGGATCCACATCATACCCATTTTTAGGTCTTATCCCTGGCTTGAAACTAAATGGACCTACTCCAGTATAGGCGACTTATCCGCGGCCCCCGGATGGGTTTGGCGGACCTAGCAGCACGCCGGCTGACCAGACGAATCCAAAAAAAATTTAGTGTTGAGTACGTTGCCATTTCGGTTTTCTGTGGATGAACAATTGCCCATGCTCAACCGTGGCAACCTCATCCCGGCAAACAACTTGTTTCCCAGTTTGGGTGTTAGCCAGTCTAGCCTCTGCCTCCGCTGCCATACGCTTCCGCTTCCGTTGTTGCTCGGCGCGTATATCCGGTTTATATGGAAGAACATTCCCTGGACTAAGATAGGCCTCGTTGATTTCCAGACTTGGCGAGAGACTAGAACTACTATAAGGAATGGTATGTTCCGCATCATTTTGCCTTTTACATATGGATACTAAATTTTCAGAATCACAAGAGTGACTAGGCATTTGTACTTCACTAGATAAATCCGGTCTTGTCACATATTTTGACATTGGTGTACTGTACAATAATTCCCTCGCTACATCTGTGTCAACTCCATGTAGTTTTATCAAATGTATTCGAAGATAGTCTCTTCTAATAGTATTCCCGTTGCATCCAAGTTTCGGACATTTAAAATATTGTAGTGCAACACAGTGTTTCTCTTTAATATGTCTGATCAAGTTTCGTTTCAACGTATACTTTTTTGTGCAAGTATCACACTCGTACATTTTTAAACATAAGAAATGAAATTCCACAATTTATCTGTACAAAATGGACTGTTTTCACTGACCGCACAACTATAAATGAACGATAAATATCTTTGTCACAAAATTCTTGCTTTGCACGTGCATTTCATGGACAGGGTTTCTTCTACATTATTGCTCCAACTTTCGCGCCAACGCATGTTTACTTAACACTATTTGCTCCGATTTTCGCGCCAAAAACGTACCTACTGTACACGTGTATTTCATGGAAAGGGTTTCTTCTATATTATTGCTCCAACTTTCGCGCCAAAAAACAAACAATGAAAAAGGCGTTTACACTTTAGTTTTTTTGTAGTTTTGCAGTAATTCCAACTCAAAAAAATATAATTAGACACATAAAAAAACACATTAAATTCTTATGATATACTATAATATATTAAGTATTTGCTCCAACACACGCGGTCTATACTAGTAATTACATTTCGTTTAAACAGTCTTTAATACGCTGTTTTGCAACATTTGCAGCCTTTCGCACCTTTTTTGGTGACATGTGATCATCTTGGTCCTTCACATGACCAGATTCTGCGGGATTAATCACTTTCGCTGTTTCGATGGGATACAGTAGACATAATGGTCTACCTAAAACTTTTCCAGATGCTGTCTGAACCTTTGCAGATCGAGTAACTCCATCTGCACTATTGATAAGCTCACTTATCTTACCTAACCTCCAACTTCCTCTCGGAATATTGTCTTTGATTAAAACTATGTCACCAACACAAGCAGTATATTTTGTTTTGTACTTCCCTTGTTTCAGTAATGTTTGTGTTCTTTCCCGAAGACTGGACAAATATTCATCACGCCAAATTTTCCAGAAAGTATCAAGTAATTTTTGCCCCTTTTTCCAGATTTGAAGTAATTTGTCAGCAGAACTATCACATACTTTAAAATCTGGGTCACTTTGAGATAGCTCACATTCGGGAATTCCAGTTTTAGGATTGAGGCATGTAAAATGCGCGGGTGTAAGTGTTAGGTTAGAATTTATATCGTCTCCGACGTAAACCAACGGGCGGAAATTCACAACTGCTTCCGTTTCTTTCAGTATTGTTTGGAGTTGATCTGTATTCATCAACATTTTCCCAATTGCCTTTCAAAGTGACCGTTTGGTTATCCAACTAATCTCTCATAAAATCCGCCCATCCATGGGGCTCTTTCAGTGATAAATCGCCATTTTATGCCTGTACTAGAACTGTAAGTTTGAATATCTTCACTCTGCACAATATCACTCCACACAATTTCTGTTGTTTGGCTGGCTAATTTGAAGTGCAAAGCATTATCGCTAATAACTTCACACGGAGTTCCTCTGCAAGCAATGAATCGTCGTAAACAATTCAAGAATGAGATAGTTGACATGTTTGGGATCATTTCAAGATGTACAGCGCGAGTAACCATACATGTGAATAAACATACCCACACTTTATCGATCGTTTTATTTTCTTTGATATAAAGTGGGCCTAAGTAGTCGAGACCCACATATGTAAATGGAGTAGATTTTGAAACACGTGAATGGGGAAGGGGAGCCATCGGTGGCATCTTGTATGGTCCACCATCATGTCGACGACAAAGTAAACACATGTTTATTATTTTTCGTACAGTTGCTCTTCCATGTGGCACCCAATATCTGTATCTGAGTCTACTCAACGTCTGAGAAACACCACTATGGAGCAAATGTTTGTGCTCATTTTCTATGACCAACTCAGTGAACCGATCATTCCGAGGTAAAAGTAATGGAACTCTCGCTGACTCAGTTAATGATGAATTTTCCAGACGCCCTTTACATCTCAACAATCCATCATCATCAATGTAAACTCCAAGTTGAATCTGTAGATTGCACCTTTTATTTATTTGAAGTGACTCAAATACATCACCAAATGCTTTGTGTTGCACATACGAAATCCAAATTTTTTCAGCTTCACTAAGTTCTGATGACGTGATATCGCTTGAATCAAACTTTTCACCTTTCAGTTTTCTGAGAAAATGCTTAACTAAGGTAGTCACTCGCAATAATTTTGTCACAGTTGAGTAACGCTGATAATCAATTCCAAATGGAGCATCTTTTGGGAAATCGTGCTGGTTTGCTCCTTCTATTTCAGCAGACACACTTGCATTTTCACACACTTTTGTTGATTTAACTTCTGTTTCAAACTGTTTGAAAACAAACTCGTTTTCTGTCCTATCGTTTCTATCTACCGGCCAATCAGAAATATTGTTAAATAACCATTCAGGTCCATGCCACCAAAGTTCATGTTTGAGTAGTTTTTCAATTGAACAACCTCGACTTGCAAGATCGGCCGGGTTACTATTTGACTCAACATGATGAAGTTGCACATCTGCGTGAGTTTTTATTTCCAACACTCTATTTCTTACAAACACTGATAATTGTTTTGTTGATGATATCCACTGAAGTGTACACTGTGAGTCTGTAAACAAATGAGTTTCATGTATTGGAGTTTGTAATTGTCCACGCACGAAATTAAGACACCTTACTCCTATTAGTACTGCCATAAGTTCTAGTCGCGGAATGCTAACAGATGCTATTGGAGCAAGACGAGTCTTTGAAAATATCAAGTCGATTTTTCTTTCAGTTTCTCCGATTTGCAGCAAGTAGATCGTAGCTGCGTAAGCTTTTCCGGAGGCATCACAAAAACACACAAGAACATTTTTTCTTGTTTTATTCTCGCCCAGTACAATACACCTTTGTATTTCATGCTGAGAAATAGAATTGATGTCTTCCTGAATACATTGCCAAGTTTTCTCATCTACATCATCAAGATTTTGATCCCATTCTAACTGTTTCTTCCAAAGTGACTGGAGTAGTAACTTTCCTCTTATGTAACTGGAGAATAGAGTCCAAGTGGATCAAACACGGATGAAATTTGTTTAAGAACAACACGTTTTGTTATTTTCTCCGTATCTTGAAAATTAAGATGTCGTAATCTAATGGAATCTGATTGTGGGTTCCATGTAAGACCAAGCACTTTTATTTCATTCCCATTTGTTTTATCTTCAGATGGTATATTTTCTAGTAATTTTTCACTATTTGACGCCCATTCACGTAAATTCATACTTGCATCCCGAAATATTTTCTTTGAAGTAACATATAGCGACTTTGCTTCAGCAACTGTTTCGATTCCTGTAACCACATTATCCATATATATATCTCTTTTTAATTGATTTGCTATATCGGTGTTGTAACACTCCAAATGATGATTAATGGTAGCTCCTAATAAAAAAGGGCTAGAAATAACACCAAAAGGTACTCTACAGAATCAAAATTCTTGTATCCTTTCTTGATTCATTGAAGGTGATTTGACATCTTTAAACCAAAGAAATCGCGTAACATCTCTCTGACTTTCTTGTAAACCGATTTGAAGGAATGCCTTCTCAATGTCAGACACAATGCCTATAGTATGAAGTCTGAATCGTAGAAGAGTTCCACACAAATCATTTAAAAGCACAGGTCCTCTGTACAAGCATTCATTTAAACTCATGTTTTCAGTGCTGGTTTTAGCAGAGGCATCGTATACCACCCTTAATTTGGTGCTTGCATTATTCAGCTTTATAACGGGATGATGAGGCAAGTAATGAAGAACACCATCTTTTTGAAACCTATCAACCTTCTCTATCACCCCCTTTGCTAATTGATCCTGTATGACAGAATCATATTTTTTCAAAACATCTGGTTTATCATGTAGCCATGTGATCAACGATTTTAAGCGTCCAGCAGCAAGTGGACGGTTATCTGGAAGATTTGGGCTTCCGTCTCTCCAGGGCCACGTAACAAAATACCTGTTATTTTTGAACGTCAACGTATCCCTAAAGTTTTGCATTGCTTGTTGATCTTCAGAAACTGTTAGGTTTTCTGTCACACCAATTGATTCGAAGTTCCAGAAATCTTGAATGTCAGGCTTGGTCGGAATTGAATCATCTATGTCTGTAAATATTTCAGATTTTGACATGTTGTTGCCATGAGTTAGAATCAGCATGTTAACATCAGTGGTATCTTCGTCAGTTTCACCTGTTCTACCAGTCAAAATCCAACCAAGTTTTGATGATAGTAAGTATAAACCCTTTTGGACCTCTATCTTGTGACCTAAAATGATGTCAAGATAATAATCATTTCCAAGAAGGAGTTCAACTGTGTCCTTTTGAATCTCTGAAGGAACCGTATCCGCTAAGGTTAGGTTCTTCACTAAGTCGTCAAATTCTTTCTTGTCGGATATTTGAACTGGCTTTCTCTGAATACTGCCTGTGATATTTGGTACAATGTTTGCTGTTATCGTCAAATTTTGTCCATCCTTAAGACAAAGGTTCAACTTTGTTGAGACAGTTTTGATCAACTTTGGTTTGTCACTTCCAAATGTTACAAGTTGGATTTCTTGTTCACGCTCCTTTTTGAGCCCCAAAGATTTAGCAAGTCGTTCTGTTATATAGGTTCTTTGTGAACCTGAGTCAAGGAGAATTCTAACATTTCTTTCAATTTGACCTGAAGTGTCTTTTACCACGGTTAGTGCTGTTTGCATTAACACAATTTCATTTGATGATAACAGGGCATTTTCTTTTGTTTTGCAATCACTTGTTTCTTCTGTAGATGGTTCCACAGTTTCATTTGACACATTAGCACTTTCCCTCAGCACAGATGTTTGAAACTTTTTAGGACATAGACTTCTGTGGTGAACGTTAAGTTGATGACAATAAACACAACTTTTTTTACTTCTACATTCGGTTGACATATGTCCCTCTTTTAAGCACTTGTAACAGCTTCCTTTAAGTTGTGCTTTCCTTTGTTCAGTATTTTTATACCTCGGGCATTCATCACTCCAGTGATCCTTGCTGCAAAATCTACATCTCTTAGAATACGGCGTGTTACTTTTCTTTTCACTTGCTACTAAAGCTCCAGTAGTGATTTTAGGTAATGCTGGATTCCTAGAGTCCTTATTAAAAGTATTACCATATTTTGGAGCTTGAAATCTTGAAACGTTATTTTCGTGATTCACTGACGAAACAATAGGTTTGCTTTTCTCCGATTTTTCTTTGGATACTATGTACTGTCGGAGAAGATCACGCAGTTTGTTAATTGTCCATTTATTATCAGTCCCTTTAAGAATTTCTAGCTGCAATAGGACGTCACTTGGTAATTTACTCCGAATCATAGAAATGAACACATGTTGATCTAAATTCTCATGAAGCACTTGTAGACTGCGAAGATGTCGTTCAACTTTGTCATTAAAGAAACGTAAACTCTCTGTTGTGTTTTTAGGTGGAAATATATTCAACAGCCCCTTATAATGAAGGTCAATGATTTCTTGTTTGTCACCGTATCTATCTTTTAGAATTTTCACAGCTACTGCATAATTTTCATTAGACAAAGAAAGTCCAGCTATTGCACTCCTTGCTTCTCCTGTTAATTTTCCCTTCAAGTAATTAAATTTATCAACGTCTGAAATCCTATCATTATTGTGCACCGCGCTTTCGAACGAGTCCCAAAACTCCACCCATTGTAATCGATTCCCACTGAAAGAAGTCATTTCAAGTTTTGGTAGCTTTACCGAATGAGCACGCTTGGTCACCTGATCACTTTGCTTTTCGAAAAATTCTTGTTGCAACAGCATTTGAGCTTCACTTCTTTGTTGTTGTTGTTCAAAAAAATCCTGTTGCATTTTCATTTGCATGTCACACATCTTTTGAACAATGTTTTCACCTGCATCATGTACAGTCGCGTCACTCACTTTATACAACATTGTTTCCTTCAGAAAATCATTTAGATTCTGAAGCTTACAATCCATTGACCAAGCTTTATCACATAAGTCTGAGTCATTTTTTATAATACTTTCGGAAATCAATATCAGAATCTACTAGCTCCTGCGCTAATTTTTCCGACTGAATGTTAAGTTTCTCAATGTAAATATTGACTTGTATTTACATTCAATCATTGCGAAGATAGTGCAATCTTCAGTAGACGGTCACTTCTGTATCTATGAGCGTTGAACCTTGTTCATTTCTCTATAAGGTATTCAAACAACCAAGGCAGATAACTCCCTTGAAAAAACTGAAGGTTACTTTTGGCCCATGTTTCAGGTTTACTTTGAACATTTAAGTAAAAATTTTGCAAGTAGGAATACAATGCATAAGCGAAATACCTTTCTTTTAGCTCAGCTTACACTATTGACTTGAAACATAATGTTCCTGCGTTCCGGGCGCCAATTAATATGGCAGAGTACTCTTCAAAAACCTTTTTTTACAACTTTTGCCCTTTTTAATTTTCCACCACATTAGAATGAGAAGAGTTTTGCCTCTAAATCTATCATGCTTTTATTCTCTATTTGTAATCACTATTTTATGCTTGTATCATACTTTACTATATTCTATAATGTCCAGCATACATACAAATCAGAGCATAACTATTTATACCAAAATTGTTATCACCAAAAAATTATGAAAATCTTGATTTGGAGTAAACCTAAAGAGTAATGTTTTCGCCTGCTAACTACTATCATGCACATTGTTATATAAGTAAACATTTGGAGCAATTTAGAATTATGAAGCATGTCAATATGACACAAATAGGGGTCATAAATATGTTAAATCAACGAGTCTTGTATAAATTAAATACTAATAATGGCCCTTGTTTGTTTTGAAAATTTGGTTAAAGTTTTGCCTACCTAAGTCCTATCATGTTAAGCATATCTTAGTCCTTTCATTGACTAGAACTTTGTCAACTGCTTAAAACGGTATCACAAAGTCAAACCCAGATAATTCTTTTTTGCAAACCAGGTCAACCATTATGGACACTTGATGTCCCAGTTTGAAAATTTGGATAAGCTTTGCAATTAATTTTAATATAATTGCAAATCACAGGAACCGTCCATACGTATATAAAAGATTGGCCTATCTGAAACCATGCAATACTGTTCAGGAAAATTTTGTATCAGCAACAATTAATTTACTGAACCAAGTTGAATTATTTTGTTATAGTTTTTGCACTTTTTTATGGCTAAATAACTGCTGCATAATTTCAACTCAATTTTTAATCCAAGAACTGTTTTGCTTTATAAATAAGTTCCGTTATTAGAAAAGCCCCCAAGTGTACAAAGATGAATGCAAAATATGGACATTAAACTATTGTGATGATAATACTCTCTGTTAAATAACTATCATAATCTCCTAGCTCCTGCACTAATTATTCCACGTGTTAACTTCATTCAATGGTAAATATTGATCTTGTATTTACATTCAATCACCTTCTGTGTATAAAATAGTACTTCTTACGGTTGTAAGATAGACAGTCTTTATATCAAATCAGGTTACCATGTATCTGACTCTATCTAACGTTTGATTAGCAAACATGATTCTTGGAACATTTCTTGCAGGATGTATTGAATTTGTGTGAAAAAAGAACTTTATTAATTCATTTTTATACGTATAAATAATTGCTGAACCTACAGGTAATAAATGCATCGGCCTAATCCTGTTTTGTTTGTTTAAATTTACTATTTTAAACGTAATCCGTTCCCTTGTTTACGGCACTACAAATGAAGTGGTTCAGCTTACCTTCAAATAAACCTTTATTCAAGAAAAGCACTTTTTCCTTTTAGTTGTTTTACTAAATTAAGAATATTTGAGAAAGCAAGTGTGCGCTTGCAGGCATACACTTTTATTTCACTGGTCCACTTTTAAAAGGTAAATGTATCACTACATTTAAAATATTCTATGAATGCCTTGCCACCATACAAATAGTGCATATAGTTTCTGACTTTAAATCACTATCACCAATAAGATTGAGGGTCATCAGTTTGAGACCGCTAACCCACCATGTATCTTCATTCCAGAATATTTAGCAGTTTCTTGCGGAGAATAGGAAACTGGTTCTTCCTGGAAGCATATTTGGATTATGAGCTCTGTCCTATAATATGACAAACTCATTGTATTGCTATAAAACTTTGTTAAATCAAATGTATTTTTGAGAAAGTAAAATCATACGAATTTGAAAAAACATATATTCAAAACATCAGAACTTGCCTTGATTGTCAACATAAATTTTTGCACAGCCTATGGAATGAACGGATTGTTTGTATGTTACCACAACGCCATAATCTGATATTTACTTATTTGTTATCAGACTAAATAACTGCATGCATAAGTTTTTCAAGGATCAATGTGATAGTGATTTAATCCAAGATATATGGTAACAAAAAGTTTCCGTTACAATATCAAGCCTGCAAGTTAAAGATGTAATCGCAAAGTTATCAATGCATTTTCACAAAATATTGTGACTTTGGATAAAGTTCGTCAATTTGTGTGACGTTTTTAACTACTGGTCCACTTTTATTCACGTTTGTACATCTTAATATCTGCATACAAACGTTTTCTAATTACAAATATCCCGCCTTTCTGGCATAACTAGGTAACATCCGGTTTGTATTTATCCACTTCAAAATAACGGCACAAAAGGTTCCATTCCATTCTCCCAGCCGACATTTTAGTCTTTTACCCTAATATTTATATAGGTGTTCAGTTTCTACTTTTTATAAAGGTCCACTTTTCTGGAATACTGGTTCAAGTGGACGCATTACATTTCTTCTAAAAATTCTGGGATCGTATCTCGGGGAATCCGATAAGATATATATGGGAAATACTAAAACTGGTCTCCAGCAGGTATATTAGAAACTGCATGATGGTCCAATAACGCCTTTTTGGTTCCCATAACCGCGACTGCAAACAATAATCTTACAACTAATCTTACATTGTTTACATAGATTTTAATTTTCAGAGTAGTGTACATACTGATATTTCTAGCACTTTGCCTTTCGCTATCAATAAATTCTTGTGCAAAGCATGCGGTTATAACAAATTATTTGTATCATGTTATTTACCAAGGTGTCCTCTTACCTTTAAGACATAGGAATTATTTACCCATTTCTGGATAAAGTATAATAAAATAAAGTAGTCAATCTAGGGTTCAAGACGTTTTTGTTACGTGGAACTTATACTATAACAACACACTAGGATGTAAATGATACCTAACAATAAATATTATATTAACATGCCTACAATTTGGAATTTAGATAAGTACGAGATAATTTAGTTTATAAATTTAGAAACCCAGCAAAAGTAAAATTAATTAAACCCTAAATAATTTAAGAGTGGCGGAGCTCTGACAAAAGGTAAAAGCTACCTTGTGAATGTCCGTGAACTGCACTGCCAAGAAAAGCAAAATCTCAGCCCTTTTATAGCAAATTTCTAACCACTAAGCGGAAAAACCATGAAATTTCCATGCACATCTTTTACTTACACGAAGTAAAAGATGTTACTGACCAGTTAACATTTATAACAGATAAAGATTTCAAGGTTAAATATATCATAGTATCAGTAACAAAATATGTCATGTTACTATAAGTGAACAGTATCAAAATGGATAGAGTAGAAATAATTATACACCTCACTGCTTTTAACTGACCATAAGAAATTACTGAACAATGAGAACATTTTGGCAAAGAAGTTATTTAAGATGAAAACTGTTAATGAGAATAAAAGAAATTAACCCATTCCTGCCACATTTGTACTATTGCAGTGACTGGGAAACCCACGCGCCATGCGCCATTTGCGAATAAAATGAAAAAATGTCACATAAAAAATCCATCAAATGCGCCCTGTGTCACATACAAAAAATATCAAAATATTTTGAGTACAAAACGTGTATCGATCAGGCGCTTTACTGTATACTTGCCATAAATACCGGTGTTAATTAAGCGCTTCTTTGGCGAAATAAAGCGTTTTATCGAGAAAATGTTTCCGAAACGGAAACTAACCCCTATTGCTGGCCAAATCTCGCTAAAATTTTTCATAAAAGACGTTGACACCAACGATCTGGGTACAACACAAATGCTACAAGCCTCAATTAACATATCTGTAGACAAAACAAGTGTAACGAAGCTCAGCTGGAAAATACCAGTGAGGTGAATGCAGTTGCTCCAATCTTCCTCCACTTACGAATCCAACTAAGACTAAGAGGGACACTAAGAGTAAGACAATTTACAAGCCACGTAAGGTGCATGACACTTGGTTTAAAATATGGCCCTTGGGTGCCTTCTCTGTAAAACGTTTGTGGACTCTGGAAAGCACAATGTTTTTGTATATGGGTGCAAAGTTTTCACACATGTTTTACAGAACAATAAAATTGCCATCAACACCGAAAGTCGTCTTCAACAGAACATCTTGAATTCAGATAATGAAAACGGAATAAAATTCTTCTAGTAAGTTCTACAATTCATTCTGCAGAACCCAATTCCGACAGCAATCCTTCTTCCCTCGCACCATTAGAGATACGAATAAGCTGCCTGCAGATATCATGTCAGCTGGGTCAGTTGACTCTTTCAGAGCTCAGCAGTTTCAAACACTTTATCTAACTTCCTCTTGTTTTTATCCTTCTCTGTTAATATTCTCAATTTTATTTCTATTTTACCTCTTCTTGCACACCCTGGCAATAAATCGTCAACCAGTTGAAGATGGCCATTAACTTGGAAGAAGAAGACAATGCACCCTCACTTCGTACAGCCAGGGCCATATTTTAAACCATGTGTCTTGCACATTTATTAATGTGTGGCTTCTAAATTGTCTTACTCTTAGTGTCACAAACATTTTCTTAAATGTCACATAAAAATTTCAAATGTCACTTACTAACTTTTCACACATTCGTGACATTTTTCACATAGAAAAAAATCCTTTCCCGGTCACTGCTATTGAGAATGAAAGTAAAATGGAATGAAACCCAAACTGAATTAACTGAATTAAACTGCAGCGTACATTCACTATGTACAACCATTACATTAGACATGATAATAAATGATTACTGAAACAAAGTAACAACACAATGACGTTTGAGAAAGATTTTAAACAAGAAAAAACTGCACTGATTCCTTGAGTAAATTACAACAAATTCAGTTACTTCTGAATTTTACGACGTCTGGAAACGAAATCATAATATGAAACAAATTAGCTTACAATATCTGTTACTGAAAAAGAATCTATTTATTGAAATAATTTACGAAATCAAATAGAAAACTTTCAAAAATAAATTCATTTACCATAACCAAGGTAGGAGGAACATCTCGAATGTCAAAATCACAAAACTGTGTGTGCAATTTTCTAATGGTCAGTCTTCTCTTAAATACCATTCTCTCTGTCTATCAATTCACGGGGAATGGATAACCTCCGTGCAGACATGAAATGCACAAATAAAATTTATGTCTGTCAAAATAAGTTATATAAATTGAGGTCCGTTATAGTGGTCTCAGTAAAACTGTTATAAAACAACCACAAATGCGACAATACAACTTTCTTATTACTGAACCGAATTTAATGAAAAATACATGAAATTAAACGAAACTCAATACTAAAACAATGCTCTTACTTTCATACGAAAGTCTAGCAATTAACACAATAATCCAAACTTTGCAAAACCAACGATAAAATTGCTGTCACTATCTTTATACGGAAGATTTAGGACCGCTTGTCGACTTTTGTGACAGTTTGACTCTATACTATTATTTATATTTATCTCGTGTTCACTAGTTGCCATCTTTGAAGCGCAGCAAGTTCGGTTTCACCATTATATCCCATGTCAAGGCAGCGATGTCCGTTTTCCAGTTATTTCTTTCTTTGAAGTACGAAAGGTATTCATTTACCGTCCTCCATGCCCTTTTTCATTTCTTCTACGAGAATAATCGTTTGAATCTTTTTTTTTCGAGAAGTTTTTCTTCGTAATGATATTTGGAACACTGTGGTTCCGAGACACACTCTACTGCAAAAATAACAAAGACGAAACACAATCTTCTTTTTAATTTTTGAAGCTTGAGTTGCTTCAAGTATAATGTTTGATGCTGCAATTATAAATCTAAAATGTACTAAGAAATATTAAATCAAGTCTTCGTTGACGTCCTTACACACATGGCCAATAAGCAAAGTTAGTTTGTAACCAATCAATGAGGTTGATATGTGAAGAGAAAGTGAGTTTGATATGTAGTGAATCAAACTCCGAAAAGTCGTGAACGATTTTTATGAATCTTTAGTCTTTTGGCATATGTTCATGTTAAAACTTTAGGTTACCTATTTCCTTATTTAAACTGTCCTTTTTCATTTCTTCTATGAGAGTTTTTGTTCGAATTGTTTTCCAACCCCCCCCCCCCCCCCCCCCCCCCCCCCCCCCCCCCCCCCCCCCCCCCCCCCCCCCCCCCCCCCCCCCCCCCCCCCCCCCCCCCCCCCCCCCCCCCCCCCCCCCCCCCCCCCTTTCAAGAAGTTTTTCTTCGTAATGAAATTTGTAGCACTGTGGTTCCGAGACACACTCTACTGTCAGAATAACAAAGACGAAACACACAATCTTTTTATTTTTAGCTCACCTGACCACATAGTGGTCACGGTGAGCTTTTAGGATCGTTGACTGTCCGTCGTCCGTCTGTTCACAATTAGTTTGTTTACACTCTAGCATCTTCATTTTTGAAACAATCATAAAACTTGAAAACAATGTATATGGCCACAAGACCTCGGATGAGTTCGATTATGGACTTGATTGGATCAGTACATCCTGAATTATAGCCCCTGATTTAACAAAAAAATGCAAGATTTAACCATGTTTACACTGTAGAACCATCATTTCTTCACTAATTCTAAACATATTTACAGAGAATGTGTATGACCATAAGATCTCGGATGAGTTCAATAAGGGGCTTGATCTGATTAGTTCTTCCAGAGTTATGGGACTTGATTGAACAAAAAGTGCAATATATAACAGTGTTTACATTCTAGCACCTTCAATTTTTCACTTATCCTAATCATATTTGCAAAGAATTTGAATGACCATTAGATCTCGGATGAGTTCAATAATGGGCTTGATCGAATTAGTTCTTCCAGAGGTATGGCCCTTGATTTAACAAAAAGTGCAATATTTAACCGTGTTTACACTCTAGCACCTTTATTTCTTCACTGATTCTAATCTGTGTTGCTGAAACTTGGCAGGGATGCTCCTTGCATGAAGCTCTACCAATTTTTTTCAAAGAATTCAGTTCCATATAGAATTCTGGTTGCTATGGCAACAAATAGGAAAAACGTTAAAAATCTTCTCTGAAAATACAAGACCGAGAGCTTATATATTTAGCATGTAGCATTACCTAGTGGACCTCTACCAAGATTGTTCAAATTATGACACTGAAGTCAAAATTGAGACCGCCCGGGGGTCACTTGATTTTACATAAGCTTGTATAGTAAACCATTTAAAAAAATTCTATGAAATGACAAAGCCTAGATCTTAGATATTTAGCATGTAGTATGGCCTAGAAGACCTCTACCAAGACCGTTCAAATTATGACCCCCGGGTCAAAATTGAACCCCCGGGGTCACTTGATTTTACATAGGCTTATGTAGGAAAAACTTTATAAATCTTCTCTGAAACCGCAAGGCCTAAATCTTAGATATTTGGCTTGTAGCATTGCTTAGCAGATCTCTACTAAGATTGTTCAAACTATGAACCCCGGATCAAAACTGACCCCGCATGGGGTCTCTTAATTTCACATAGGCTTATGTAGGAAAAACTTCTTAAATCTTTATTTCTGAAACCACAAGGCCTATCGCTTAGATATTTGGCATGAATCATTGCCTTGTTGACATCTTCCAAGAATGTTCAAATTATGTACCCCAGGTCAAAATTGACCCTTTCTGCTGACCATGTATTATAGCCAATGGTAGCCAGGTGAGCGATATAGGGCCATCTTGGCCCTTTTGTTTACTTTTAGTAGCTCGAGTTCCTTGAAGTATAATCATTTTCATTTTTTCAACAAGAAATTTTGTGCGAACCATTTTTTCCAAAAGTTTTTCTTCAGAATCAGTTTTTGAACACCCTGGTTCTAGTATTTTAAAAACGAAACACACGATCTTTCTTCTACTGTCTGTCAACTTTTGTGACAGTTTGACTCTATACTATTTTTGTGTCGCCCTTTCGGAGAAAAGGCGATACATAGGGATCGCTTTGTCCGTCCGTCCGTCCGTCACACAAACTTAACGTTGGCTATAACTTTGCCATTTCTAAAGATTTCTTTATCAAACTTTACAATTGTATTGCTTATGACAATAGGGTCATGATGCTACCAAATTTTGTAGGTCAAGGTCATATTTGACAGTGTTATGCCCCTTTTTGTACTAAGATTTTGTCACGAAAACTTAACGTTGGCTATAACTTTGCCATTTCTTAAGATTTCTTCATCAAACTTTCAAATTGTATTGCTTATGACATAAGGGTCGTGATGCCGCCAAATTGTGTAGGTCAAGGTCATATTTGACAGAGTTATGCCCCTTTTTATACTAAGATTTTTGCTATAACTTTGCCATTTCTTAAGATTTCTTTATCAAACTTTCAAATTGTATTGCTTATGACAATAGGGTCATGATGCTACCAAATTTTGTAGGTCAAGGTCATATTTGACAGAGTTATGCCCCTTTTTAGCTCGACTATTCGAAGAATAAGGAGACTATTGCACTGCCCTTCGCCACCGCCAGGCGTCTGCGTTGGTTAAAGTTTTTTATAAAGTCAAATATCTTGAATACTATCAAAGGTATTGACTTGAAACTCAAACTATATGTTTACCATCAACATCTACACCTGAGGAAACAATCTCCATAACTCTGTTTTGATTTTTGACAGATTTATGCCCCTTTTTAACTTAGAATTTTTGGTTAAAGTTTTTTATAATTTCAAATATCTT
This sequence comes from Saxidomus purpurata, assembly GCA_022818135.1. NCBI lineage: Eukaryota > Metazoa > Mollusca > Bivalvia > Venerida > Veneridae > Saxidomus > Saxidomus purpurata. The sequence continues at coordinate 58,153,809 of JAFMSR010000003.1, forward strand.
GAATACTATCAAAGGTATTGACTTGAAACTCAAAGTATGTGTCTACCATCAACATCTACACCTGAGGAAACAATTCCCATAACTCTGTTTTGATTTTTGACAGATTTATGCCCCTTTTTAACTTAGAATTTTTGGTAAAAGTTTTGTGTAAATTCAAATATCTTGAATACTATATAAGGTATTGACTTGAAACTCAAAATAAATGTTTACCATCAACATCTACACCTGAGGAAACAATCTCCATAACTCTGTTTTGATTTTTGACAGATTTATATCCCTTTTTAACTTAGAATTTTTGGTAAAAGATTTTATAAAGTCAAATATCTTGAATACTATCAAAGGTATTGACTTGAAACTCAAAGTATGTGTCAACCATCAACATCTACACCTGAGGAAACAATCTCCATAACTCTGTTTTGATTTTTGATAGATTTGTGTCCCTTTTTTACTTTGAATTTTTTGTTAAAGATAGAATACTATTGAATGTATTGGCTTGAAACTTAAAATGTATGTTTACTGTCAACATCTTCACCAATGTTTTTGATTTTTGACATATTTATGCCCTTTTTAACTTAGAATTTTGTCACAGTTTTGTCAGACTAATATGGAAATACTCAAAATGGCTTTCTTTGGAAATGTCATAGAATAATTATGCAGCATGCAGCGGTCATGCTTTTTTTCTATACATACCAATTTTGAAAAGTTACAAAATTATTCATGATCAAATATACAAGGTCATGTATTTCTTTGAAATTATCCCCCTAATCCTCCCTCCAGTTGGCTTGCAGAATCCAGAGTAAGGCTTTGAATGCATTGTACATTTACAAAGGTTTTGAACAAGTTTCATATCTTTGACCTTAATTCTTATAGACAATTACACAATACTCCTGTTCTTAGACAAAAACCCCATTTTACCAACAAGCTTTCGAATAGTCGAGCGTGCTGTCATGTGACAGCTCTTGTTGTACTAAGATTTTGTCACGAAAACTTAACGTTGGCTATAACTTTGCCATTTCTTAAGATTTCTTCATCAAACTTTCAAATTGTATTGCTTATGATATAAGGGTCGTGATGCCGCCAAATTGTGTAGGTCAACGTCATATTTGACAGAGTTATGCCCCTTTTTATACTAAGATTTTTGCTATAACTTTGCCATTTCTTAAGATTTCTTTATCAAACTTTCAAATTGTATTGCTTATGTCAAAAGGGTTGTGATGCCACCAAATTTTGTAGGTCAAGGTCATATTTGACAGAGTTATGCCCCTTTTTGTACTTAGATTTTGTCACGAAAACTTAATGTTGGCTGTAACTTTGCCATTTCTTAAGATTTCTTCATCAAACTTTCAAATAGCATTGCTTATGACATAAGGGTCGTGATGCCGCCAAAGTTTGTAGGTCAAGGTCATATTTGACAGAGTTATGCCCCTTTATATACTTAGATTTTTGCTATAACTTTGCCATTTCTTAAGATTTCTTCATCAAACTTTCAAATTGTATTGCTTATGACATAAGGGTCATGATGCCGCCAAAGTTTGTCAGTCAAGGTCATATTTGACAGAGTTATGCCCCTTTTTACACTTAGATTTTGTTAAAAATTGTTGGTTATTCTGACAAAGCATAAGAGGGCGACACAAGTGTTCTACTGAACACCCATCTAGTTATATTCAACTCGTGTTCTCTAGTCGCCATCTTTGAAGCGCAGCAAGTTCAGTTCACTATTATACCCTTGTCATGGCAGCAAAGTCTGTTCCCCACTTATTTCTTCTATAAAGTGGGAAAGCGATCCATTCAACGTCTTCCATGTCGTTTTTCATTTCTTCAACGAGAATTTTCGTGCGAATCTTTTTTTTTCAGAAGCTTTTAATCGTTATGATATGTTGAACACTATGACTCTTAAAACACTCTAGCTTCAAAATAATTAAAACGAAACGCACAATCTCCTTTTCATCTTTTACATTTTGAAGTTTGAGCTTCTCAAAGTATAATCTTCGATACTGAAATAGGTTTCAACAGGACTACATGAAAAAATGAACTAGTTATTTATTTCTCTCTAAAAGGGGAAAACGATTCATTCACTGTCTTCCATATCCTTTTTCATTGCTTCTACGAGCATTTTTGTTCGTATCATTTTTTCCAAAAGTTTTTCTTCAGAATCAGTTCCTCGAGGTATAATCTTTGATATTGAATGAAAATTGTGTAAAATGAACCAAGAAATATTAAATCAAGCCGTTCAGCCCTCCTTACAAACATGTCCAATAAGAAAAGTTAGTTTGTAACCAATCGATAAGGTTGATTTTTTAAAGATAAAGTGGGTGTGATATGTAGGGAATCGAACTCCGAAAACTCTTGAAAGATTGTTATGCCACTTTAGTCTGAAATTTTTGTTCGAATCATTTTTTCTAACAGTTTTTCTTCATAGTGGAACTTTGAACACTGTGGTTCAAAGTCACACTCAGCTACCAGTAGTTTTAAGATGAAACACACAATCTTCTTTTATCTTTTACTCTTTGAAGCTTGAGTTCCTCGAAGTATAATCTTCGATATTTTAAGCTTTGTTTCGACTTAAAGACACGTTTTGTTTGTGCAATCCACATGGTGATATAAACGTAGATAATGCAGCAATTAGTGGATACAAGACAGCTAATCAATTCGCATCGCATATACACCGGTTATATCCCGAAATAAAGAGTTTCACGTTACTACTGGTTAACTTTACATGAGACAGATTGTTGAACAAACTGTCTTTGGTTTTTGGCTTTCAAGCTAACACTGGAGAGGAATTAGCCAATAACATTTCGATCACAAATCAATGTTGAAAATGTCCAGTTTGCACAGTTTAGTACAACCAAAGAGACCGATCGTTTTAAGAGTGTAGCCTATTCCTTTCTTATTATGATCTATTCAAGATTGTTCGATGTTTGCTCAGGATTAGACGAACTGATGGTATTTGGAAATATGCTTCATCAGCAGTTATGTTACAACAAGCACAAGCAGAATGTGTCACCAAACGATCTTCCATCGTCTATGCGCATTCACGACCTTAATATTTGTGTCAAGCTAGAGTCACCACAATATGAAGTTAAAATCGACAGCTCTCTGCAGCAACAGTTAAATCAGATAGTTCATGTTGCTAACAAAGACAGGCTCCTTTTACAATTTCAGAGTAATGGTATATGCGTTGCAGTGTTTGTCAAAGAAAACAAATTCCACCTTTTCAAATGTTTACCACATAGTGTACTAAGCGGACAACCGACTGAAATTGGCAAACCAATATTGATTTGATTTACCAAAATGAAAGACCTTTGTGATTACTTGTTATGTTTCTGTGAATACAACGAACTCATCAAAACGCTAGTAGTTGTTTATACATTTATGCTTGAGGTAAACAATAATGCCAATGTCAAGAACGAAGCATTTGCAGTGAAACGGACGGCTTCAGAGAAATTGAAAAGAAGTCGCACAACAAAGCAAACACTTTTTCCAACCCGAAAACTACTGCCTTCACAAGCATATCCAGTACCATCTCAACCGCAAGATGGAAATATGAACAACATTGAACTTGCTAAACTGCAAGCTCAAATTAATCTACTCAATTGGAACATGATATCAAACTGAATCAGATACAATCAACTATAGCCATCGCTGAGATTAAGGCTAAGAGTCAAGCATATAGTGTTAATACTCGATATGAACAAGGTATGGGTAAACTGAAGTTAGAAGCATGGCAGACAGACCTAAAAAATGCTACAAACAAGGAATCACGTAGGGATGACCGTGAACATCAGATGAAGTTAATAGGAATTCAATCTGAAATCGACAGTGACAAACAGAGACAGAGAGACTGGTATTCTTCTCAAGAGAATGAACGGGACAGAAGGTTCAAACAAGATCTTCAAGAAAACAAGGACAGAATAACTCATGAACTCCAGGAGCGTAAGCTTCTGTTTGACAGCCACTTAGAACAGAAGCGGTTTGAGTCCACAACACTTATCGCGGATAAGAAAAGTGAATTAGAAATATTTAAGGCAGAATTGGCAGCCCAAATGAAAAACAGACAGATTGACATACAGAATGAGAACGAAAAACTGAAACTGCAACTTAAACTCGAAGAGTATAATCTCAAGCTTGAAGATGCCGGTAGCAAATCATCTACAAACAAATATCAGTTCAGGACTGTTCCTACATCTATGAGTGCTTTTGAGTTTCAGCTTGAGAAGTCTGCTGACACTGCACCGTACACAGTCATTCGCACATTCGAACAGTTATGGAACATGCAGTACGAGGTTGATAAGGATCCGGGCAGAGTCTTAAAGTACAAAAAGGACTTGATAACTGTTGGAAAAAAAGCTGTAGAGAACTACACAGTTTTCGCTAGCTACATTACAAATGATTTGACAGATCCTAAATTAAACATTCGTCTACTTTACTGTAACCATTTCAAACGAGTCGGGATGTACCTATTCAAAACAGCGCCAAATTTTACATTCACGAACCACACTTTAACGCCCGACCATATTTCAACGCTACAAGTCAACAGAAAATGAGAACGTCATTTCACTAGACCGAGATACTCGATAACAAATGATGGACGACACCTTACAGACTTACTCGAATACATGAATAAGCAACTTGCTTTTCCTGATAACGCTTGGTATGACATTGATGTGTCTGCTCGTGACGATGTGCTGTTTCAAGACCAAGTTATGTCTTATCCTGAAATAATACGCAGTGTGTTTTACAATGAACATTGCTCTCAAGACAGTGGACTTCGTAGCTCAGTTGTTATACAAACAAAACAACAGCAACGCAGTGCTCGACCAAAACGGTCCATACCTATTTATGTCAGTGACAATCGCATCTTGATACCTACACTACATTTCAGACAATTAAAACAAATGACTCGAGTTCAGATATTTTTATAACCCATTTCATTTGGCGAAGTCAGTGTCCCGACCTGTGCATGGCGAAATGCTCAGTTCTAGACATTAGCTACAGACCGAACTGGGGATGTGTCAACCCCAAAAAACAGTTAAATTGTAGAGAAACAATTACGCCACATTGGCGAATGGAAACATCTTCAGTGTCTTTAACAAAATGTTTCGAGCTCCATTAACGTCTCTGTTTGTTTCGTATGCGCAAGAATTGAAAAAGCAGACAGCTAGACTTTTATGACGTATGTAGAGGCAAATAAATGTGATTTAAGCCACTGACTTCTTGTGAGAAAAAAGGTGTTAGATGAGAAACCAAAACAAACATTTCCAGAATCAAAAATGACTTTCGAAAGAGTATTGTTCGGTTATGTTTTTATTGTGATAGTATTGCTCATCCAATAAATCATATAACAAACACTAATGAGAAGATGTATAACAAAAGTCATCAACACAATTTTTGATGTGACTTTCAATCTGTCTCATTGCAATCACAAACATTTTCCTCTGTCTCCTTTCACCGAAATACTCTCTCATATCGTTCGTCACCAAACTTTCCATTTCCATCTTCTTTCCAAGCTTGAAATACACATACGCTAACAAAACTCATGGAGTAAGCAAGTCCAATTTCAAGATCCTTTCGGCATAATGCCACCAAGTGTCAAACATAACTTCCATCACCTTGTTGCTTTGTCCAGGAAAGTTCTGGTTCATTTTTGTAAGCAACTTGCTCGGGTAGACAACGTTCATGCAAATCATCGGTAGATCAATCGGATTTGTTCCCAAGAGAAAGTTCCTCAGGTACTGACGTTCCCTTTCAGATGTCTCAAATGTCTCGACTTCCCATTCTTGTCTTTTACCAAGCCCATATCTTTCGCCATTTGTACTTCTATTAGAGTTCATCTGGAAGACAAATATAAATGTGCAAGTTAGTACACCTATCTTCACACCTAAATAGTAAAAAACGTTCACCTTGTCTTCTCTAGTATTGGCAAATTTCCTAGTCTGGGCAAGCAGGCTGAAATCGCCTTGCCTTAGAACTACTATCTAGGAGCCGCTAAGCCTTACCCTATCCAGGAGCAAGACCGATTGTCAATTTTTTAGTATACAAGGATAGTCATCTGTAATTAAGTATCTAAAATGTACCAGGAAATATTAAATAAAGTCATTGTAACATTCCTTTACACACATTGCCAATATGCAAACTTAATTTTTCACAAACCAATGAAATTGATATATTCAAAGAGGTTGATAAAATGTGTAAAGAAAGTGAGTGTTATATGTAGTGAGTCGACTCCCAAATCTTTTGAAAGATTGTTATGATACTTTTGTCATTTGGCCTATGTTCATCTCATACCTTGAGGTAACCATTTCCTGAATTCAAGATTTGTCATAAGGGATGTTTTAAAATAATCACTTGTTATCATATCGAATTTCAAAATAAATTAAAAAAACAAACAAAACTATAGTACTCCCATCTACTTTAAAATGTAATGTGTTTTAACAGGACTACAGGAAAATAATGAACTTGTTATTTCTTTTTTCTATAGAAGGGGAAAGGGATTCAACTGCTGTCTTCCATATCCTGTTTCATTTCGTCGACAAGAATTTTTGTTTGAATCATTTTTTCCAGAAGTTTTTCTTCATAGTGGTACTTTGAACACTGTGGTTCAAAAACACTCAGCTACAAGTATTTTTAAGATGAATTACACAATCTTCTTTTTATCTTTTACTTTTTGAAGCTTGAGTTCATTGAAGAATAATCTTCGATATTATAGTAAGGTATCTAAAGTGTACCAAGAAGTATTAAATCAAGTCTACGTCGCCTTTCTTACACACGTGGCCAACAAGCAAAGTTAATGGTAACCAATCAATGAGGTTGATATGTGAAGAGAAAGTGAGCGTGATATGTAGTGAATCGAACACTGAAAACTGTTGAAAGACTGTTATGATACTTTTGTCATTTGCCATATGTTCATCTCATACCTTAAGGTTACCCATTTCCTGAATTAAAGATTTGTCATGAGATATATGTTTTAAAATAATCATTTGGTATCACATCGAATTTGAAAATTAATTAAAGAAAAACAAATTATAGTCCCTCGTCTACTCAAAAATGTAATAGGTTTAAACAGGACTACAGGAAAAAAATGAATTTGTTATTTCTTTTTTTCTAAAAAAGGGAAATGGACTCTTTCGCCGTCTTCCATATGCTTTTTCATTTCATCGACAAGAAGTATTAAATCAAGTCTACGTCGCCTTCCTTACACACGTGGCCAACAAGCGAAGTTAATTGTAACCAATCAATGAGGTTGGTATGTGAAGAGAAAGTGAGTGTGATATGTAGTGAATCGAACTCCGAAAAAAACGCTTGAAAGATTGTTATGCCACTTTAGTCTGAAAGTTTTGTTCGAATCATTTTTTCTAACAGTTTTTCTTCATAGTGGAACTTTGAACACTGTGGTTCAAAGTCACACTCATCTTTAAGATGAAACACACAATCTTCTTTTATCTTTTACTCTTTGAAGCTTGAGTTCCTCGAAGTATAATCTTCGATATTGTAATTTAGTATCTAAAATGTACCAGGAAATATTAAATAAAGTCTTTGTAGCAATCCTTTACACACATTGCCAATATGCAAACTTAATTTTTCACAAACCGACAGAATAGATATGTTCAAAGAGGTTGATAAAATGTGAAGAGAAAGTGAGTGTTATATGTAGTGAGTCGACTCCCAAAACTATTGACTTAATTGTTATGATACATTTTTTCCAGAATTTTTTCTTCATAGTGGTACTTTGAACACGGTGGTTCAAAGTCACACTCAGCTACCAGTATTTTGAAGATGAAACACACAAAAATTCTTTTTATTTTTTACTTTTTGAAGCTTAAGTTCCTCGAAGTTTTATCTTCGATATTGTAGTAAAGTATCTAAAGTGTACCAAGAAATATTAAATCAAGTCTACGTCGCCCTCCTTACACGCGTGGCCAACAAGCGAAGTTACTTTGTAACCAATTAATGTGGTTGATATGTGAAGAGAAAGTGAGTGTTATATGTAGTGAATCGAACTCCGAAAAAACGCTTGAAAGATTGTTATGCCACTTTAGTCTGAAAGTTTTGTTCGAATCATTTTTAGCTCGACTTTTCTATGAAAAGGGAGCTATCAACACTGTGGTTCAACGTCTCACTTAGCTACCAGTAGTTTTAGCGCACCACCACTTCCCCACTTTTATTTCAAAAGTATTAGAGGTATGGCTTTGAAACTTACCATACTTGTTTACCATCATAACCTCCATCTACAGACAAAAGTACATAACTCTGTCAAGGTTTTTGACAGAATTATGGCCTTTTTTTGACTTAGAAAGTGTATTGAGCTTGGTTAAGTTTTTCTACCACCTCACTTTATTTCAAAACCATTAGAGGTATTGCTTTGAAACTAACCATACTTGTTTACCATCATGACCTACACCAACAGACAAGAGTACATAACTCTGTCAAGGATTTTGACAGAATTATGCCCCTTTTTGACTTAGAAAATACATTGAATGTGGGTAAAATCCACTTTTTGCCTTAACCCTTTGAGATACTTTGAATGCTTATTTACATCATTACCCCCATCTGTAGGCAAGAGAAGGTAACTCTGTCAGGGATTTGTTTTAAAAATTAAGGCCTTTTATCGACTTAGAATCTTGGTTAAGTTTTTCGTACCAGTCCACTTTTTGACTCAACTATTTGAGATATTAATTTGAAAGTTGGAATACTTGTAAACCATCATGATCCCAAAACATGGGCAGGAGAAGGTAATTCTGTCAAGGATTTTATTTGAATTATGGCCCTTTTTGACTTTGAAACTCAGTTAAAATTTTCATACTTGTCCACTTGTTGACTTAACCATTAGAGATATTACTTTGAAAGTTGGAGTACTTATGTACAATCATGAGACCTATCTGTAAGCAAGAGAAGATAACTCTGTGAAAATGTTTCTTGATTTGTACTTAGAAATTCCTAGTTAAAGTCTTGTGTGCCCTTAACTGTCAAAGTTTTGTTTTATAGGCAAGCACTAAAAAGTCGAGCGCGCTGTCCTACTGACAGCTCTTGTTTCAAACAGTTTTTCTTCATAGTGGAGCTTTGAACACTGTGGTTCAAAGTCACACTCAGCTACCAGTAGTTTTAAGATGAAACACACAATTTTCTTTTGTCTTTTACTCTTTGAATCTTGAGTTTCTCGAAGTACAATTTTCGATATTGTAGTTAAGTAACTAAAATGTACCAGGAAATATTAAATAAAGTCTTTGTAGCAATCCTTTACACACATTGCCAATATGCAAACTTAATTTGTAATAAACCAATGAAATCGATATTGTCAAAGAGGTTGATAAAATGTGTAGAGAAAGTGAGTGTTATATGTAGTTAGTCGACCACCAAATCTATTGAAAGATTGTTATGATACTTTTGTCATTTGCCATATGTTCATCTCATACCTTGAGGTAACCATTTTCTGAATTAAAGATTTGATATGAGGGATGTTTTAAAATAATCATTTGGTATATCATATCAAATTCCAAAACGTTTCATTTCTTCTACGAGAATATTTGTCCGAATCCTTTTTTTACCAGAGGTTTTTTCCTCATAGTGAAGCTTTGAACACTGTGGTTCAAAAGCACTCAGCTACCAGTATTTTTAAGATGAATTACACAATCTTCTTTTTCATCTTTTACTTTTTGAAGCTTGAGTTCCTCGAAGAATAGTCTTCGATATTATAGTAAAGTATCTAAAGTGAACCAAGAAGTAATACATTAAGAATACGTCGCCTTCCTTACACACATGGCCAACGGACGAAGTTAGTTTGTAACCAATCAATGAGGTTGATATGTGAAGAGAAAGTGAGTGTGATATGTGGTGAATCGATAATCGAAAACCCTTTAAAGACTGTTATGATAGTTTTGTTCATCTCATAAACCTAACCCTAACCCTTACCCTTAAGGTTACCCATTTCCTGAATTGAAGATTTGTTATAAGGGATGTATTAAAATAATCACTTGGTATCATATCAAACTTAAAAATTAGTAAAAAAAAACTATAGTCCCCCGTCTACTCAAAAATGTAATAGGTTTAAACAGGACTACGGGAAAAAATGAAATGGTTATGTCTTTCTTCTCTTAGAGGGGAAAGGGTCTCATTCGCCGTCTTCCATATCCTTTTTCATTTCTTCGACAAGAAATTTTGTTCGAATCATTTTTTCCAGAAGTTTTTCTTCATAATGGAATTTTGAACACTGTAGTTCGATGGGTCAGCTACCAGTATTTTTAAGATGAATTACACAATCTTCTTTTTCATCTTTTTCTTCTTGAATCTTGAGTTCCTCGAAGTTTTATCTTCGATATTGTTGTAAAGTATCTAAAGTGTACCAAGAAATATTAAATCAAGTCTGCATCACCCTCCTTACACACATGGCCTAAACAAAGTTAGTTTTTAACACGGGAAAAGGGGCCTTCGGACAAAATACATGGAAAGTTCGATAACCAGCCAAATCGACACGGGCACTTTCGGAGTTAATTATTGCCTGTGAAATATGCAAAATTGGCCAAATTAGCCTTATCTGCTCTATAATTCAAGCAGTTTTCATACGGTCTTCACCAAATGTAGTGAAAATATTTGTTGTCATATTGTCTACGGCAAGTTCAATTACCAGCAAAATCAACCGTGATACTTCTGGATTATGGCCCTTGAATTATCGAAAATTGAGGAAATACGCTTTCTCAGCTCTATAGTCCAAACAGGTTTATTAGCCTTGTCTGCTCGATAGTTCTAACAGGTTTTATAAAACCAATGAACTAGTTATTTCTTTCTTCTCTAAAAGGGGAAAGGGACTCATTTATCGTCTTCCATATCCTTTTTAATTTCTTCAACAAGAATTTTTGTTCGAATCATTTTTTCCAACAGTTTTTCTTCATAGTGGAATTTTGAACACTGTGGTTCAAAGACACACTCAGCTACCAGTATTTTGAAGATGAAACACACAATCTTCTTTTTATCTTTTACTTTTCGAAGCTTGAGTTCCTCAAACATTTATCTTTGATATTATAGTATCTATAAGTGTACCAAGAAACATTAAATCAAGTATTCGTCGCCCTCCATACACACGTGGTCAACAAAGTTAGTTTGTAACCAATCAATGAGATTGGTATGTAAAGAGAAAGTGAGTGTGATATGTAGTGAATAGAAATCCGAAAAGTCTTGAAAAATTGTTATGCCACATAAGTCTGAAATATTTGAGCGAATCATTTTTTCCAACAGTTTTTCTTCATAGTGGAATTTTGAACACTGTAGTTCGAAGACACACTCAGCTGCCAGTATTTTAAAGATGAAATACACATTCTTCTTTTTAGCTCGACTATTCGAAGAATAAGGAGGCTATGCACTCGCCCCAGCGTCGGCGTCTGCGTTGGTTAAAGTTTTTTATAAAGTCAAATATCTTGAATACTATCAAAGGTATTGACTTGAAACTCAAACTATATGTTTACCATCAACATCTACACCTGGGGAAACAATCCCATCCCCATAACTCTTTTGATTTTTGACAGATTTATGCCCCTTTTTAACTTAGAATTTTTAGCTCGACTATTCGAAGAATAAGGAGAGCTATCCTAGTCACCCAAGCGTCGGCGTCGGTGTAACCACTTATGTTAAAGTTTGCGTACCACCTCAAATATTTTCAAAGTCCATTGACATATGGCTTTGAAACTTTGCACACTTGTTCACCATCATGCCCCCAACCTGTACACAGGAGGAGGTAATTCTATCAAGCATTTTGACAAAATTATGCTCCTTTTTAGCTCGACTATTCGAAGAATAAGGAGGCTATTGCACTCGCCCCGGCGTCGGTGTCGGCGTCGGCGTCTGCGTTGGTTAAAGTTTTTTATAAATTCAAATATCTTGAATACTATCAAAGGTATTGACTTGAAACTCAAACCATATGTTTACCATCAACATCTACACCTGGGGAATCAATCCCCATAACTCTGTTTTGATTTTTGACAGATTTATGCCCCTTTTTAACTTAGAATTTTTGGTTAAAGTTTTTTATAAATTGAAATATCTTGAATACTATCAAAGTTATTGACTTGAAACTCAAAGTATGTGTCTACCATTAACATCTACACCTGAGGAAACAATACCCATAACTCTGTTTTGATTTTTGACAGATTTATGCCCCTTTTTAACTTAGAATTTTTGGTTAAAGTTTTTTATAAATTCAAATATCTTATCAAAGGTATTGACTTGAAACTCAAAATATGTGTCTACCATCAACATATACACCTGAGGAAACAATTCCCATAACTCTGTTTTGATTTTTGACAGATTTATGCCCCTTTTTAGCTTAGAAATTTTGGTAATTGTTTTTTGTAAATTCAAATATCTTGAATACTATATAAGGTATTGACTTGAAACTCAAAATATATGTTTACCATCAACATCTACACCTGAGGAAACAATCCCCATAACTCTGTTTTGATTTTGACAGATTTATATCCCTTTTTAACTTATCTTGAATACTATCAAAAGTATTGAAACTCAAAGTATGTGTCAACCATCAACATCTACACCTGTGGAAACAATCTCTATAACTCTGTTTTGATTTTTGATAGATTTGTGTCCCTTTGTAACTTTGAATTTTTTGTTAAAGATAGAATACTATCGAACGAATTGACTTGAAACTTAAAATGTATGTTTACTGTCGCTATCTTCACCAATGTTTTTGATTTTTGACATATTTATGCCCTTTTTAACTTAGAATTTTGTCACAGTTTTTCCAGACTAAAATGGAAATACTCAAAATGGCTTTCTTTTGAAATGTCATAGAATAATTATGCAGCATGAAGCGGTCATGCTTTTTTTAGCTCACCTGGCTACGCCAGGGTGAGCTTTTCTGATCGATGATTGTCCGTCGTCCGTCAACATTTTGATTCAAATGACATCTCCTCTGAAACCTCTAGGCCAATGTTGATAAAACTATGCAGGAATGTTCCTTGCATGAAGCTCTACCAAAATTGTTCAAAGAATTCCATTCCATGCAGAACTCTGGTTGCTATGGCAAAAAATAGGAAAAACTTAAAAAATCTTCTTCTCTGAAACCACAGGGCCTAGAGCTTAGATATTTGGCATGTAGCATTGTCTAGTGGACCTCTACCAAGATTGTTCAAATTATGACCCCCGGGTCAAAATTGACCCCACGCGGGTGGGCCCTTAGTTTTTGCATAGGAATATATAGGAAAAACTGTAAAAATCTTCTTCTCTGAAACCACAAGGCCTAGAGCTAAGATATTTGGCATGTAGCATTGTCTAGTAGACCTCTACGAAGATTGTTCAAATTATGACCCCGGGTCAAAATTGACCCCCGCACCTGGGGTCACTTAGTTTTGCATAGGAATATATAGGAAAAACTTAAAAAATCTTCTTCTCTGAAACCACAAGGCCTAGAGCTTAGATATTTGGCATGTAGCATTGGCTAGTGGACCTCTACCAAGATTGTTCAAATTATGAGCCCCGGATCAAAATTGACTCCGCACCTGGGGTCACTTAGTTTTACATAGGCTTATGTAGTAAAAACTTTAAAAATCTTCTTCTCTGAAACCACAAGGCCTAGAGCTTAGATATTTGGCATGTAGCATTGGCTAGTGGACCTCTACCAATATTGTTCAAATTATGACCCCGGGTCAAAATTGACCCCGCACCGGGGGTCACTTAGTTTTGCATAGGAATATATAGTAAAAGCTTTAAAAATCTTCTTCTCTGAAACCACAAGGCCTAGAGCTTAGATATTTGGCATGAAGCATTGCCTAGTAGACCTCTTCAAAGTTTGTTCAAATTATGCCCCTGGGGTCAAAATTGACCTTGCCCCGGGGGGGGGGTCATTTGTTTTACAAAGGCGTATATAGGAAAACTTATTTGGTATATAACATTATCTAGTGATCTTCCACCAGGCAAGTGGACTTGTACCAAGGTGAGCGATATTGGGCCATCTTGGCCCTCTTGTTTTACTTAGAACTTACGTTAAAGTTTGTGTACTACCTCAGATATTTTCAAAGTCAATTGACATATGCCTTTCAAACTTTGCATACTTGTTCACCATCATGTCCCCAATCTCTACACAGGAGGAGGTAACTGTATCAAGCATTTTGACATAATTATGCCCCTTTTTCAACTTAGAATTTATGTTAAAGTTTGTATACCACCTCAAATATTTTCAAAGTGCATTGACATATGGCCTTGAAACTTTGCATACTTGTTCACCATCATGTCCCCAATCTCTACACAAGAGGAGGTAACTCTATGAAGCATTTTGACAGAATTATGCCCCTTTTTCAACTTAGAATTTATGTTAAAGTTTGTTCCAAGTTCATATTGCAGCATGGATTATTACATCCATGACACAGCATTGCAGACCATACAGACAGTTTGAAAAAAGGTGCTTATGCTCATTTCATATTGATCATATGAAATTAATTTATTTTCATTTCATGGTACTTATTTCATCTAGTTTACATGTTATTTTTCTACAAATCTTACGTAAAAGTATAGGTATGTTATAAATTGTGAAAGACAAATTAGTAATCTATTATTGTGGCATTTGGTTTTCTAACTTATGTTGATGATGTTTCATTTATTGTAGCGCCACCTGTCATATTGCTTTTATACTTAACACTACTTCACCCCAAAATGTCAAGCAGGTGATATTTTTTAAAATTATGGTCTTCTTTTTCATTTGGTTTAGAATTGGGCCTTTTACTTATAGCTTATATTATACAATCAAGCACTGAGAATAGTCGAGCGCGCTGTCAACTGACAGCTCTTGTTGGTTAAAGTTTTTTATAAATTCAAATATCTTGACTTATATCTTAATTCTTATAGACAATTACACAATACTCCTGTTCTTAGACAAAAACCCCATTTTACCAACAAGCTTTCGAATAGTCGAGCGTGCTGTCATGTGACAGCTCTTGTTATCTTTTACTTTTTGAAGCTTGAGTTCCTCGAAGTATGATATTTGATATTGTAGTAAAGTATCTAATGTACCAGTATAAAAGGCGACATAGGGATCGCTGTCGGTCCGTCGGTGCGTCACATAAACTTAACGTTGGCTATAACTTTGCCATTTCTTAAGATTTCATCATCAGACTTTACAATTGAATTGCTTATGACAAAAAGGGTCGTGATGCCGCTAGATTTTATAGGTCAAGGTCATATTTGACAGAGTTACGCCCCTTTTTGTGCTTACATTTTGTAATTAAAACTTAACGTTGGCTACAACTTTGCCTTTTCTTAAGAGTTCTTCATTTAACTTTCAAATTGCATTGCTAATCACGAAAGGGTCGTGATGCCACAAACATGTGTAGGTCAAGGTCATATTTGAAAGTTATGCTCCTTTTTAGCTCACCTGGCTACGCCAGGGTGAGCTTTTCTGATCGATGATTGTCCGTCGTCCGTCAACATTTTGATTCAAATGACATCTCCTCTGAAACCTCTAGGCCAATGTTGATAAAACTATGCAGGAATGTTCCTTGCATGAAGCTCTACCAAAATTGTTCAAAGAATTCAATTCCATGCAGAACTATGGTTGCTATGGCAACAAATAGGAAAATCTTTAAAAATCTTCTCCTCTGAAACCACAAGGCCTAGAGCTTAGATATTTGGCATGTAGCATTGTCTAGTGGACCTCTACCAAGATTGTTCAAATTATGACCCCCGGGTCAAAATTGACCCCACGCGGGTGGGCCCTTAGTTTTTGCATAGGCATATATAGGAAAAACTTTAAAAATCTTCTTCTCTGAAACCACAAAGCCTAGAGCTTAGATATTTGGCATGTAGCATTGTCTAGTGGACCTCTACCAAGATTGTTCAAATTATGACCCCCGGGGCAAAATTGACCCCGCACGGGTGGTCACTTAGTTTTGCATAGGCTTATATAGGAAAAACTTTAAAAATCTTCTTCTCTGAAACCACAAGGCCTGGAGCTTAGATATTTAGCATGTAGCATTGGCTAGTGGACCTCTACCAAGATTGTTCAAATTATGACCCCCAGATCAAAATTGACCCTGCACGGGGGGTCACTTAGTTTTGCATAGGCATATTTAGGAAAAACTTTAAAAATCTTCTTCTCTGAAACCACAAGGCCTAGAGCTTAGATATTTGGCATGTAGCATTGGCTAGTGGACCTCTACCAAGATTGTTCAAATTATTACACCCGGGTCAAAATTGACCCCGCACGGGGGGTCACTTAGTTTAACATAGGCTTATATAGGAAAAAGTTTAAAAATCTTTTTCTCTGAAACCACAAGGCCTAGAGCTTAGATATTGGGCATGTAGCATTGCCTAGTAGACCTCTTCAAAGTTTGTTCAAATTATGCCCCTGGGGTCAAAATTGACCTTGCCTGGGGGGGGGGGGCACTTGTTTTACAAAGGCGTATATAGGAAAACCTATTTGGTATATAACATTATCTAGTGATCTTCCACTAGGCAAGTGAACTTGTACCAAGGTGAGCGATATAGGGCCATCTTGGCCCTATTGTTGTACTTAGATTTTACTATAGCTTCGCCATTTGTTAAGATTTTCGCCATTTGTTAAGATTTCTTCATCTAACTTTCAAATTGTATTGCTTATAAATGACAAAATGGTTGTGATGCAGCCAAATTTTGTAGGTCAAGGTCATATTTGACCTAGTATGCCCCTTTTTATACTTATGATGTGGTCACGAAAGCTAAATGTTGGTTATAACTTTGCCATATCTTTAGATTTCTTCATCAAACTTTCAAATTGCATTGCTTATGACAAAAGGGTCGTAATGACGCTAAATTTTGTAGGTCAAGGTCATACTTGATGGAGTTATCCCTCCTTTTCTACCTAGATTTTTAACAAGATTATTGGTTATTCTGACAAAGCGTAAGAGGGCGACACAAGTGTTCTACTGAACACCCATCCAGTTGATACAAAGATGTCGATTTACCATTTGATAGAATTGTTTATGTTACTCTCTTCCAAATGCACATGAGATATCGATTCGTAATAAATTTATGAAACGGTTTGGATGGGATAGTTGCCATTATATGACTGTAGAAATACTTCATTGAAATCCAGGTGAGCGATAAGAAAGTTATGATGGTCCTCTTGTTTGTTTTATTATTTGCGTAAGGTATAAACAGGCTAATAAATGCTATTCCGTGAAGTGTTCCTGTGTCGAATATATAAATACATGAAATCACTAGCTGATGTCATTTTCATACTATATACAAATGAATGTTTAATGCAGTTAATTGTTTACTTCGAAATTTCTGTCTTATGTTTTCAGACATCGTATTTCTTTATTTCATATTGTCATGTTAATAATTATATATTTATTCACCTTGTAACTTACTGAAATTAAACAATTTGCTACAACTTGTCTTCATTTTTATTATTAAGCCCAAAACAATATACCAGTAACAGATTGCCAATTTTATCAAATCTCTTCCAAAGTTGTTGACACACTAACTTACTATTAAACCAGGTGCACTAATCTGGTTTTAGGTAAATAAAATCGCAGCGGACGATTGAGCCGCGTAATTTAACATTTACTTTCTCTGAAATCTTTGACCAAAATGTTAAAATCATTTCATAAGAATGTTATGTAACCATCTCCATAATAACGCAATATGTTCTCTAACTGGTCACTTGTGAAGGTTTATTCTTTGTAAAGTTTAACACGCATGTTTTCCTACTCGTGTCCATACATTCTTAAAATTTTAATGTTTAACAGTAAGAAAATTTGTTCTTGTACCTACACATTATTGCAAATTTGTATAAGAAATCAACAGTATGCACGAATTCTAGACAGACTAGTGAGCTTTTAGGAGTGATGATTGTATGTCGTCCTCCGTCAGTCCGTAAACTTTTTGCTTCAAAAGACCACTGGGTCAGTGTTGATGAAACTTGGCAGGGATGCTCGTTGCATGAAGCTCTACCAACATTTTTCAAAGAATTCCATTCCATGCAGAACTCTAGTTGCTGTGGCAACATATATGAAAATGACCTAAAGCGTACATATTTTGTGTGTGGCATTTCCTAGTGGACCTCTACCAAATCATTGACCCAGCCTGAGGGGTCACTTGATTCTACATAGTTTTCTGTAGGAAAAACTTTAAAAATCTTCATCGAAACCACAAGGCCTAGAGCTTATATATTTGCATATATTGCATTGTCTAGTTTACCTCTATCAAGTTTGTTAAAATCATGCCCCTTGGGTCAATATCAACCCAGCCCGGGGGTCACTAAGTCTTGTTTTACATAGACATACATAGGAAAACCTTTAAAAATCTTCTCCGACACTACAAGGTCTAGATATTTTGTGTCACAATGTCTAGTGGACCTCTTCATAGTTTGTTCAAATCATGCCACTGGGGTTAATATTGACACTGCTCGGGGGCGGTTACGTAGTATAGGAAAACATTTAAAAATCTTAAGCCTTAAGGCCTAGAGTTTAGATATTTGTTATGTAACATTATCAAGTGGTCATCTACCAAAATTGTCTTTATATAGAGTAAAAGGAGAAACCTATCTTCCAAAGAGTTCTTGTAACAACCGCTGACTAACCAAGCAACGGCTGTCTTCCTTAGCAGTGGGTGATTAGTTTAGCTCACCTGAGCACAAAGTGCTCTAAGTTCAGCTATTGTGATCGCCTGGTGTCCGTCTTCTGTATGTCCTCTGTCTGTCCGTCCATCTTGACTAATTACAGAGTTATTGCACTTTGTTAGTTTTCCTTGTCCGGAGCATAACTTGAAAAATACTGGTTGGATATCAATACAACTTAATGCAATGGTCAAACACATTGAGAGGAAGTTCAGTGCACAAGAACCATAACTCCATCTTGACTAATTACAGAGTAATTGCCCTTTGTTAGTTTTCCTTGTCCGGAGCATAACTTGAAAAGTACTGGTTGGAATTCAAAACAATTTTATACAATGATCAAGCACAATGAGAGGAAGTGCAGTGTACAACAACCATAACTCCATCTTAACTAATTACAGAGTAATTGCCCTTTGTTAGTTTTCCTTGTCCGGAGCATAACTTGAAAAGTACTGGTTGGAATTCAAAACAATTTTATACAATGATCAAGCACAATGAGAGGAAGTGCAGTGTACAACAACCATAACTCCATCTTAACTAATTACAGAGTTATTGCCCTTTGTTATTTTTCCTTGTCAGGAGCATTATTTGAAAACTACTGGTTGGAATTCAATACAACTTCTTACAATGGTCAAGCACAATGAGAGGAAGTGCAGTGCAAAAGAACAATAACTCTATCTTGACTCATATTTCAGAGTTATTGCCCTTTGTTACTTTTACTTGTCTGGAGCATAATTCGAAAACTATTGGTTGGAATTCACTACAACTTCATACAATGGTCGAGCACATTGAGAGGAAGTCTAGTGTACAAGAACCATAACTCTATATTGACAAATTACAGAGTTATTGCCAAGAACAATATCTCTTTTTAGTTTGTTTGCAAGGTATTCTGTTACTACAAACTTCCTCAGTTAATAAAGCAGTCTTTCGGGGGTATTTATCACATTTAGTGATAGGTCTAGTTTGAATATGAGTCATCCGGGGTCTTAATCTAGTTCACGGGGTCAAATCATAGAAAACCCTTGTGTATGCAATAGAGGTTGCATTTTTATTGGATTTTCATGAAACTTGGTCAAAATGATTTTCTTGATGAAATGTAGGTCGAGTTCTAATATAGTTCATCTGGGGTCACAAACTAGGTCACGGGGTCATATCATAGAAAAACTTGTGTATGCAATAGAGACTTCATTTTTCATTGGATCTGCATGAAACTTGGTCAGTATGATTACCTTGACGAAATCTGGGTCAAATCATAGAAAAACCTCGTGTATGCAATGCTGTCTGTATTTTTGAACTGGAACAGCATGAAACTTGGTCAGAATGACTGTCTCGATGAAATGTAGGTGGAATTCGAATATGGATCATCCTAGGTCAAACAGTAGGTCATGTTTAATCATTCTCTTAACAGTCTTTCAAATATGTCTGTATGTGATTATTTTGAATCTACGTGTTATAGAAGGCTAGTAAAAAGTTATGTCGGGATTCTATATGGGTTTTATAACAATATTATCTTTGTTATCATGATCAAATCCCTTCAACGAGGCCATTAGTTGCAGATAAAATACGGTTATTAACATTGTAATGTGATGTGTGAATGTCGTCGTGTATCGGATCATACGAGTTCGGAGAAGGGTACAATCCGAAACGACTAGAGCCAGTTTTTTGCGGAAAATACACCTGTATCAATATTTGGTATAGTATAAACCAGGCTAACATTATAATATCATGTAACGCTATACTAACTGTGTACTATTTTTGGCTCACCTGAGCACAAAGTGCTAAAATTAGTAATTGTGATCGCCTGGTGTCCGTCGTCATTCGAAATTTAAACCTGTGTATGCATTAGAGACTGCAACCTTGATGAATGAATATGGGTCATTTGGAGTCAAAAACTATGCTAATAGGTCAAATCATAGAAACACCTTGTGTATGCAATATAGGCTGCATTTGTATTGGATCTACATGAACTTGGTCAGTATGATAACCTTGATAAAATCCAGGTGGAGTTCGAAAATGGGTCAACTGGGGTCAAAAACTAGGTCACGGGGTCAAACCATAGAAAAACTTGTGTTTGCAATAGAGGTTGCATTTTTTATTGGATCTTCGTGGAATTTTGTCAGAATGACTAGAAAAAACTTGGGTATGCGATAGAGATTGCATTTTTCATTGGATCTTCATGAAACTTGGTCAGTATAATTGCCTAGATGAAATCTAGGTCGAGTTTGAATATGTTGAATACGGTCAAAACTACGGTCACGGGGTCAAGTCATAGAAAAACCTTGTGTTTGCCATTGAAGTAACATTTTTCATTGGATCTTCATGAAACTTAATCAGTATGATTGCCTTGATGGAATTTAGGTCGAGTTTGAATATGTTGAATGCAGTCAAAAACCACGGTCATGGGTCAAATCATAGAAGACCTTGTGTATGCAGTTGAAGTAACATTTTTCATTGGATCTTCATGAAACTGGGTCAGAAAGATTGCCTTGATGAAATCTAGGTCGAGTTCAGATATGGGTCAGGTCTCAGATGAGCGATATAGTGCCATCTTGTTTGTTTAGTGAAGGAATGGATCAGACTGCCTCTACCTCTAACGAAAATTGGTGGACAGATGTTTTGTGTTTTGTTTTTATTTCTCTCCATTATATAAAATTAATATGTATATCGGTTTGCAACTTTTCATAAATATGTATATCAGTTTGCAAGCTGTCATTAATATGTAAATCAATTTGCAACCTTTCATTAATATGTAAATCAGTTTGCAAGCTGTAATTAATATGTAAATCAGTTTGCAACCTTTCATTAATATTTAAATCAGTTTGCAAGCTGTCATTAATATGTAAATCAGTTTGCAACCTTTCATTAATATGTAAATCAGTTTGCAAGCTGTCATTAATATGTAAATCAGTTTGCAACCTTTCATTAATATGTAAATCAGTTTGCAACCTTTCATTAATATGTAAATTAATATGTAAATCAGTTTGCAAGCTGTCATTAATATGTAAATCAGTTTGCAACCTTTCATTACAGTCCTAGAAGAATATTGATACAGATATCTGCAATTACAAAAAAAAGTCAAAATACTTAAAATTTCTGTATAGATGCATACACAAATAGCAGTTAAACAAAGGACATAAAATCATAGGTGTGATTTTGTTTAAGATTAAGAATCATTGAACACAATCTTCAAGATTATGCAGTACAAATATGCAATATCAGATTCGTAATATACAGTAAAAATAAGTGAAAACAATAGACGATGTCTAACGTAGCCAGAACTAGCAGGTTCATAGGTATTCCAAAAATGCCAGGATGTCGAAGCGGTTGTTTTTGTGATTCTTAGTACATGTCAGAAGTATTCCGCAAGCAAGGCCAATGAAATTTTAATTATTTCACTACTTTGACTTAAAAATTCTCTCAGTGTCTCTTACCGTCCCATTTTAAAGTTATTTAAGATATCTGTAGTAACCGATGGCTGTTTTAATGCATATAAACTGGAATTTCATTTCATTATAAATCTCGGTTAGAAAATCTAAACAGGAATGTTTTAATTGCAAGCTAAAAATATACCAAAAATAGTTTAGAGTATACAACAAATATTAACTAGTAAATGAATAAGCAATTGTTTCAATTTACTGCGTCTTTAAAAAACGAAGCGAAATTTGTAACCTCTTGTTTTACATTTGGATCAATCGCTAAAAAGTTAAGGAAGCCATGTTCTTCACCTGTTAAATGTGTCGTTTTCACTTTTATACCTAACCGTTGTAATCGGCCAGCAAGCAGAAAACCATCATCTCTAAGCACGTCAAACTCTGCGTTGAAAATGTAAGCCGGGGGGAGTAACTTTAAATCTTCATCAGATGCCATTAACGGTGCAAATAACGGATCTGTGATTATCTTTTCTAACTGTGCGGGTATTTTAATTTTTGTAGTATCCGCGTGCTTCTTAATTGAAGTTCCATTTGTAGCATCGTTTTGGATGTACATTGGTAGAAGATCTTTACTAACGTACTGCGCATATTTGGACTCTTTTAAGTCTTGTTCAACATGTTTGTTTTCATATAACATGTCGAAATAATCGATATTCCCAAATGCATACAACAGAGCGTGAACAACAATCAGGCGTTTTGTGCAAAAACCTGGTCCATGCTCATATTTTTGATAAGAAGGCAAGTTGAAGTCAAAGACTTGAAGAACTGGATAATCTAGAGACATGAACTTCAGTGTTGGTAGGTCTGTCGTCTTAGACAGCGCGAGAGCTGCTGCCATAGCGAGGTTTCCTCCTGCACTGTCTCCTGAAATATTCATTTTCATTTTAATTCATCATAAGATAAAACGAAATTAGGCAGTGTCTTCAAGACATCGACACTCTGACAATGTAGGATTTTCACTTTGATACAGTTAAAGCTTGCAACGTATTTGCTAGTGTTAATGATATATATTTCTACCATTTGAGAAAATGGTCATTTTGACTACACAGAGGGTCAAAACTGTTAGAACTATGTACAAAGTAAACAACACGAGGGTCATGATGGCTCTATATTACCCACCTGCGTAGCATTGCTCTTTAAATCAAGAAAGCAGGTATAAAGGTCATAATCAAAGGGCGGGATTTGTTTGCAAAACTGCACTTACTATCCAAGTTTCATCTGTGTAACAGAGCGAAACGGTTGAGCAATTCTGGTAAAAGGTCACCCTAAGAAAATGTGCATGAAATTATTTCAAAATCAGAGCAGCAGTTTATGATGCGATATCGTTAAAGAATGTTTCTATTTTTAGCTCAGGTGGCCAACTTGCGTGGCCAAGCCGAACGATTTGAGCATTTATTCCATAATGTGTCACCGAGGATCTTCTGTGTGAAGTTATTCGAAGATCGAACCAGCCATTTAGGAGATGTAATTATTTGGACGGTGTCAGACAGTGTGGTAGAGCGTCACCCGATGAAAAATTGTGTGAAATTATTTCAAATCGGACCAGCCATTTAGGGTCATCTAAAGCTTTTAATAGCTGGCGGCCATCTAATGCAACGGAGCGGAACGGTGTGAAGGGGAGATGTAGTTCAAGCTACGGGTTTAGCAAATTTGGTTCTGGGCACTCAAGGAACATTAGTGTGAAATCATTTCAAAATCAGACCAGCCGTTAAGGAGATGTGGTTTAAATCTTTTTTCTATTTTTAGATATAGCTATATATTGTGCAACGGAGCAGAACGATTTGCGCAATTTTGAAACACATTTTGAACATTTGTCTGAAATCCTTCCAAATTAAATCCAAGTCATAATATGTTTAACCTTGTCATACCACTGGCATGGCCAATTTCGAACCCCAGAGCATAATGTCAACAAAATTCGCTAAGTAACACAGGATGATGCTATAATATGCTCTGGACCATTCAGTTTCGGACAATAAGTTTTTCGTATAACTAAACAGACAAGCGACCAAAGGGTGTGGTCCATTTTGACCACAGGGGCTGGAGAAGGGGTCCGCTAGACAATAGTACATACCAAATATCTAAGTTCTGTGCATTTTGGTTAGATTTTTAAAGTTTTATAGATATGTAAAACAAGTGACCCCGTGGCATGGTGAAATTTTACCTTGGGGTATGAAATGAACAAACTTGGTAGAGGTCCACTTTACGATACTACATTCTCAATTATCTAAAGTCTGTTCCATTTTCGGATTTTCACGTTTTAGTAAGAAATAATGGAAAAATGAAAAAGATGCATGGAGATATTAAATTTCCAGATACAAATATGCTATAAAGAGCAAAAATACATGCAATGGCGACAAGAAACCAGAGGTCCAAAATTAGGTGGAACAGACTTTAGGCTGTAGACCTTGTGATTTTGCAGCAAATATTTTTTAAGTTTTTTCTTTATAAGCCCAAGCTAAATTAAGTGACTCCGCTGGTCAAAATGATTGAACAATCTTGATAGAGGCTGGGCAAATGCTCAATGTCAAATATCTAAGCTCTGGGCCTTGTTTCCATACACGAAAACTAGTGATTCCCTGTGTTTTACATGTTTTGCAACTTAAAGAAATGCAGCATCAATAAAGTCATGTTAAACAAAATTTTAAACAGAAGCTTAACTAATTGTAGTATGACAATAAATACAGTACAGTTACCTTTGACACCAACACGGTTTTCATCTACCCCATATTCCCGTGCATTTTTCAAGAAATATATCGAGGCTTTTAAGCAGTCATCTAGTGGCGTAGGATAAGGGTATTCTGGTGCCAGTCTGTAGCTGCAGAATATTTCAAATGATTTTAGCGTAATAAAAACATACTAAGGTTTTGCAATATTATATGCATGTTCAGTATTGTGAAGTCGTACAAATACTATTATTGGACTTTTTAAAAATGGGTTTCTTGTGTTACTTTAGTAGCCTAAACTGTATAATTTGTTGTAACAAAATTAATGCTTATTAAATTTTATCAAGTTGTTCTGAAAGATTGACTTACTTCACGGAAACCAACACACTTTGCGTCTGATCTACTATTTCCTTCAAAAGGCTGGCATATGACTCTAGAATTATAAAGTTTGATTCAATGAACTGCTATTTCTGTTCACAAACTACTACCTCAAACTGACACAAAAAGGGAAAATATTAATTTTAACAAACTTAGCTATGATCAACTATCAAGATACTGAATGTTCAAGTCGAGCTATGGAGCGATTGCTACGACATACATCCGAGTTAATTTACGGTAATCAATTTGACAAGTTGGGTCTAATCGCTAAATATATGTAGAAAATTAAAAGAAATACATAAACACGGGAGAATGACATAACTAAATTATAAAAATCCAATTGATGCAGCGGTGGAGAGAAATCTGGCTACAAATGACAGAGTTGTTAAAACCAGCTAATGAGGCCTAGTAACATTTCTATACATGCTTGAAGTTTTCTAACCAATTTTGTAAGAGCAAATCCATAAAAAGATTCTAAAAGTCATTTAATAAAAACATAACTACGCAAGTTTTGAGGATATTAAAAATTATATTCAAAATCAGATGACGAGTATTGTGAAAGAAACTCAAACACAAAATAAACACAAAAAATATCAAACAGCAAATTTTTGCATTAGTTGTTGGTATGGCCAAACCATTAAAAAATTAATAGG
The DNA here is from genome assembly GCA_022818135.1 of Saxidomus purpurata. Lineage (NCBI taxonomy): Eukaryota > Metazoa > Mollusca > Bivalvia > Venerida > Veneridae > Saxidomus > Saxidomus purpurata. The sequence goes on from JAFMSR010000003.1 coordinate 58,179,523, forward strand.
ACCAAATTTGTGTTGGATTTCTTTACAACGGTGTCCGTGTCATAGCTACTTTAATTATTCTTAATATTGGGATACATGTACTTACTCGGTGACAGATGTACCCATCCACCACCATGGTAGTGTATAATTCCTGGGCGGAGTTCTTTTGACTTTTCAACCGGTTTAAAAACCATCACTTCAACTCCGTCCATAGTCGTTGTGAATGTCTGCAGCAAAGATTATCAACTTACTACCTGGTAATTTTTATATTTTTGATATATCGTGTATTATGCTGCCTTTTTTCACGTAGCTATTACAATAAAATGAGCAATATGCTATTTCGTTCTCAATTGTATTTCATTCTATTCTATGAACGATTTGGATATCCCGCATATCTTTACTTTGCAGTACAGAAAAACGAACCTTGAATTATAATCGCATCCTACTGTGAACATTTTATCAGGTTCGATGAAAGACTTCTTAATTATAGTTTATTTGTAAATTATAAACTTATAATGTTATCAACCTATTAAACATACAATGCAGTAAACATGTTTCACATACCTCTACCGTCTCTGATGACCTATCAAACACCTCCACGGTGCCCAACAACGTTCTGGTGATGTTTATCGATGAAAACCCCAGGGATCTACCTGCTGAACTCTGAAGAAAATGTGCATGTTTCATACATCCAATTTTATACCCAGACTACAACCTGCAGATGCAAGGCATTGTGACTACCAGCTCAAGAGCATACAGTTTGATCACAGAATAATTGCAGAAATGTGCAGTTGTAATTTAGCCTTTTCATGAGTCGTTTGTAAAAACAAGACGTCACAACAAAGAGTTGACATCTGAGCTGGCCGATAAATATAAGACTAAACCGCATGGACATATAGTCCTTTTATGATAACTTGATAGCGCGTCATAGGATTAGGTTCAACTTGACAGGTAAATCAGGTATAACGGTTATCTCAGTACTTGTTATGGAGAATATTACATAAATAGTTAACAAATCGCGGAAAATAATTATTGCCTGAATAGGTCAACTGGTTAGTACGTGGACAATTTGATCGTATACTTTTGACGGTTTAGGTTCGAATCCAGGTGATTCTAATTTTTCATGAATCTTTTTTTTCTTTTCTTCGTTCTTCTTTTAGCAAACATGAAATTAAATGCACGAGAATATCATGTCTAATATGTAAACCTTTCGTCAATACAGAACTCGTTTTGCCAGATTTTGTATGTACAGTGTAACCTCCACTAACGGTCACCTCCCACTAACAGCCACCTCATCACAACAGCCAGTTTTAATTCCCCCCGTTGAGTTTTCTATATGTTTTACCTCCCACCAACAGCCACCTCCAAACTCCGGCCAACGGCCACTATTTTTCATCCCGAATTGACAGAAAAACTCTCAAACGGCCAAGGAACACACTAACCGCCCGTCAAGATTTTGACCGGAAAAGGTTTCCATAAAGCAATTTTCGGAAAATTTCGAGTTATGTTTTGGACTGAAATTCGGTCATGGTCGGACGTGAAATTCGCCCACAGAATGGATGTACATGTATACGTACACGACAGTCACCCATTCTAGGATGCACTACGACATCCATAAATTGGTCTTTTGTGGAGTATTTACTGTTCAGACACACTACGAGGCCATAAATGGTTTACCGTTGTATACGACAGACGCCCAATATTGGATTTATGTACACCAATATCCCAAAATTGGTTCATTGTCGCAAAAGATGTTACCAGCGCCCATTTCTTGTTTCCCCGAGATATACTACGACATCCATATAATTATTGGTCTATTGTCATATATTGTTAGTTACTGCTCAAGTAAGGAAAAGGTTTACGTTTTACCCAACATATTCTTCACAGAAGGACAGGTATCATGTATCAAACACAGATCTAATTATGTATGTTCATGTAAAACATACAATACAGAATCCGGGAAGGGAAGCTTGTGCCGGTTTTTATATACAAAAAAGTATGGACACCTGTACATGCAAACCCCTGCGTCACCTTAAATTTCAAAACTAACAATTATTAAATATTTTAAAGTATGTCACGGTATTAAATGATCATTGCACCATTTGTGCACAAACCATCCGAATTTTAATACCTCAGACATTACCTGCAGATCTGCGTATCTGATAACAAGTCTGCACCTGCCATCGTACATCATTATACTACCAAAAACTTAACTTCTCATGATTAAATTTCGTTTAGAATGTGTTTGAAAAGAAAATATAAGATACTTGTAGTTTATATCCCGAAAAACTGTACGTACATGTGCTTCTAATATTTATAATACTTTTATTGCCACTTTGACATTCTGCATTAAACCCGATTAAAAAAAACAAAAAAGCTGATCATATATATATTACCGCAAAATAATTCCTCTGGACAACAGCCAATTTCCATTCATCCGATTGATGGCTGTTGTAGGGAGGTTGCACTGTAAATATTTCATACCCTATATGAATTAATTTTAATGCATTGCTCGCATTCCTATTCAGAACTTTACGAGAACAGATGTTAATATTTCAATGAAATGTGTTAACTCTTGATAATCAAAGAATTTAAACGGGATTTATGAAAAAAAGAAAAAATAGAAAGCCTAACATTCTGGGATTCGAACCAACGACCTTGTCATAAAAAGATGCAATTTTACTACCGTTACCACTAAGCCAATGACTAGTTTTATATTATGTTTGTGAAAAACAAATACTTATTGTATTGACAAAAAGCTGTCTAACCTGTTTTGGTGTTTTCAAAATACCAGCAAACGTAAACATCATGTGATGCAACTTTCAAGTTATCATAAACGGACTATACCTATTATCGAATTCATCTCCTGACTAAATAAGCAATAATTGTTAAGTTCAAGGTTTTACCTCTTGTATAGAACGTAATTACAGTAACGCAAGAAAGTTGTTTCATTATTACCAGAAGGTGTATTAACTTGAAGCCGAGTCCAACGAATGTTTTAAGACCATGGTTATTAGCTGTTTCCGGAAAAACAGGACGTGCATAGTATGCTACAAAAACAACCAGAACGGCGACCAACAGCAAGCCTTTCAGTACACCCATTCTGTAAATATATGTAGTACATTACAGCAGATCCCTGGTCTGAAAGATTTTATAAGCATCTTCAAAGCAATATTTAAGTGAGGAAGATAGAAATCAAATAATACCAGTCACACTGAACTAGCAATCAGGCAAGCGGTATAACATTGTAACATTTCTCTAGTCTAATTAGCGTGTATGTAAAGATTATAGTTCCAGTGCATGTGTCTGAACTTTGTTACTACCAAAAGAAAACAGTAACAAAAAAAGTATGAACTTAGCCATAGCGCTTACATAGTAACCTGTATATGTTATCAGAATACTTACATTGACGACGCTCTTGAAATTATTTATGTCACAAGTGAAACAGATACAAACAAAACAAACTGACGTGAAAATTGTACAACTCCTTGAAATATGCTGTTTCACTTCTATGTGCTAAATCTGTACACATTATTCATTTTTCTTCATTTGTATTAAAGTGCAATGTTTATCAATAATGGTATGCGCAGATAGTTAAAAGTAATATATACTAACCTTACAACGAGAGGGTGTTTGATATCATTTAACTATCAGTACAACTATTAAACGTCTGTGTACAGAGATTAGATATGAACGGTATTGTCGATATCAATCCAAATCATATATAGGTTATCGGTGTCGTCACGGTTAGTTCAAAACCTCATTTTACTCAAATTTGAGCATAGTTGCTTAAATCGACACATTGCATATATGTTTCAAGCATATCTGTTGTCTAAGGAAATTCTTAACGAGTCAAGTTGCATTAAACTTTGCACAGAAGCAATTCACGATTAGCCCGCAGTGTCAAGGTTTATGTGAAAACTGTTATTTTATAAGTGACTCTCAAGGAGAGAATGGCATATTGGCAACTTGGTAATCGTCACATTTTAGAATTTGTTTAAGCAAGTTAAACTGAAAAATTAGTAATCATATTCTGCATGAAATCAGGGTTATATCTTCTGAAGAGAAATATCAGGTTGCAGTCGTAGAAGTGAAATATCTGTTCTAATTTGGCCCATAATAGATCTTGACAAAGATCTTAATAATGTCACACAAATTATGTCTTAAGATGATTGATTACTGCCAGAAAGAAGATGCTAGAGTTTAAACATTGCTCTATTTGGCTTTTGAATAACTCCGAATACTGGTCCATCAGATCTATAATAAACCTTGAAATCACGTGATGTTGTGATTACTGATATTTCCTTAAGATTGGTTATGATGGCTTTCTTGTCCTTCTTATGCGTAAGAATTATGTCACAAAAACGGTTGAGCTTAAATTACACTTGCATGCTACGCACCTAGATTTTGCCGTTGAAGTTTCCGCGGAAACTGTAAAGACGCTATCACAACGGGGCTTTCAATACGCGGTGTTTCAGATTTTCGATTAACGTAAAGTACAGTCTCATAAGAAAGAAAAACAGTAAATCCATTTTCAGAAATGGTTCAGAAATTTTTAGGGGACGCAATGACGGTTCAAATTACGAAAATTATTGGTAACGAGTATAGATAAATGACGTCACAGTTTCTCTTGATAAATGACGTCACTGTGTAAACAAAAACGAAAACAACAAAACGGTGTATCGTAACAATAATCAAGTCAACTGGACGTATGTCATTTATCGGATCCCCCCGCTTTACCTTTGGTCGGGACAACCAAGTTACCCACAGTATGCCTAACGTCGGATGAACTCAACAGCCAAAAAAAACCATGCGCGCACATGTTTATTGTTGAATGTGTTATATCTGCGTTTTCTAAGTAAACATTTTGCAAAAGAAGTAGTATACTCGAACTCCATATTATCGGCGCATTCCTATTATCGGCGTAATCATACTTTTGGGTATTTCCGAGTCATCGCGCCCTCTATTGGTGAATATCATATGCAAATTTGTGACCGGAAGTTCACGCTTGATCAAGCACCTCACTTTTTCTAGAAATGTCACATTTACTTTAAAGTTTGTGTTCATTTGCAAAAGCTACTTAATTTTACACCTTTCCAGGTGTTATTCAACGATATATCCCCCAAAGTACTGTTTATTTATTGAATAATTACTACAGGATAAGTTTATTAGCATTTTGTCGTCTGCTATGACGTCACTCTGGCCGATTTTTTTATGGTATGGAAAGACGGTTCTGTCTGTTTTTGCTTGTGAAATACTAATCAAAGTCAGTTAGAAATAATGATTTTTTCAAAGAATATCAATTATTACAATATTTCTCAATGTATATCTTTAATTCCTAGTATGGGATTAAGCCATATGAAAAAGAATCACATAATGACTGTCAGTGTGTTTATTTCTGTTCTTGGTAGTTGATTTAGGGTTGGATTTAATGTTTTAATTTGGATATTTTATAAACTTATAAAGACTTTGACTAGAATTTTGAGAACAGTTTGAACTTGTTGCACACTTGCACACTTAAAGTTGGAATATATTCTGTAAATTGAGTTTTATATTTCTTAATTCTTTGGATATTGGGAGTGTTTGAACCATAGCAGATAATTTTACAAGGCAAATCATTGCCGTCTGTATTTTTGGAGGATAAGGTGATCCATAGTTCGATTACGCCGATAATAGAGTGCTTTCCCTTGGATGAAATCTAAATCACTCAGGTGTATGGGTAGTTTGTTTTGTTTGACCTACTTTGTAAAACTTATGTATTTTGGTCGTAACACATGTCATTGATGTTGCTGCATGTTGAGTAAATTGTTTATTTTATAAAAAAAATGACGTAGGAAAACTGGTGTTGAGTAAAACACAAATGCGCCGATAATACAGCGTTACGGGCTACCATATATATTTCAGTATTCATTTAAAAGAAAATACGTATGGCGTCTAAAAGCTGTTTACATATTAAGTCCAACACATTTTACCTTATTCTATAAAAAGTGTTTACGCTATGATGATGCCTAGCGCAAGAATTACCAGTAACTGTTCATCATTTATGTCATGACAGGAATTTCAATTTTATTCGACATCACTGTCAATGCATTTTAAACGCTTGTATCTTGGTGAGGGTTTTTTCGTTGAGAAATCAGTTTGATGTACGTGTACATGAAACGTTCCACTAGATCTATGTATGGTAGCGCTGGAAATACTTTGGAAGCCATCAGATACTGGAATCTATGCTGACATTTGCTGTGTTAAATTATGTTGGAAAAGGATTACATAGAACAGGATTCTCAAGATTGTGAATTTTAGTGAAGGATGTCGGATATTTTCCTGTGCCGACTCTGTTTAATGAGTGTAATTGTTGATGGATTCAATATTCTTATATGGCTTGGTAAACTATATATTAGATCTACTGTCATTTATTTTTTATTGACAAGGTATATCGCGACTAGATAGTAGACTACAGTATCTAATCACAGTTAACGCCATGTTTGTTTTAGTTTTTGACAGCAGGCAGTGATATATAATAAGTTATTCGGCTCATTAGCATATTTATTACACTAGTGTATTATTATTCAACTTTACACTATAACACTCTGTATTAGATCAATTGCATATATGATAAGAAACAGGTAGAGCTAATACAAAGCATAACTGAGCCAATATGAGAAAAGCAGGGCCAATACGAGAAAACAGGGCCAATATGGAATTCAAGCATTCTGATTGGTTTAAAAGAGAGGGCCAATACGGAGAAGTCACTTCCGTTAGATTTTTAAACGACGCCATTTTGTACTGAGACTCATGCTGATATCGAAAAATGACTGTAAAATTGTTATTTTTGAAATAAACATAGGGTTATAGGTATTCATTTCCTTAGTTAGATCGTTTTCTATCCATCCATAACAGTTTTGGAGTAAAATTCGAGAAAAAGTTAATTTTCATTTTTTTCATCCCACTCCTGTATATTTATTTCTTCTTACTTGTGTGAAAATGCGATTCAAACGGTGAGAAAATAAATCTACCATGTCCACTGAGTTGTTGAGATACGTCCAAAAAAACTCGGCAGAGCCTCATTTTTGTGACGTATCTCAACCCTTGGGTGGGATTTTCTTATCCACAACTCATGAACATGTTAGATTCTCTTTATATTCTTGTTTATTTAGCCAATATTGTAAAGTTGAATAATAAAATTATCATTAATCAAGTGATTTCATATTGGCCTTGTTATTTGTCCTCGGGCAGTCGTATTGGCCCTCGGCCTTCGGCCTTGGGCCAATACGACCACCCTCGGACAAATAACAAGGCCAATATGAAATCACTTGATTAATAACATTATATTACTGACCCGTTGAATACATAAAATAAACAACTGGTTTATTACACTGCTGCGCCATTGGTCATGTTATAATACAAATTATACAATATTTTGCTAACTTCTTTGTTTAACGGATAAACGGAACGAGTCATGTTAGAATTAAACGTTTCGACGTTTTCTAGCTAACAAATGTAATCATTTCTTTAGTTGACGAACTGTGGGCACAGATATCTAAAGTCACACACGTGACAAATATTAGAACAGTTGGTAAATTTTGAAGTCAAGTTATAAAGTTTTTACCCGTATTTATTTCACCTGCTTATAATGTGTAGAGATCTACATGAATAATTGTGAAATATTTGCTGTCACTCTGAATTGTTCATTGTGTAATCATTATCAGCAGTGACCCTCTAATTGTCCAAATGTCTCTAACTTAGGCCATTATGCTTACTTTAAAAAGAAACACCAGAAGTAAACAATTTCGTATAGTGTTATTACCCTTCAAAGTAACCATAATTAAGTTATTTAAAGAATCTACTACTTTATAAACGAACATTGTCAAAGTCATAAACAAAATATTTGAATCCGTATCACAGCCTTATTCCCACTGAATATAGAGAAACGCAGTGGAAATCTCTTTTGACTATCCTTTCTGATAAATTCATTTGATGTCAAATCTTTCAATAAAAGAGATAACTCGGTAATGTTTGTTATTGACAGGTTTTCAAAGCATTTATTGTGTTCTCAGCATCTTTCTTGACCATAACTAATAACAAAATCCTATTCCATTCGCAATTCGTTAATTATATGTACATACTGATGTGGTGCTGTCTGTCACCAAAGTTTGTCCACACCCCTGAGTGGATTTTACTGAAATTTAGTAGAAATGTTTAGTATCAAGTGTAGTTGTGCATATCGTTGGCATGTTCCGTTGAAGTGATTCTTAGCGGAGTAACTGTCCTTTTTCGTAAACCATAAACCATTTTGTCTGATACAGTATTTTCCGTGAACAAACAAAATCAATACAAACCGAAACGTTTATAATCAGATTTTCAAAGTCTCTTTGAAGAATTTTGCAAACCGTTTAATCTCTAGCCGTATGCTGTTATCAAAAGAAACAAAATTAAGATATCCATGCATTTCCGTTGTCATAAACCTTCTCGTCACTCTAACACCCGCTCTTTCGAGTCTTTCTGCGGCAATTAGTCCGTCATCCCTGAGAACATCGAATTCAACGATAAACATGTAAGTTGGCGGGAGAAGGCTTAAATCTTTATCTGACGCCATTAAAGGAGCAAATAAAGGGTCGGTGATTATTTTTATTAGTTCTGCTGGTATCTTCTCATTGTAATCTCTAGAAGCTGGTTGTGTAACTTGTTTATCTTGAATATTATTACAAACTGGTAAAAACTCCTGGTATATATATTTTCCATATACCAAGCCATTAAGCTCATTTGTTAGATGTTTATTTTCGTACATCATATCATAATAATCAAGATGGCCAAATGCATATAAAAGCCAGAATGAAAGCATTATTTTTTTTGTCAGAAACCCTGGTCCTGTTCTATATTTCTGGTAACAAGGCAACTTAAGGTCAAACGCTTGAAGTGCTGGGTAGTCTAGTGACATAAACTTCAAACTTGGTAGACCTTCTTCTTTTGACAGTTTTAGAGCAACAGCCATAGCAAGGTTTCCACCAGCACTGTCACCTGAAATACATATAAAACAATTTATACGCAAGTTTCACGAATCATTTGACAAGACGGTAGCTGCATTGCAGCACTGACATTATCCAGTTTCAATTAATCTATCTATTTTTATATATTTGTATATTCTTTTGGTGTGTTGAAAAGTATCTATAATATCACATATTCGAAAACTTTTCGGTCAGTTCTTTTAATTACGAGTACCTAGTAAAATCAATTAAGCTTTGCAACTTTACCTTTTACACCAATAAGGTTTTGATCGACACCATAAGTTCGTGCATTCTTTAGAAAATATCTTGTTGCTGTCAAACAATCTTCTAGAGGGATTGGATAAGGATGTTCTGGTGCGAGCCTATAGCTATAAAATGATGACATTCACAGTATAAGACTTTGGTAAAAATAAGACGTTTTGTCAAAAGTAATTAACTGCAGCAGAACCTTTCTTTCATGTCACTTATTCATTTCAATCTAAAAGACTTCTTATAATTTGTTCTTGCATACCAGATGGGGATATCTGCAGTTTTTACCAGTGCTGGAATATTAGTTTCTTATAGAACCCAGGTTCAGATGGAAATATCCGTCACTAAATAGTGGTTTTTACCAGGACGAGGCTCTGCCGAGTTCCCAGCAAACAGTTTCCCGAAGTGACGGATCTTATTCCAATATGACCTCTCATGGAAGAAACTTTTTCGCATACCGTCTTGCCCTTTGAAATAGATATTTAAAAACAAACTTACCGAAATGATGCATTTTGATATAAAAACAAACATTCTTTAGATGTTATGTATGGGAAAGTGACGTCACATTGTTTATAACGTTACGTCACAAATAGCATATAGTCGTCTTACACGGGGGGATGTAAGATGAGATTTTCCAGCACTGGTAAAAACTGCAGATATCCCCATCTGGTATGCAAGAAAATCTCATCTTACACCCCCCGTGCAAGACGACTTACGTGCTTACTTGTGACGTAACGTTATAAACAATGTGACGTCACGTTATAAACAATCTGACGTCACTTTCCCATACATAACATCTAAAGAAGGTTTGTTTTTATATCAAAATGCATCATTTCGGTAAGTTTGTTTTTAAATATCTATTTCAAAGTGCAAGACGGTATGCAAGAAAAAGTTTCTTCCATGAGATACCTGGTTCAGATGGAAATATCCGTCACTTGGGAAACTGTTTCGCGGGAACTCGGCAGAGACTCGTTCCCGCCAAAACAGTTACCCTCAGTGACGGATATTTCGATCTGAACCTCGTGCTCATATAAGAAACTAATAGTATACTTCCATTTATGCCGATAATACTAGGCACGTGTCAGCTTGTCTGTAGAGTAATTATTGTTTCATTCCCTTTTAATGTCTTTTAAGAATAAACGCACATAAATATTCGTACATTTCATACCATCAATCAAAGAATTATGTACAGTCACGTTGTTTCATTCTACTGATAACATTTTAGACATAAGTTAAGAATTTAGTTCTTTATAAGAGCTGTTACTAGAGAGGAAACAGAACAAGCTTAACAAATAAAGTTAAAACTTGTTTTTGATTTTATACGTAAATATTTTCAAAAAATTGTTAAAATGTCAATACTTACTTGACCGACACAAGAACACTTCCGGTTTGTTCAACGACTGCCTCGCAGTATGGAGCATATGAATCTGAAATGACATTAAACATTACAAATATCATAACATGTGCTTCTTTGATGTCCTGTCAGATGTCATGTTACAACCTTGGCATAACATTAATTGAAATTATGGCATGTGAGCAAACAACTATGAGTAAGGACACTGCAACAAGGAACACCTCAAGCGGTCTACATGTGACAGTTTTTTATATTGCAGAAAATGTTTCATGTCCTAAAAAATGCCATAATTTCTATACATTTCATGTAAGAGATTCAACAATGTTTTACTAAAACTTGAATTAGTTTCCTAGCGTCTGACCCGAAATTACAAAGTTTCATTGTGCAAACATTCATCACATAGGCATACAATTTGATGTTGTATCATTTTTTTTTAAAAAACATGGCACACTTTCACCTGAGTTACTTATAAACAGGTTTCACCCTATTTTTAGATGATATGCTCGGTGAAGGGCTAGTATTACGGTGCTTGGTGATGGGTTAGTATTACCGTTTTCAGTACACGCGGTAATTATGATTAGGTACTAGAACTTTGATTTATATTCAGTACAATAATATTTTCGCAAACATTCTTTTATTGCCAATTCTACTTGTTCAAAAACATTTCAGTTATAACTAACTATATTTGTACAGCACTCACAAACGAAGTATTAGGTTAAAAATAATGCATCATCAGCATTTTAAAACGAAGAAGTACAAACCTGGTGACATAAGAACCCATCCCCCGCCGTGGTAATGAACTATTCCTGGGCGGAGACCCTCGGTGTGTCCTGCAGGCTTAAATACAATCACCTCTACTCCGTCCATCCTAGTTGTGTATCTCTACATGTGAATAATGATAAAAGGACGAATTATTTACGCTTTTCACTTCCCTTTGAAGAAAATCATTATATCAAAATCCTTATGTAGTTATGTGTCATTGCCTCATGAAGGGATATCGCAAGTGCCATATTTTACAGCCCCAATAGCTGACCAGCTTAGCGTCATACTTAAGACATAAATGCGTATTGTGGGTAGACGTGCTAGTGAACTTAATATAATCACATAACAAATGATTTCAGATTAACCAATCACTGGTATTACGAAGAAGATACAGAAAAGACGGTCCTTCCACAGTAACGTCATCTATACAGTATCTTTTGTGTATGTAGTTTTTTCTGTACATACGAATTACTAATTTTACCAGCTAAAATCACATAGAAAGGTCATTAACATATTCAAGGTAAGTATATGGTTTTTGAACGTCATAGCTGTTATAATGTTTCATTGTATATTCGTCAGGTTGCATTGGATATCATTAAATTTGATACAGATACATGTATAACAAAAAATGTTAACGCATGACAGACTAAACGTGCGGTCAAGAACAAACTCCTTGCTTGGTGCACTGCAAATAAGTAATATTGGCAAGATACGATTGTATACACAGCTGGTACATGCTATGAAACGAGAATTATTGTTGACTAAAAGCAAAGGTAGATACAATTGTGTTGAAGAAACTGGATAATGATTTGAGCGGATCGCTTGGCTTTGTGTAAGAAAATGAAACAATGTGTACTGTCAAACAGATGAAGCAAGACCAAGTTCGGTTTTATATCACGTCCCCAATAACTATGCAAATTCAAAGTCTTCAACAGAAGTAACAAATATGAATAATTAATTAAATCAGGCAATAGTAATGACCACATGACTTTAAGCGCATGCCAGTGTATACAATCATATCGCTATAGAAATGTTTCACTCACTGATATGTCAAAAACTGATCAAATAATATTGACTCTAATTAATGTTTATACTTTTTATACTTTTCCTAATAGCCAGGTATTCTTTTTACTTTTACATTCATTTACCTCGACATGATTTGATTTAGGTTCCAACATCGTGCTAGTTTCTAATATAAATCTTGTAATGTTTATAGAGGAGAATCCAAACAATCCACCAATATCACTCTGAAATTAAGACATGACATTTCGTTGTAATTTTAATGCACGGATGAGTCATATTACTCTTACATGATACTTAGATGAAGATTATTTAAACGTATTATACCCATGAACAATCCATTGGTTTTCTATTCCGTGAAACGGAAAAGCCAAGCAAGGTATCTGATTTTATTTTTGATATCGATTTGACAAAAATACATTTTATGCATAAATTAAATAGTTTCAATAATATTATGATTGTATTGCACAATTGAATTATAAATAAATGTATGTTAAAATTTGTATGTAGTGGGTTCAGTAATACGCAATAAACCCAAATTAATTAGGTTTCAGAGAAACTTTTTAACTTGAAATGTGTGTTTTGCCTTTTTCTGAGAAATGTTACTGTTAAATAATAAATATTAAAATAGGCAATAAAAGTATGTAAATTCACCACTAGGCCGATGAATTTAAACCCTAATCCTACGACTGTCTTTAGTCCACGGTTGCTTGCAGTATCTGGGAACACTGGCCGAACGTAAAATGCTGCAATACCTACATTAACTCCTATCCCCACTAAAATCCGGAAGCTGATCCGCGTCATAATCCGAGGTATGCTGGAAAAGAATTCTTGACACCTTTAAAGAACTCCGAAATGTATCCATAGCATGTCGAACAAGAGTGTCAAACTGTCACAAAATACGCCCGTGTACTGAAACTTTTATATAAATTTATTTGTAAGATTTCAAAAAAAGAGTAAATATTGGAAACAATTTTAAAAATATCGCATAGAGTCAAGTCAAGTCAAGTCAAAATGTTTAATGGCATAAACAAATACATGTTTTTTTTCCAAACTCTCGTTTGCGGTTTGTTTTAACATTAGTTCATAGAAAAGTATGAAAATACATTGTATATCGTAAGCAACGTTGAATAAAATACGATATATGTAACCTACAAACAATTTTTACCTTTCTGCTTATAGCAAAAAGAAATAAATTATGATTGATTATTTCGAATTTTCATTGCAAGATGTATGAATTTAACGAGCTTTCTTTGAAGTAGACATGATAGAACAAAACAAAATGTGAATATACTCAATATCTAGTGACCAAAAGTCTGAAAAAAGTGCAAACGCTTACCTCAAATTTTAATTCCATAAAGTGTGTTTGTACAATGTTTGCCGTGGATAAGAGCTGCAAACTGATTGATTATTTATTATACATTTATATAGAACTGTCAACAAAGTCATACACATAGTATCAAGGACAATTTATCAGTAGTGTAATATCACATCTACCCGCATGTGAATCACCCGCAAGATATATGGTTTCAGTTATACTGTTGTCCTAAACTGCTAAAGTCCTTGCAATTTGTAGTATTTTCCTGAGCGACTATCGTGACAGGTTGCATTAAATACACTATAATACTATGACCCAAGCTCCTAATCTATACCATTTTTACTTCCTCTAGACACCAAAACACCAGTAGGAACTGATGTAGTTGTACATAGTCCAATTACCTCGATTTAACGTATAGAATAACTGTTTCTTTCTCGCCCAGTTTACGAATACAAATGGGATATGTTAAACAAAGGGAACTAACTATGTACGTAATAAGATATGTTAACGCCGTGCTGTGATGTACAGGTGTTAAAATACTGAACTAAATATGTCCATAATCTTATAGTGTGTCCGAGACTGAAACGTCCCCTCTGACTACTTTTTGGTCAAACCGACGTACTTCTATAAATTTGAATGCGAACTCTGGTTTGCTGGTGGCGTAGGGGTGCACTAGGATTAGACGGGGCACATCGGTTACAGTGCTGACACGAAGCATGCAGATAGCAAGTTTTATTCCTGGCCAGAACATCGAAGATTCTGCTTGTGTAGTCATCGATGTGACTCCTTAATGGACAGAATGTAGGAAAGCCAGAACCTCCTGTCTGAGCAACGGTAGAATTACTACGCGATCCTTATATATTATATAGAATCACCCCGTCTACGGCGGAACTGAAAATAATGTTGTAATGCTTCTGGGAACTCATTTCCAGTCTGGAGGGTCAGACTCAATAAGGTTTACAGGAGTCTGCATGTTATCATCACTGGATGTACCTGTCTAAACCCTGTCACCTGTGACGAATCTGAAATTAGAGAAGTTTAAAGACGCCACTGCTGAAACAAGCATCTGGAGCTTGAGAACTAAAAATTGAGGGACAATTTGTGATTGTAGCTAAGGATAACTGTATGTGAACTGTTTCATCTGTCAGAAATAATCTTTTCTGGATCGCCAGTAGAGTGACGAGATATGCTCTCCGTGGCGCGATGCCCAATACATGTACTGCGAATATGTACCTCAGATTCCGCAGCCGTGAGATGGAGATGTTTTCAAAGGATATGTCTCCAAAGAGCTTCAAAAGTGGCTTATGATCAACCACAGTAATAAGATCAGTACAACCCAGGACAAAGTACCTAGCCTTATCTAGGACGTCCGCTACAGCAAGTGCCTCTCCTTCTATAGGAGTATACCGCGATTCTGTATCAGAAGTTATCTCAAACCTTGCAAATTCAATCTTTATCCACCCAAAAATTATGCAACAAGACATTACATGTATTAGTGTTTATGAAAGTTTGGAACTACATAACTGAGTTTATATCTGAAATGTTTTGGTAAAACTTTTAGGTTATGTGGCATTCCTTTCAATCATTTGAATAAAAATTGTTTGAGGTTATGTTAATTAATCATAGATTAGTAAATGCCTCGTTAACTTGATCTGGGTATTATTTTCTCGCCTTTTCAATTGATCAATGCATTTTTGTTGAGTCAGTAATGTGACTGACTACTTGACTTGGTCTGATAGGTTTTCTTTCTTACATCATTTGCTTTTCAACTTTATGGTCATGTATGATCATTTGCTTTTCAACTTTATGGTCATGTATGATCAATTGCTTTTCAACTTTATGGTCATGTATGATCATTTGCTTTTCAACTTTATGGTCATGTATGATCAATTGTTTTTCAACTTTATGGTCATTTAAATTACAGGACGTGATTATGGAAGCTCTAGCAGATTTGTTGTGACATTTTTAGATGAGAACCGTACACTTTTAATATTAGATAATGTTTCAAATATCTACTTATTCTACGTATTTCAGTATATTACGGGGTTTATTAAGTAAAAAAAGTCAACTACAGAAAGATTTTTTTCCGTAAACAAACAAAATCAGAACAAAATAAAACGTTTATGATCAGATTCCCAAAGTCTCATTGAAGAATGTTGCAAACCGTATAATCTCTAGCTGAATGCTGTCATCAAACGAAACCAAGTTAAGATACCCATGCTCTTCCGTTGTCATAAACCTTCTCGTCACTTTAACACCCGCTCTTTCGAGTCTTTCTGCGGCAATTAGTCCGTCATCCCTGAGAACATCGAATTCAACGTTAAACAGGTAAGTGGGCGGGAGAAGGCTTAAATCTTTATCTGACGCCATTAAAGGGGCAAATAAAGGATCGGTGATTATTTTTGTTATTTCCTCTGGTACGTTTACATTGTTATCTCTTGATGCTGGTTGTTCAACTTCTGTATCTTGAATGGTATTTCGAAAATTGTCTGGCAAAAACTCCTGGTTTATATATTTACTATATACTGAGGCCTTTCCCCCATTGTGTTTATTTTCGTACATCATATCATAATAATCGAGATGACCAAATGCATAAAGAAGCCAGTATACAAGCATGCTTTTCTTTGTCAGAAACCCTGGTCCTGTTCTATATTTCTGGTAACAAGGCAACTTAAGGTCAAAAGCTTGAAGTGCTGGGTAGTCTAATGACATAAACTTCAAACTTGGTAGACCTTCTTCTTTTGATAGTTTCAGAGCAACAGACATGGCGAGGTTTCCACCAGCGCTGTCACCTGAAATACATATAAAAACACTTAATTTCTGTATAAATATACCTCACACTAAAATATCAGTTGTTATATTTTTGGCAAGACGGTAGCCTCATAGAAAGAATTGCAACGTTTTCTGTTAAAGGTGTTCGTTATCTCATTTATGTCTCTAATTTGCCAAAATCTTCACATGTCTTTATCTGTGTTAGTATGCTTAGAAAGTATATGAACAGTTTTAGAGAGGCCTTGTCAAAGTCTAAACAAATAAACCTTAACAAATGATGGTGCTTATTATAGGATACTAAATGTATAACATTTATTCAGTAACTGTCTGTATGCAAACATTGGCAGAGCAGTAACCTTTATTTTATGTTAACATTTAACAGTACACGTATACTAGTATCGAATCAAAATGACCGTTAACTTATGTACTTCGACATAGTATGACAAACTTTTCATGATAATTATCTGGCTACGTGTACGCAGAATTATGCCACCATATCAATGTAATGACACGTCTTGCTCATCATCTATTTTAGCAAGCCTATAGCATCATAAGGTAGCTTCAAATATCAAAAGGTATTGTTGCATTTTACTGTTCCCTGCTTGAAGAAATTGCGTCAAGATTTTCTAATATCTGTCTCAACATTAATTTTATGCTCATACATTTGCTATGACATAAGTTTATATTCCTCATTCCATAAAAAAACTGATCGTAAAATTGTAAAAAATAGATGTTGCAAAAACCTGCGACACGGTGCACTTATATAAAATGCAGTACAAATGTACTTATTTTTGGTGTAGGTGTAAGCTTTGTTCAAAACTTGAGGACAAGTAAGACATTTATTACATTTAGTGACGTGTTTCTATTGAAAGCATGATCACCATCATTTGTTTTGTTTGATTTGTTTATACACTGAAAACTCCATTCAAAAAAGTATATGTTTACATACTTATATTCGCAATATTTTTTAAAAACGTTTTTGATGACTTTGTCGAATGAATTTTTAGCTTATGTCAGGCGCCACCATATAACAAATATCTCACACGACGTGTCTTTTTAAGAAGAGTACTTATTAAGAAATCAGTAAACGCAAGGTAAGCATACCTTTTACACCAATAAGGTTTTCGTCGACTCCATATATCCTTGCATTCTTCAGAAAATATCTTGTTGCTGTCAAACAATCTTCTAGAGGAATTGGATAAAGATGTTCTGGTGCGAGCCTATAGCTATAAAATGATGACATTCAAAATACTTTGTTTTCAATTTAGGGCAGACAAAACACAGATTAACGTGTCTATATAGATTGTTTCACTTTTTCCTACTTTATTTCTTTGTATTGTCTGCTATATTACCCCTCCAAAAGGCCTCACCATATAATGGTTACGTTATATGCCTAAAATATAAAGCTGCTTTGTAAGATGCTAAAAATAAAATTACTGCTTCAAAAATATGATAAGTTATTTCTCTAATTAGCAGATTTAAATGACAGTAAACGTTTCAGAACATTTTTACAATTCATTTTTGACCATAATAGTCAAAGAAGATTTTGACTATATTCAACCATGTATAATACAGTTGAATGTCTTGTATTAATATATTTTGTGTTCATATTAAAAGAGTATAAATCAGTGCTAAATATCTTTCTTAAAATTGTGATGGTCTCTTTGAAGAGTAATAAAGACACGCTCGCACATTCTATACGATCAATATAATACATATACTGTTTTATTCTACAGATAACTTTTGAACACATTTTATGATTTAAGTTATACTGGATATGAAACAAAAAAAAAACAAGATAAGATCAGATTTGTTTTCGGTTTTACGAATATTTTTCAAATATGTGCTAAAATGCCAAAACTTACTTGACCGAAACAAGTACACTTCCGGTCTGTTCAACGACTTTCTCGTAGAATGGAGCATATGCATCTGGAATAGTATTAACTCAGAAATGACAAGTATTAGTGAGTCCGAGTCACTTATGCCGTGTTGGACAAAAACTAAGACACTGCAACAAAAAACAATTTCAAACAATCTACAGGCGAAAGGTTTCATACTGCATAAAATATCTGAAAGCAATAGCAGAAAGTTTCTCACCAATGAGTTCATTTAAATATCAGTGAAAAGGTGTAAAAAAGGTACAGTTTGATGTAGTGTTCTTTTAACAAACTTTGCCCAATTTCTAAATAGATCATTTACACGCAGAATACTATTTTATACCCCCGAAGGCGGGGTGATTTTATTTTGGCGTTGTCCGCCCGTCCGTCCATCTGATTTCCGCCTTCCATCCGTCACGCCTTTTTCCCGCACGGAGCCTTATCTTGGCACTGGTTGGTAAGATTTTATTGAAAATGGCAGGAATGTATATTTGGGTAGGCAAACGCCGTCACAATCCATCTATTTATAGCAGATTTTTGGCCCTTGGTTACTTTAAAGGTCCATTACTAAGACCAAACTGAATTTTCTTTTAAATCTGGAATTGTATCTTCTCATAAGGAAAAGTATGATATACTGCATCGAATGTGACCATATTGTGTTGAAAATTTGAATTTAACATAAGAATTAGTAAACAATATTTTGCCTTTTCAAAAACGAAAGTAAGATTTCGAGTTTTCAAATATCTTTTTAATTTTCCAGAAATCTCCCAGAGAGAGGCTGTAAATAGGTTGTATATGAATAATCAAGCCTATTTTGAATTATAGTTGAAAGAACTTTACTTCCAATGATGTGCAACGTATATCTCTGACTGTTTACAACATACAATTAAACGAAAGAAGGACAAAAAGACCACCAAGGTCAATCTAAGGAAGTACAAAATCATTCACTCTTTTTTCTGCAGCGGTATTCAAACAGGGAAATACTCCACGGCTATTGTAAAGTTTTAGAAGCCAGCTTCAAACTGTGTTTCCCTGTTACAATTCCATATTTTTTTGTCATTTATTTCCATTGCATAACCTTATACATCAGTTTAAAGGTACATACACACAAAGTACTTTCATATTGCATTATGCATTTCATAGATTATTGTTACACTTGCTAACAAATCACTAGGTATACAATGGTTAAGTCATTTGAAAATGGTAGAAGAAGTAGAGAGAGAGAGAGAGAGAGAGAGAGAGAGAGAGAGAGAGAGAAAGAGCGAGAACAATTCCAGATTTGGTCTTAGTAATGGACCTTTAAATTAGCAATTTTATTGAGGCAATTTTACGGTCCGGAGCCGTATCTTGGTATTGGTTGGTCCGATTTTATTGAAACTTGGCAGGAAATGTAAAATATACATTATAATATTATGTTTATAAAATGTGTAGGGGAATGATGCACACAAAATGCTGTCACAATTCAGTTACTTTACAAAAGCCATTTTATGGAAGCATTTGTCCATCCAGAGCATTTACTCAGGATTCAACGGATAAAATTTCATGAAACCTAAAGTACGTATACAACAACATAATGCGGCAGTATCTGTGTACCTAGAGACATTGTCCTTTGTAGGTTTTTTTTCATATTTATTCAATATAAAAGCTTAGAGATATAAAATTTTATTTCTGTGAGCATCATACAGATGAAAATGTACAAACCTGGTGACATAAGAACCCATCCGCCGCCGTGGTAATGAACTATTCCTGGGCGGAGACCATCAGTGTGTCCTGCAGGCTTAAATACAATCACCTCTACCCCGTCCATCCTAGTTGTGTATCTCTAGATGTGAAAAATAATGAAAATACAAATCAGTTACGCTTTTTACATCAGTTTGAAGAACACAATTACGTCTCACTGCCTTAATGATATGGGTCATTGCTGTATAAAGAGACGATGTTATGCCACATTTTACAGCCATAATAGCTGAATATCATGTGCTGTAAGTAATGTTCATCGTCAAACTGAGGACATAAAAGAGAGCAATGCTTAGTAGACGCGCTAGAAACTTAACATTATCACATATCTGAAATGATCAATGTAATAACCAGACAATGGAATACTAAATGATGCTGATAGAAAGACTGTCCTTGACAGTAATTTCCTGTACATGGTCTGTCTCTATCATCATCATTAGACTGTTTATAGTCCCGGCCGACCCATTGACAGTAATTTCCTGTATATGGTCTGTCTCTATCATCATCATTAGACTGTTTGTAGTCCCGGCCGACCCATTGAAGCCTCAGGTCAAACTGCCAAGACTTCTATGTTCTCTATTTATACTTATACATATAAGTTGTTTTCTTAGTCTGGATAACATTATGAGTGTTCAAGATATAACCAGATAAAACTGATATAGGCAGATCATTCAAAATATTTACGGTCGAGATATTGTTCTTGACCACTGAACTTTTTCTTATTTTCTGCTACTCATCAGGTAAATATCAGATTTTCCTTGGCTCTCACTAAAAGTAATGACAAACAAAACGTACAGTCGGGTAACATATACAGATAAATGCAAAAAATGATTTAGAACTATGCGTCACCCTAGTGCACTGTAGGAAGACATCAAGACGGTAGCTTTATCTTCCCTGTGTGGTACACTTCAATTGGGGAGTTTAGGCAAAATGCTGTGAAGTCTTAAATACATATGTTTTAGTATGTGTTATGGGACACACTCTAGTAAATTAAATGTGAATTGTTAATTGTTGACTTAAAGCCATAGTAAATAAGGCTTGTTGTGTTACGGAAACTTGATAATAAAGCATTAATCAAAGTTAAAACTTTCCTGATATGTTGTGAAATGCTTCACAGTTATGTCAAAAACTGTTTCTGTTTAATGTTTATAATTCTCCTTATGTTCGAGTATTTTTATGAAATTTACCTCAACACTACTTGATTTCTTTTCCATCGAAGTGCTGGCTTCTAACATAGATCGTGTTATGTTTATGGAGGAGAAACCGAAATATCCCCCAACTGCACTCTGCAATTAACACCATAGATTATTGAAAATTTCAATTTAACGAGATCCTTAATGAAGAATAAGAATGCATTTACTCCACGGTTAGATAATATAACAATTCCATTCCGTTAATTTCCATTCCGCGCGACAATCAAGTGTCTTGAAATGGAAAAATGAAACTAGATATCCTATGTTACCTTTGAAACTGTTGTTGAAAACCAAAAAAAAAACAACAACACATTATCTATGTTGTCTCGTGATTTCCTTGCACCTTGAATGTATGTATAATATCTGTTTGTATGAAGTTTTACTGGTAGCGTATTAGAACTTGATTTAGGTCGCAGAGAAACGAACTAACTTGAAATGTAAGTTTTCTCCTTTTCTAGGAAAATAGGACTGGTACGTACATGTACTACTAAAATGGGAAATAAAGGTATGTATAGTCACCACTAGGCCTATGAATTTAAATCCTAGTCCTACGGCTGTCTTCAGCCCACGGTTGCTTGCTGTATCTGGGTACACAGGCCGGGCATAGAACGCTGCAATACCTACAATAACTCCTATCCCCACTAAAATCCGGAAGCTAACCCACGCCATTACCTGCAGTATCCTGGAAAAGTGTAAACTGACAATAATGAATTTGTATAAACTTGATTACCTGACATGAAATCAAAGTGCATTTACAAAGTGGTACACATGAACTTAAAATACACTGATAAAACTTGCACTGCATGACGAGTACAATTGAGATATGATAGATTGATTCCCGGAGTTCTTAATAGCACTATTTGTGTAGAAAGTAGAGGATTTTACTCCAAAACCATGATTCGAGCTGGCAATCTTCCGACGTTCTGTACTTTCTCCAGTATGTATCAGAATGTGTCCTTTGACGATGATATATGCATTTCTTTAATAAACAAACCAGGAATTGTGAAACGTATTTGCAATTTTACATGATCGCATGGAACAACGTAAATATCGTCTTCAGATTCAGAGTGAAATAGACCTAACTAGTAGTCACTAGGTCACGCTAGATTTATCATTAACTAGAGTAAACTTACTAGATTATTCACTGAATAGCGTTCATACAAAAACAGCAGTAGCTACATATTGAAAAGTCTTCTTTTTCAATTACTGGATCTAATAACCAAACGTTTCTCAAATAAAGAGGATAAAACGCTCACCTTTTCAGCCAGTAAGATGTGTGCATATAAACACTTGTCATGGGTAAGACCTGCAAATTGATAAGCGGTTTATTATACATGTATAGAACAAAGTTATGTACAAAGTATCAAGGACAATTTATCAGTTATAAGATAGCACATACAGGGTAAACTTAAAACGTTTACAAACCGAGTTTGCGAACTCAACATTATATCTTTCAAATCTGCTCTAGTCTTATGTGATGTTATATTCATTTTTTTAATTTGGTCAGACGGGATATTTGACGTTATTTATTTTTTATATTTTATTAGCTTGACAATCTAAAGCCAGTTAAACTTGAGACTCGCTTGTTTAAAGAGATTAAAAAGCACAGCACTACGACACAGTAAGCAGTGTCAGCTTTTGAATTGCAGAAGTGAGCACGTTAAAACCTGATACTATACTAGATCTATATAAATTTCCGGATATAGAAGGTGACCATTGATTTTGTTGAAGACCGTGCTATGTTACTATAACTAGCTATACCATGCTATCCGACTGACTTAACGGGTTATAACGTTTGTTAAGACCAGAATACCAATTCATGTTTCTACAGTTCAAATCCTATTATACATTAATCATAGAATATTTTCAGGACCTTTGCAACGACCTTCTGTAATAAACAAGCCGAAACCTTCACATATGGTGGTTGGGAATCAGTTAGCTTGTGAACACACACTCGAACATAAACAGAAACTTCAATATCAAGCTAAAAGAGAACACTGTCTTTCAGGAATGACATAACTCGCTACCATTAAAGTGACGTGTCTAAGATAAAGACATGGTAGCCAAAGCCT
This sequence comes from Saxidomus purpurata, assembly GCA_022818135.1. Classification (NCBI taxonomy): domain Eukaryota; kingdom Metazoa; phylum Mollusca; class Bivalvia; order Venerida; family Veneridae; genus Saxidomus; species Saxidomus purpurata. Next base: position 58,202,858 of record JAFMSR010000003.1, read on the forward strand.
GCAAGAAAACGTTCAGACGGTACGACAGAGCGCCTGAAGTGTGCAACTACGTCCAGTTTGGGAGTACATGTATCTAGCATTGATGATTTGTGGTTCATTGTCTCTCAAGTCATTTACATTTGATCGTTCTTTCTTCGTTCTATTCTTCGACTTGCTTTTGACTATTACCAAAATAACTTTTTAGACACATTGTATTGTGAGTAATCGACGGGAGACCTGTTTGTTACCAATAAACCTCGTTATATTATAAGGAAAATATGAGAAGATCATTATCTGGCATTTGGGGCAAATCCTGAGCCAAATGTTCATTGTGCCGTACTGTGTCTCACGTCCATGTCCAAAGACCAAACATTTTGTATCCAGATATTATGATGATGATAATTCCACCATTTGCATTTTATTGAGAAAATAGAGAATTTATAATGAAGCCAGGTATTGTTTAAATGTGGGTCTGAGTTTAAGGTAATAATTCATTTAGACTATAGATCTAGTACTTTGAACTACCCAAAGGGGTAAAAACAAAAATAATATCAAACAGGGAATGCCACGTACCAAAACGCAGCCTCCCCAAACCCCAAACCTAGAACTGCACACCACCAACACACAACGGCGCACAGTATCGTATTTTACATGTGAGCTATGTTTCATATTACCAATAATTCCTATACCATAGAACAATAATTCCTTTGAAACATATAAGAGGGCACATTGGTAAATGTGGGACTAGTCAATGAGAAGCAGGTAACTTAAGTACTGGTTCTTCTCAGTAAACTGCCCGCCAGTCATTACCACGGAAACTATATTCCTGCAGGTGCATCGGTGTCTAAGGAAAGTGAAAGTGGTATAGAATAGAAGATTGGGTCGTCGTAGCAGAGTGTATGATATACAACCAGATAGGATACACGCTCGGGAAAATGCTACAAATTGCTAGAACTATAAAATTACTGAAACCATATATCTTGCGGGTGTTCGCTGTCTGGAGATGGACGATATCCATTGTATATAAAAACATATAAAAGTGCTTTAAAGTACTGGCTAAAAATTTTGAAAATGCCTAACGAAAGACTTGTGAAAAAATGTTATAACATGATGCTAAATGATGACAGGTATGGGTGTGTAAATTGGGCTACTTCTGTCAAAATATGTTTACAGACTTTCGGATTTGGTTATGTATGCTATGATCAAAATGTACAATTCGAAAACTCTTTTTTGAATATGTTCGAAAACAGACTTAAAGATGTCAGTACACAGGAGTGGTGTGAAACTGTTAACATTAATCCGAAACTTACAAGTTATAAAATGTACAAAAATGATTTTGTTTTTGAAACTTACCTAGATGTCTTAGATCTTAGAAAGTTCAGATACATTTATGTAAATTTCAGAATAGGTAGTCATGACCTTGAAATTGAAAAAGGAAGGTATGCAAATATTCCAAGACAAAACAAACTATGTAAACTATGTGATACTAATAGTATTGAAGATGAATATCACTTCTTGTTAAAATGTACCTGCTACTCAGATTTACGTGTTTCGTATATACCACAAAAGTATTATACCCGACCAAATGTTAACAAGTTTAATATGCTTATGTCATCTAAAAACGAAGAATTGATTAAGTCAGTTGCTGTATTCTTATACCATGCCTTTCAAAAAAGAGAAAATTGTATGCATGAGTTATAACTACATATTGTTAACCATTGCCTGTAAAAAATGTACTTTATCAAATTGATTGAATTTGCACATGCTATACTTTGTATACATATTTGTAAATGCATATATATTTTGCATGGGCCGGAGGCCTTAAAGCGAATAAAATATTGTCATGTCATTGTCATTGACGTAGGTAATATTAGCTAGCAGCCGTTTATTACACAGAGTTACATTGTGTTGGGGAGATTTTCTCGCAGGTGCCTTGGTGTTTGGAGGCAAATGCACTCTATTATAAGGGATAGTAACAGTACAGTATAATCAGGTAGATGGCTTCAATTCCTATGAGAATAGGACAGTGAAGAATATAGATTAATTTTAATTTAATAGATAATCCTTAAAAGGTACCAATCATTTCTCATAATCATTTGTATCTTATCAATAGGCAGGTAGCCCTTGGAAAATTATATATATACTCAGTCCAAAAGAAAGTGTGCACTTAGGTTTTTGTTGATTTTATGTATTATTTTTACCAGAAATACATGATGTTTGGTATAAAAATTTAGGGCAATGTATACTCAATTGCATGTGCATTGATAGCACATTCAATCAACAGTAAATAGTGTATAAATGTAGTGTTCGTAATTTGAGACCGATACGTTTATCAAAATGGAGATATTTAAAATAAAAAAGTGCACACTTTCTTTTGGAACTGAGTATATACAAGTGTATAGTAGCTCTCGTTGTTCAGTTTAAATAGAATAAGGCCGCTCGGATATCGGAAAAAGAAGAAAACCGTTACACATCGTCATTGCCATCAACGTCGAAACATTACAAGACTTAATAATATTTCCCCATATCTCGCAATTACTTACCTTACACTTATGACAGAATAACAAAACAATGTAGTTTACTCAATTAAGGAAATAGCCAAATCTATGATAGATAAAGACCACAGATCACAACCATGTATATCAAGAGCTGTCCCTCATAAGTGACAATTGCCCCTAAAAGAGGTGTCTCACAGTCTGTGACTGAACTTCAAGATCTGGAACCAGTACTTGCGTATGGCACTTTATATCCATGTGATGAACATTTTTTCCACTTCATTTAATTTTTTTTACAGTATTACAAACTGTCTGACCACTTAATGTGAACTTGACCTCCAAAATAAGAACGCGGGACTTGCACGTGACATGTCATATCCATGTGCTCAACAATTGTGCCATGTAATTTTAAGATCCTTTCAAGCATGAAAGAGTTACAGATTCGATCACCTTAAAACTCTAAGTTTGACCTTCACCTTTCAGGAAAGGTCGTGAGTGTTGTATGCGACACGTATCTTATTGTGCTAAATATTTGTGCTAAGTTATTTCAAAATCCATCAATGCACGACAAAGCTACAATCCGGACACGAGTGTGTGTATATATACAGGATTCCATTACGTTTAAACTCTATGTGTGACCTTGACCTTTGAGGTAGGGACGTGTTACTTACACGCGACACGTCGGCTTGGTGTCCTGAACATCTGTGCCAAGTGTTTTAAAAAGCCTTCAATACATGACAAAGTTACAGTCCGGACTTGAATGTGTGCATATACACAGGATTCAAATACTTTTGAATTCTAAGTGTGACCTTGACCTTTGAGGTAGGGACGTTGGTGATGCACGCGACAAGTCGTCTTGTGTTTTGAACATTTGCAAGTTATGTTAAAATTCTTCAATGCATGACAAAGTCACAGCCCGGACACGAAAAAGTGTAAGAACGGATGCACGAACGAATGGACACGCAGACGGACGGTGCGATTTTCATATGTCCACTTTTGGGGTCATAAAAAGACTCAATTAAGAAAAACACATCCCTGTAAGTACATTTGTATAGTACAAACAATGTCAAAGATATATGAAAGAATCAAAGTATTTCCATGCCATCTTTCTGCTTTAAAAAATATTGTGGCTGTCAAACTATACAGTTAAAGTTAGTTGAAGATAGGTAAGTGACGCTAGATGAAAATAGTACGGAAGGGGCAACAAAGCAGTCAGATCATGCCAAATCGGTCGAATTGAAATCATTTGTAAAGAATATGTCAAACTACTAGCTGTCAATCTTGATCTCACCCAGGTTAACACTTTATGTAAGAAAGTATAGCACACAAATTGGCGTTGTACAGAGATTAGGCAGGTTTCTTAGATTAATATTTTTAAAGAGGCATAGCCTAAATCTTGGTTCAGTTTAAATGATATAAGAACAATTTTTATTCAATTTATTAAAAGGATTGTCACATGACCTGAACATTTCAGCTAAGATGTCAGCAAACATCGCTAAAACTAGCGAAACCATACGTGCCATGGTACCGTAACACCTTCATAAATACTTGTTTCATCAGCTATTTACCCATGTGACTTTTAAGTTTTCAAATTAAGATTTCAGCTATGAGAACATTTGGGAAGTACCACAAGTCTTTAAAAGTAACTCATTTAGGTCTAAGGCATGAATGCAGTCACCCAGGCTGTTGAAAGGGCCCAGGCTTGTAAATGTGATATGTATCAATGAATTTTTGTTGAAAGTGATGTTGCCCTGCTTGCCTCTGATGCTTTGCTTTTTATGCCCCCTTCAAAGAAGAGGGGTATATAGATTTGCAGATGTCGGTCGGTCGGTCGGTCTGTCGGTTTGTCGGTATGTCTGTCTGTCCGTCCGTCCGTCCGTCCGTCTACCAACTGGTTTTCGGATGATAACTCAAGAACGCTTGAGCCTAGGATCCTGAAATTCGATGTAGTGGTTGGTTAAGACCAGCAGAGGACCCCTATTGTTTTTAGGTCAGTATGTCAAAGGTCAAGGTCACAGTGACCTGGAATAGTAAAACGGTTTCCGGATGATAACTTGAAAATTTTTTGGACCTATGATCTTCAAACTTGATGTGGAGGTTTGTAATGACCTACAGACGACCCATATTGATTTTGAGGTCAGTAGGTCAAACTTCAAGGTCACGGTGACCCGTAACTGTAAAACAATTTCCGAACGATAACTAAAGAACGCTTCGGCCTAACATCTTGAAACTTGATGTGGATGATGGTCATAACCGGTATAGGACCCCTAAAGAGAAAAGTGTTTTTAAATAAGTTTTTATAAAATGTGTGCACTTCTGGTTGCTGTGGGGCTCGTTTTGGGGAGGCTGCGTTTTTGGTACGTGACATTCCCTGTTTGATATTATTTTTTTTTTTTTTTATTCCTCTGAAGGGAAAAAGAATATTTTAAACCATTGTTACTAAGTAAGCTTTAGATAAACAGTGACACATAAAACAGTTAATAAGGTGAGTGACTGAAAGTGCGAAGTCCTGAAAACAGTGAAAACACTTTTCTTTCTGAAATTTTGCGTGAAAGTATCTTTTAAGTTATTGTTATACAAGTGAGTAGGAGTATTTTAAAAAAATACATCGGTTATAAATAAATTATATTTCCATTTCGCCCAGAAATCTTCATTTCGTCCGTGATTTCTCCTAGTGAAAACGCATTATAAAAGCAAAAAAATATCATAAGATCTTTAAAAATTATTATTAGAATACTTGGATACTATTTGAAAGACCTTGCTCTAACTAGGAAATCCCGCCATTATCATCCCTTGTCCTACAGGTTAATGACCGCAACCACTGACTACTATAAGTACTCGATCCTTCTTCCCTATGACCATGGTCCTATGGAATAGTCTCCCACCTGATATTCCCTCCCTTCCTACCCTTGATCAGTTTAATGCTGCTGTAAGCTGCATTGATCATGCCCTACCATAACCTGCCTCCACCCCTGTTTTTATTTTTTAATCATTGACATAATTATTCCCCCTTTTTTTCTCCTATTTTGACGTGTTTCTTCTATTAATACTTTTATTTTTATTTCTACTTTGTCTTTGTGGCTGGACGCGCACGAAATTGTCTAAGTCCCTGTAAAGGGTTCGACAGCACAGGAAGAAGAGAGAGAGAGAGAGAGAGAGAGACAGACAGACAGACAGACAGACAGACAGACAGACAGACAGACAGACAGACAGACAGGTACATTTTCGCGCGTCGACGGTCATTTATAATTAATGAATTATATCTCCATTTCGCCCAGAAATCTTCATTTCGCCCCTTTTCACAGTGAAAGCTTCATTTCGCTGTTGAGGTACGACTTCACTAATACCAGCCAATTTCTAGCGGGGAAATTTGCGGACCTTTTAGATAACTATGGTCTCTGATTGGTCCAAAATGATTGGTAGCACTAAAGTTTTCTAGAATTAAAATCGAAAGTACAATAGTTGAGCATACCAAAAAATAGTTTATGAGGAGGCTGCGTTTTTGGTACGTGGCTTTCCCTGTTTGATATTATTTTTGTTTTTATGAATTTTCTGATTAATCTTACGGTGTCCTAGATTCTATGGCTATCTGAAAATATTGAAATTTATTGGGGTGTAATTACTCAACGAATGTTTTGGTATGATGTATACAGTGAGTCTATTGGGAAAAGATTTAGTGTACTCATACCTAACACCGCTTCGTAACATCCTTGAGGTATGAGACGCCTAAATCGGTGAAAACCGGAAGCAGGTTATTTTGTCTAGGGAACATGCAGACCTACACTATGTGTTTGATTCTGATTGGCTGAAACTAAGTGGATGCATACAAGAAAAATTAGTTTGAAATAATCGCTGCATGATAGATCACAAATGAAATATGAAGAGAAAAATCTGGATATAAATTATAATCAAAATATTTGGTATTTGAAAATACTGACATATTTGGTCGGTGACCACTAAAACTGCCACAAAAATGGGGGTGGTGTCATTGAGCTCCAAATTACTGGCATAAAGTATTGGATCACATGTATAAATTTTGTTATTTTTATGTGGGACTAGGATGATTCTACAAAATAAAGTTCATTTCAGCAGTCGGTGAGATTTTGGGTAGTCGCACCGGAAGAAATCCTTATAATGTAAGTCTATGGAAATGTATTTAGGTGTCTCATACCTTGACCTCTGACCCAAAATGGCTAGTGCGGCCAAGGAAAATTTCTTCGAAGGAACAGAGAAATTACTAGAAGTTTGGTTCACAACTACCACAGAAGAGATAACCCCAGACTTAAGAACTATTGATAGGTAATTTTATATACATAAGCTGGCAACTAAACTTCACCAGCTGTTAAATATCAAAATATGTCACCGGTTTTCGCGTAGCCAGCAAAATCATTCCCGAGATCGATATAGTTTGAATTTTATGGTAAAAGTATGCTAAATACATTTCCATAGAGTTACATAATAATGTTTTTGGACAGTGCGACTACGCAAACACCCCCAAACTGCTGAAATGCATTTTATGTTGTTGAATCATCCTGCATAAAAATAGCAAAATTGGGATATTACTGATTACCGAAAACAACTTTTTACCGGAAACAACCAAAAACAAATGCGATTACCGAAAACAAATGATATTTCTAGCCATGAGTGGATTTTCAACGATTTTTTAAGTAATTTAGATAGAAGATGATATGTTTGTATTATATGTCTAATTTTGATCATATTTATTATCATTTAAGAGACTTATACGTATTTTTGTCATTGCCTTCAAGTTTTCATTGTAATTTTGAGTTACTTCCCTTTACAAATATGAATACATATATGAATCACTGTCATCGCTTTTAAATCAAGCATAATTTTAAATTGTGAATAATTATGAATTATGAAGTGTTCGTGATTTTTTTCTTTGTTATACTTAAAAAGCTTAGTTGTTTATACTAAATAAGACAAACAAAGGTGTTGAAAAATGGACCAGCAATAATAGAGGCTGAGTCTTTAACAAAACGTGAGGGAATCCCATCTAAGCCTGTCGCCTTATTTGGACAAAGATTGTTTAAGTACTTCAGAACCTTACTTTCAGAAACAATTGAAAATGTAAAACTATCAGGCTTTACACCTTTAGAAGAATAAAAATTAAAAACAAAATTCCTACCAAAATTATTAACACAATTAGGTAATTTGCTCACAAGTTTATCTGCAACAGAGGTGTAAAATGAGTTAAATTTTTCTGCCACCATGAGTTTATCAAAACAAATGTTACCATCAATGGTCAGTCCAATATAACTTGAGCACTGATTATTCTTACTTGGTAAACCTAGATCTTTTAGGCTTTTCCATAAAGACTTAGAGTCATTTTTATTGTTTTCTAGAGAAGATTTTAAAAAATTCTTTTTCGCATTCCTAATAACAGTATTTGCCTTGTTTCTTGAGGACTTGAAAAGATTAAAATTTTCTTCAGATTTGACATTTTTATAATTATAAAAAAGTCTCATCCCTAGCCTTGATACATTCTAAAACTTCAGAGTCTACCCATTCTTCAGTTCTTTGTTTAATACGAACAGATTTGAGGGGAGCAATTGTATCTAAAGTGGGTATTGACATAATGTAAGATCTGAAAAGCTTGAATATATACAGAATTATTTATTTTATCAAGATTTATCCTCTTTTAATGAGAATGCATACATAACTATCATATTTCAACGTGTCATATGACCGAGCGTTACAGGGTTCATTCGCTTATTATACAATTTTATACTAAAGTATATATATATATATATACGTTCGAAACAATAGAAAATCAAACTATGTAAAAGTTGTTGCATACACCTCAAACATTTTTATAATTTGCCTCTCAGATGTCGTGAGATTCAAGGACGGGGGCATCAATTAATTTATGAATAAAGTATTATTGTTTGATATAATTAATTTTGACATTGCGTACTCAAATTGAACGTTCGCGAGATTAAAGGGGAGCACGAGTGTAATTATCAATTGACAGTTTTTAAAGACTGTAAACTGACAATTATGTCGAAGATTATCATCCGGGCGGTGAAATGTTTCGCTGGCAAAGGCCTCTTATGTATGAACAATTAAATGATTAGTACCTGATCAAATTTTCTATTATATGTTATGAAAATGTTTTTAAACATGTTTCATGCATTCTTCTGATTCACGCATGATATTTATATTTACTAAAACTTCGGTAGTTCGATAAATTTTAGGGTTATTTTTTGTTCAAGTTCCTTGACGGTTTTACGGCTTATCTGCATTTCCAGTTACGCAAATTCCCATTAGTGAATAAAAATAAAAACAGAAACTAGAATTTAAAAAAAAAAATCTTTATTTGCATATATCATGACAAGGATGAATAAAAACAAGTAACATAATTAACAACGGTATGATACAGAACATACACTATTTTCAGGGAACAGTGGTATGAAAAATTCACTATTAACGTCAGAATTAAATTTTAATAAATAAAAAAGACAAGTAATACTTTTTTCTAATAAAGATCTTTCATTTCAATGATTTTGGGTTTTAATACCGTCTAAGGGAGGTAATCGTTACAACATAAAGTACACACTAAGTTACATCGAACTAATTCGCTTAAAATCTAACGTATCATTCTAAAATTACACATATTCAACAAATACATCAATTTTTATAATTTAGAATAATAAAAAGTGTATTTAACATAAAGACTACTAAAATATGACTTGTTTCCGGTAATCACATTTGTTTTTGGTTGTTTCCGGTAAAAAGTTGTTTTCGGTAATCAGTAATACCGCAAAATTGTGACTGTGAGTGTGACTTAAAAAATGTTTTTCTACAAATCAAACAATGACAGGTGTGTCAAATCAAATACTGTGCCAGAAAAAACCGCGAAATTCATTTATATACTGAACGCGGAAGAATATATCAGCTGACCAATGGATATAAAGGATAAATGACCAATAAAAAAGGCTGTTATGATCGATAATTAAGAGATTTTGTTTGTAAACAAAATGCTATAAATAACCAATTTTCACCAAATTTTGACTAGACTTAACAAAAAAATGTTGTTGATTGGAAATAGTATTCATAAATGTGCATAATAATGATTCTTTCAAGTCTTTATCCTAAAGAATATTACCATAGCAACCACTTATTCTTTCACTTTGGAAAGAGTGAGGATAAGGGTACAGTCAATCAAAATGAGGATTTATTGAAAAGCTGAGAAATCACAACAAAATGGAAACAGCCATAATACTTAACAACATATCATGTGTTATCAGGTGAAGTTTCAAGAAAAAATACCTTCATATATATGAATGTGTAACATCGCAATCTACAACATGAAATATGCTGATGTTAAAATTATTGTTTTGATGTTATAAACACCACTATGAAGAATTGCAAGGGCAATGGGTGTTATCTGAAAACAATCATAACCTTAAAGGTAGTGGGTGAGATTCACTTGAAATTTTCAAATCATAGTCAACAGACTTTACAATTTAAGAAGACATGTCTGAAACAAAATGTGTGATTTTTACGCACCTGGGCCCATTTTCCCAAACACAGTCACAGTTATGTAAGTAATCATTCGATATTCCTGAGGACCATGGGTTTAAACATGTTTAAGACAATGAAAGGTAATAAACCTTTTATTTAGGTTTTGACTTGGTATGTCATTGTGTGGATATGTAATATTGCCCTCCGTAACATAATATTATCCAAGCCTAGCAGCTTGAATAATATTAATTGAGGTGGGTAATATAATCCACAAATACTACATCAAAAACCAGTTCTAACTTGACTGACGATTTTGTTACAAATATATATACAAAGAGTAGAACATTTATGTTTTATGATGCTATAAACAACGTAGGAACTGATTTTCTGTCACAAATGATATCATATTGTGCCGCATGAAGTTAAATAAATATCTGCATAGAAAAGTAACACTGCGATTTATTTAGGTTTTGTATTATCTGGTCACGTTGGAATCAAAATTACATCCTTTTCAGGATTGTTATCATCTAATAAACAACTTTGTGGTTAATGACTGGGCATCAGAACTCCAAATCATTGTTTATTAGATGATGAACACCGCTGGAAATGATATTATAAATACCATATAATATACAAAAATAAAGGCTTTATCAGTCAGGGGTGTAACTCATATAAGTTACTTTTTAATGGATTTATCGCCATGATTGTAATTTCTACTAGTTATTTTTATCTTTTACTTAGTCCAAATAATTGTACTGAACGGGTGAATATCCTTTTATTTTTTGCTAGGCGCTATCCAGCCTAAAAGCGCAGATATCTGTAAAATGGGTCTGCGTTTGGAGTCAGATTATTGAGACTTATCTTCTACTTATTGGTCTCTTGATAACTTCTACAAGTTATTTTTCTGTCATTATAACTCATTCAAGTTATTTTTGTTCAAATACTACAGTCTAACCTGCCCTAACGGTCACCTTGATTGGGCGGTCACCTCCAGTAAAAGGTCACTCTGGGATGCCCCCGACGAAAATCCTTCTATATTACAACTTAATTAAACGATCACCTGTCATCAGCAGCCAGTCTTAGTGACTCCTGATCGATTAAAGACCGCTAAAATTGGGCGGATTTAAACGGCCACGTGTTATCGGAATCAAGTGTGAAAATTTCAAAACAATTCACGGAAATCGCGAAATACACCCCCGAGGGCAGCGGCCAGTCTGAGTGCCTCCTGATCGATAAAAGACCGCTAAAATCAGACGGATTTAATCAGCCACGTGTCATCTGAATCAAGTGTGAAATTTTCTAAACAATTGACGGAAATTGTGAAATACACATCCAAAGGCAGCGGCCAGTCTTAGTGCCTCACGATTGCTAAATGACCGCTAAAATTGGACGGATTTGAGCGGCCACGCATCATCCGCATCAAGTATGTAATTTTCAAAACAATTGACGGAAATAGCAAATACTCCCTCAAGGCAAACTCTTTAACGGCCAAGCTGCTTGACCAAACTGCTATGTTTCATGAATATCGTATTTTCAAAAAAGGGGCTGCGAATCAAAGCCTATTGGTGCCAATAGATGTTCAAAAAATTGTTGAATCAAATTGAAGAAACATTAATTAAAATCTGCCTACCAATTATCAATAATTAGCAGTACCAACTTACTTTGAATTTATTGATCAATCGATCGGACAGGATTTTTAATTGTATCGTCATTTCTGCACCTTAGAAATACACAATAAAAGTGTCAGCTAATCTGACTGTCACCATGGAAATAGGTATAAAATTATCACAGGTAACAGGCATACAGCGATTGGTTTTACCGTATACCCGATACGGGCATTTTGCTATAGCCCGGTGCATGTTGTCTGCTTGAACATAATATTGGCAAACAAAATAACTTTTCAAAATTTGATTAAATGTTACTGTTTTATTTATGAAATAAAAAATAAAACGACAGTAACTTATTTCCTGGCATACGATTTGCTTATACTGTTTAGTGAGTTAGTGAATAGAAATGGTGGGTGGGGTATTTGTATAGGCTATCAAAAGTCATAGTTAAATTACGATCCTTCGTTAAGTGGTCACCTTGCTTAAACGGTCAATGTGACCGTTTCCCCTGATTGACCACCTAGGTCAGGTTAGACTGTATAAAGATCTAAAATTGTTTTTCCACAAGAAAACAAATTTCTGGGGAGTTCTTATATTTTTCTTCTATTCTTTGAACATTGAACTTCATGATTATGAAATAAAATCTGTTATGCCACAGTACCAGGCCTTTGAAGCTGGATGTTCTTGCAGTTATCTCCAAGAGAATTTTGGCAATAAATCCATTATGCCTAATTGAAATGTCATTACTGTCTGCTACAAAGTCAGAACCTGCATTTCATCCTCTTATCTAAAGTTAATTGCAAAGGTAGTCTGCTAGTAATGGATAAATTAAAGAAAAATTGAAATTTTGAATAATAACCTGATGAAGTTATTTTCAGAAATGGCCATTATTTTGTTCACCGCAACTTGCAAGGGAGTTAAATTTTTCAGCAAAGGGAAGTTATTTTATTAACAAACTGTTTCAAATATACATGTAACTTACTGAAGTTATTTTCAATTTAACTCAATTTACACCCCTGACTGTTTATTATAAAGCACTAATGTCATGAGATGTTTGCAGAAGATTAAACTTTATACAGTATACTCCAGGAAGTTACATGTTTATATAATTTGACTGAATATTATGTACACTGTTTCAGATCAGAATGGGAGAAATTACTGAATTTGGTACAGTGTGAGATCATCAGCTGCACAAAAAGTGATGACATGGATACCTATGTTCTCAGGTATGCAAATAAGACAGTTACCTAGGCTACAGCATAATGAGAGATTTCTTTTGATACAGGTTTTATGGTTTGGATAAATGTGCCCAATAATGTATGGTATAAGAGATCAGATATGTATACAAAACCAGTAATGTATCAGCTAATGCTGTAATCTCCGAGGTTCTAGTACATGTAGCAGGGTTTCCACTGGTCCTAATTTTTTTGGCCGCAAGGGGGAGGGTCAGCGAGGGGTGTCCCCCCCCCCCTCCTGGCCGTTGATTTTTATGCCCCCAAAGGGTGGCATATTAAAATCGCACTGTCTGTCCGTCCGTCTGTGTGTCCCCACTTACAAATTCGTGTCCGGACTGTAACTGTCATGCATTGAAGGATTTTAAAATAACTTGGCACACATGTGTAGCACATCAAGATGACGTGTCGCTTGCAAGACCCACATCCCTACCTCAAAGATCAAGGACACACTTGGAGTATGAAGGTTATGGAATCCTCTTTATATGCACACATTCGTGTCCGGACTGTAACTTTGTCATGCATTGAAGGATTTTAAAATAACTTGGCACAAATGTCTAGCACATCAAGACGACGTGTCGCGTGCAAGACCCACGTCCCTAGCTCAAAGGTCAAGGTCATACTTAGTGTTTTAAGGTAATGGATTCCTATATATATGCATAAATGCACACATTCGTGTCCGGACTGTAACTTTGTCATGCATTGAAGGATTTTAAAATAACTTGGCACAAATGTCTAGCACATCAAGACGACGTGTCGCGTGCAAGCCCCCTGTCCCTAGCTCAAAGGTCAAGGTCACAGTTAGAGTTTATAGGTAATGGAATCCTGTATATATGCATACATTTGTGTCTGGACTATATCTTTATCGTGCTTTGAAGGATTTTAAAATAACTTGGCACAAATGTCTAGCACATCAAGCGGATGTGTCGCGTGCAAGACCCAAGTCTCTAGCTCAAAGGTCAAGGTCACACTTAGTGTTTAAAGTAATGGAAAACTGTATGCATGGTTACTCTGTCATGCATGGAAGGATTTTAAAATTACATAGCACATTTATTGAGCACATGGAGAGGACACAGACTGTGAGGCACCTCTTTCGGGGGCATTCGTCACTTTTGAGGGACAGCTCTTGTTTTTTTATTTTACAGACCAAGAAGACATTTGAAATATGCTGAATACCTGTATTAGCTGATTTAAAAGTTTAATTTAGACCAGAAACACGTATAATTCTTGTGGCCTTGGAAGCTATTAATGCCCTGTCATATTCATTTTACATGATATTAAAAAAAAATTCTTGATCCCCCAGAAGCTTGTGGAAGTTAGCCTTTTAAACCCATTCCAAATCCTTTCCTGACGAGTAGTTTGAAAAATAAAGAAGCAAGGTCTGTTGCACATGATGATTCTGAATTGTCATATCAGCATTTAATATTACTACCAACTTTATTGCTATATCGGTTTTTTGTATAAACACAATAGCTTTATATTCAATTTTGATCGTTCAATCGTTAATTGAAAATATGGTATTTATATCTTTCTTTTTAGTCTTTTTAACACTGTTTTTTTTTAATAAATAAAAAACGGGATATACCAAGACAATCTCTGCGCGAATTTGTACTGTATTCTTTGATTTCTGTCATAATTTACTATTGATAGTTTGACGTCCGAGGTATTTCATTGTTCCGACGATCTGACTGTGAGAAACTTGTTTTGTTTGTTAGATGTGCTTCTGGTCCACCTGCCAAGACTTGAGCATATTAAGTAAATGCCAGCGCATTGGTTATCGGAAACATATTTGCATTAATCTTTGCTTCGCCTACATGTGGGCGGTGCCGCGCCATAATTATGCAAGCGTCAATTATTTTGACAGCTTGATGATAAACAAGAAATCAGTTTTTAATCTGTATCAATTACGTAACATAATGTGGTCACCAATGAGGCTGTATATTGCTATGTCCGGGCGTCCAATTATACGATTAGCAGATGTATAATATTGATGATATAGGTATTTTATGTTTATGAATGAAAGATATTCACCATGGAAGACTTTTTTATGCCACTTATGATTTTCTTGTAGTTACGAATTTGGTCAATTGCAGCAGTAACCCTGATGTAGCTATGCAAGCCTGTCTGATGTGTCAGCAGAATGAAAGTGTTAAACAGAATAATACAAAGAGAAATTATACTGGCATATAGCAAGTATATAAGTTTTGAGAGATATCAGAAAAAAGAATTGTTTATCAAACACTGTATGAACAAGAGAAAGACCAACTGGAAAAGATGTTTCAGAATAGTTATGATGAAACTACGCAAATATTGTTTACAGAGTTCAGTAACTGTTCTAAATCCTTCTTTATTTCAGTGAGAGCAGCATGTTTGTTACAGAATGTCGGTTTATCCTGAAGACCTGTGGAACAACCACACTGCTTTTTGCTATAGAACCGTTACTGAAACTGGTTAAAGACAAGTGTGGATTTGACAGTGTTGCTGTAAGTATACATGTGCAATTTATTATAGGGTTAACTCCTGTAATTTTGATATTTTTCACTGTATACAATGTACAGTCGAGTCTCGATTATTCGAAGTGCCGGGGACCAAGATTTCACTTCGAATAATCCATGGGTTCGAATAATCCAAGTCCCAAAGATGGCCAGCTGATTGTTATGTAAATCGTCAATATATACATGTATATAGCTATCACGGACGCTTAACGTAATATACATTGCGTATATCATTTAGATGAAAGGAAAAGGAAAACAGAAATAAATCATGTCAAACGTTTAATTTAATTTTTCCTTTTTAAACCCTTTCCACTCGTTGCTGATCTAGGTATCCACCGGGGCCGGGTCCTTTGCCAGATTGCTCAGTACGGATGGAAAGGAAGATATCAGCTGATCTGGGTATCCCCCCGTTACCGGGTCCTTCGCCAGATTGTTGAACCCAAATTACTTCTGCACAAGTAGAAGTCATTTTTCTTCTGACATTAAATTAAAAGTCATGCTTTAAATAGGCATGGTAGTTTGGTGGTCACGAGTTTGTTATTCGAAATTAAAGGTGAACATCTTTAACCGACTTTCAAACAAAAACAAAAGTTACATACCTTTGGTAAGGTTAAAGCGATGTAATTATCACACCTTAGCACATATAACGCAGCCACGCGTCGGTCTCTTTTCACAAGTTGAGCGTGTCAGCAATTATTGGTTTGATTGGAATGCATATCGAATAATGGGTGTGAAATTCCTTACAAACATTGTCAATCGGACTGAAAAAACACTCAATAACACCAGGTATCTGTTAAAATCCATTTCGAATAACCCGTTTATTTTTATAAACATTTATATATAAAACATTTGGAACCGACTATTAAAGTCATTCGGATTACACCAGGTATACGAATAATAGGTTGTTGAATAATCGGGGTCGAACTGTATAATGGTTTTTAATGGTTACAACGTTTTTAATGGTTACAATATTTTTAATATTTTAGCAAGACTATTAAAATAAATTGTGACCATTAAAAACTGTATATATTGTCACAAATGTTAAAGTCACTTAAGGGTTAACCCTATTCTAACCTGCAGTGCTCAAAAATGCAATCTTTAATGACTGTAACAAAGTGTTCAATTTTTGCAACTATATAGGTTATTTAACGGTGGCAAATTTAAATGACATAATCGGTGAGAAACGCCATTACATAGATAGTGCATTAGAATTATAAATGAAGTTGCTTTAGTTTTGACATTAAAGTTGCATCAAAGAATGTCTGCATGCTTTCACTCACCATTAAATAATGATAATTCTAGCATGATACATTTTTAGCTCGACTTTTCTATGAAAAGGGGAGCTATCCTACTCGCCCCGGCGTCGGCGTTGGCGTCACACCTTGGTTAAGTTTTTCGTACCACCCCACTTTATTTCAGAAGTATTAGAGGTATGGCTTTAAAACTTACCATACTTGTTTACCATCATAACCTCCATCTACAGACAAGAGTACATAACTCTGTCAAGGTTTTTGACAGAATTATGGCCCTTTTTTTACTTAGAAAGTGTATTGAGCTTGGTTAAGTTTTTCGTACCACCTCACTTTATTTCAAAACCATTGGAGGTATTGCTTTGAAACTAACCATACTTGTTTACCATCACGACCTCCATCAACAGACAAGAGGACATAACTCTGTCAATTTTTTTGACAGAATTATGCCCCTTTTTGACTTAGAAAATACATTGAATATGGGTAAAATCCACTTATTGCCTTAACCCTTTGAGATATTGCTTTGAAACTTTTAATGCTATTTCACATCATTACCCCCATCTGCAGGCAAGAAAAGGTAACTCTGTCAGGGATTTGTTTTAAAAATTAAGGCCTTTTATCGACTTAGAATCTTGGTTAAGTTTTTCGTACCAGTCCACTTTTTGACTGAACTGTTTGAGATATTAATTTGAAAGTTGGAATACTTGTTTACCATCATGATTCCCAAACATGGGCAGGAGAAGGTAATTCTGTCAAGGATTTTATATGAATTATGGCCCTTTTTGACTTAGAAACTCAGTTAAAATTTTCATTCTTGTCCACTTGTTAACTTAACCATTTGAGATATTACTTTGAAAGTTGGAGTACTTATGTACCATCGTAAGACCTATCTGTAAGCAAAAGAAAATAACTCTGTGAAAAATTTTCTTGATTTGTACTTAGAAATTCCTAGTTAAAGTCTTGTGTGCCCTTAACTGTCAAAGTTTTGTTTTATTGGCAAGCACTAAAAAAGTCGAGCACGCTGTCCTACTGACAGCTCTTGTTATGTTGTACTGTAAAGCATGAGCACTATTTGTTATCTACTAGTATAAGTGCAGGCTTCCCCTTTAGGACTTACAAATATTCTGACCAGTACATATAATGCAGTTGAATGAAATTTAATTATATACATAATGTATTTTGACAAGGATTTGATAAAATGTAATAGGATCTGTCAAAAACAGTTACATGTCCTATCAAATATGGGCCCAGTTTAGTTCTTTCAGCAGTACTAAGCTAACTCAGATTTGGAAGAAATACTTTCAGTCATTTCACCATATTGTTGTGCTACAGCCTCAGAGTTGCTACAATGTCCTGTAATATTATACATCTAATATACTTGTCAATGGGTAATGTCTGGTTACTTGTAGTTTATCAGTAGGTAATCAAATGACATATTATATTCATGTGGTTCTCTTTCCTCACACTTGCTGCTTCATATTTTTCTGTCAGTAAATTATTAATGTAAAATAGTCTGGTATTGATGGAAACAATCACTGGCATTTAGAAAACCTCATAAAAATGTGTTGTGTAAAGTGCATTCTAGACAGGGATGTCAAAAAATTAAATTCCTTGTGTCATCTGAAGGACAAACATTGTATATTGTTTTTGGCATATTTGTCTGCACATCCATTTGTCTGTCAAAACTGCTATCTACTCCATACACTATGTAGAAATTTAAGAAGGATTTAAAGTAGCTAACAGCAAATAATTGTCACCAAACTGTGAAAAAGCAAATTGTCCTTCAAATGGGTTGAAGGACAAGGTCAGGTCACACCTAGCGAACAAATATGAGACAACTGTAATGGCCTTCAAAGTCTAGATATGGTTTTGCCTTCACATTCATGTCTGCTCCATTATTAACTTCACTCCTTAAAAAGAATTTGATGAAACTCAGGTCAGATGTTCACCTCATCAGGACAATGTGCAGAACCCATGAGCCGGTCATGCTGCCTTAAGGTCAAGGTCCCAAATTAAGGTCAAAGGTTTGAATTTTGAAACTTGCGTCTGCTCCATATTACCTTGAAAGAATTTGATGAAGCTGAGGTCAAATGTTCATCATTTCAAGACGATGAGCATAACCCATGATCTGGTCATGTTGCCTCAAGGTCAAGGTCAAACTTTTGAGTTGAGTTCTAACATTTCCTGTCCTCTCATTATTTCCTTTACCCCTTGAAGGATTTTGATGAAACTCAAGTCAGATGTTCACCTCATCAGGATGATATGCAGAACCCATGAGTGGTCACATGGGCTCAAGGTGAAGGTCACAACTAAAAGGTCAAAAGTTTGAGTCTTGAAGTTTGTGTCCGCTCCATTCATTTGTATTTCTCTAACCGCTTGAAAGATTTTGATGAAACTCCGGTTAAGTGTTCACCTCACCAAGACAATGTGCAAAACCCATGAGCCTGTCATGCTGGCTCAAGGTCAAGGTCCCAAATTAAGGTCAAAGGTTTGAATTTTGAAACTTGCGTCTGCTCCATATTACATTGAAAGAATTTGATGAAGCTGAGGTCAAATGTTCATCATTTCAAGACGATGAGCATAACCCATGATCTGGTCATGTTGCCTCAAGGTCAAGGTCAAACTTTTGAGTTTGGAATTTCCTGTCTGCTCCATTTGAAGGATTTTGGTGAATCTGTGATCAAATGTTTACCTCATCAAGTTAATGTGCAGAACTGATGATCTGGCCATGCCAACTCAGGTCAAGGTCATAAGTAAATATCAAAGATTTGAATGTGTCCACTCACAAAACCTACACCACCTTACTTTACATAGGCCTTTTCTTTCACCACTTGAGCAGATCAGTAACTTTATAAATATTTGCCCTTTACAAATCCAGGCTGTGTACATCTGAGAGAAAACTACACTCAGTAACATTAATTCCTTCAATGTTTTTATTTTCCTCGGGGGATATAGCTGTCTTTTAGACTGGCTTGTATATATACAGACAACATGCCATTTGCAAGCTTAATTCTGTATTGATTTATTTTGAAGTGTTGTATGTTGATGTTGTCTGTTTTTACATTATTTTTGAAATTGTGTGTGGTATAATAGCTTACTGTATAAAGAGTATTGTACTTAGCTCACACTTTCTGTTTGCTGTAAGTTAGGCAACGATTACAGTTTTGCAACAATTGCTTGAAATATTCATTCTGACATCAGGATTGATTGACATGTACAATAGTTATTTTTCGAGAACGGCAGCAGATACCATTTTCATCTAGTTCTGAACCTATCGGAACTGCTTATGTATTCACAGGGCTGAGTTTAAGATATGTATAACAATACAAAATGTATTCACTATTTGTCACAACTGTCCATGATATCCTATAAATTAAGTACACTGAAATATTTCAATGAAACTTGGCATGCTTGTTTTTTGTTGTTAAAATAATTAATATAGTCACAATTTTACAGCATCTATCAATTTCCCATGTTTTTTCAGACTGGTACTTGGAATGTTATATTTAGTATTGCTTTGTCTTTGAGGAGAACTATTCTTTTTGATGTTCTATTGTCATGGGGTTGCTATGAGGAAAACATTAGTTCTAGTACAGTTCCAGTATAGTGATGTTTTAAATAAATGGAAATTGATTAACCTGACAAAGATGGCCAGAACATTAAGTAAAGAATTTTTTTGCAGCACAGCAGGATTAAAGGTTAACATTCTCTTGCTTCTGAACCTCACATCTGATCTTACTTAGAAAGCAAAATGTCTGATGCCTGTAAACTTATTCTTTCTGCAATGTAGAGATAAGCTCTTTTCTGTATTGCAGTTAAACTTTTCAGTAGGGGTGTTCTAAAACCTAGTCTCAATGAGCTATTCTTGACACAAGTTCTAACACTTGACAGTTTAGCAGTCTGAAAGCCTTCCTGATACCTGTATGTGGAATTGAGTAAAGCTTGTAGTGGAAATTTTTCTCAAACTTGTAAGAGAGTTACTGGTGATGTTACATGTTGTTGTATGTTGTTGTTACATGTTGTTGTATGTTCTGTGTAGCTCAAAAGCTGTTAACACATTATTACAGGATATTTTCTACTCAAGGAAGAACTTCATGCAGCCAGACAGACAACATGGAATACATCGTACCTTCGAGAATGAAGTTGAACATCTTGACACGCTCTTCAAAAGTGAGTTTCCCCAAACATTCTAAAGGTTTAGGACAGTTAGTTTATACTAATTTATTTTAGCTCGATTGTGAAGAAAGCTTGTAGCTTATCAAGTCACTCTCGAGTCTGTGTCCTGGAAAAACCAGTACTGGTGTCATATGAGGAAGTACGGTCGTGACCCCAGTGGGGCTCGAACCCGCAACCTCCGGGATGAGCGGCCGACACCTTAACTTCTACACCACCGCTCCCCTTTTAAACAGTTGCCACTATAGTGCAAGAAAAACTGAATGAACACTGTAATTTGGTTAGATTACAGTTGTCCTGATGAAAACTAGCTCTTTTTATGCCCCCGAAGGGTGGCATATTAAAATCGCACCGTCTGTCTGTCCGTCCGTCTGTCTGTGCGTCCCCACTTACAAATTCGTGTCCGGACTGTAACTCTGTCATACATTGAAGGATTTTAAAATAACTTGGCACACATGTCTAGCACATCAAGACGACGTGTCGCGTGCAAGACCCACATCCCTACCTCAAAGGTCAAGGTCACACTTGGAGTATGAAGGTTATGGATTCCTCTATATATGCACACATTCGTGTCCAGACTGTAACTTAGTCATGCATAGAAGGATTTTAAAATAACTTGGCACAAATGTCTAGCACATCAAGACGATGTGTCGCGTGCAAGACCCACATCCCTAGCTCAAAGGTCAAGGTCATACTTAGAGTTTGAAGGTAATGGATTCCTCTATATATGCATATATGCACACATTCGTGTCCGGACTGTAACTTTGTCATGCATTGAAGGATTTTAAAATAACTTGGCACAAATGTCTAGCACATCAAGACGACGTGTCGGGTGCAAGACCCACATCCCTAGCTCAAAAGTCAAGGTCATACTTACAGTTTGAAGGTAATGGATTCCTCTATATGTGCATATATGCACACATTCGTGTCCGGACTGTAACTTTGTCATGCATTGAAGGATTTTAAAATAACTTGGCACAAATGTCTAGCACATCAAGACGACGTGTCGCGTGCAAGACCCACATCCCTACCGCAAAGGTCAAGGTCACACTTAGAGTTTATAGGTAATGGAATCCTGTATATATGCATACATTTGTGTCCGGACTACAACTTTATTATGCTTTGAAGAACTTTAAAATACTTTGGCACAAATGTCTAGCACATCAAGTGGATGTGTCGCATGCAAGACCCAAGTCCCTACCTCAAAGGTCAAGGTCACACTTAGTGTTTAAAGTAATGGAATACTGTATGCATGGTTACTCTGTCATGCATGGAAGGATTTTAAAATTACATAGCACATTTATTGAGCACATGGAGAGGACACAGACTGTGAGGCACCTCTTTCGGGGACATTCGGCACTTGTGAGGGACAGCTCTTGTTGTCTAATACAAAGAAAACACTGTTGCACATTTTTTCTCAGGTAAAACAATATAGGGCTGCCGTCAGTTGAGTTAATTGAGTTATCATAGTTGGATATTTCTGATGATTATTTTACTGTGTGGCTGTAATTCCTAGTTTCAGTTAAGAAGTAAAACACTGTTTTATCTTCATATTTTGAAAATAAGGACTACAGAACTAGCAGGGCACTAGACAGTTTTTTGGGACAGGTACCCATACCCTTTGGAAGGGGAATTTTTCGTCGTTTTAAGACCAATAGGGGAATTTTTAGCCGTATAAATATTACTACTATTCACACTTATTAATACTGTTTTCAATCATTTCCAACAGATGTAGCTACATAATAGTTTTCTGACAAATACAACAAAGATTATGCAAGTTGTTCTAGATCTACTATATTTATTTTTTTCTTTCATGAATTAAAACATCTCAGTGACACATGCAAACTTTATTTGATTATGTGACATTTTTCATCTGCTAAGGACAATATCCGAAAACCTAATGAACAGGGTTCTCTTTGGGTTAATTTTTAGTTTGCATATCATAATTTTCTGTTCGTGTTCTGCAGCACCATGAATTCAAAAATGAAAGTAACTGTATGCATTCCCCGTTGACACATATTTTGCGACCTCGCATGTCCGTGAACTTATTATCGTACATTAATGTTTCTTCGATTTTGGCGATTTAAACACTTTTTAAATAGAACACAATTTGTCAAAAGTATGTTTAAAGGTTTAAAATAAGTATTGATAAGTATTAACGAATGCTGAAGGTTTTGAAGGCGCCCGAGTATTGCCAATAGATATATTGGGGAAAAATTGACGTCCAGCACAATTTGCAACTTGAAAATGCACAATGTAAGTCAATAATTTAATAACTGTCCCCGAAAAACAATGCCGAAATTATAAGTCTGTTGTGACACGTGATTATCGGAAAACCGGGTATAAGAATTGTGTTATGTGATGCCCGACCTGTGAATTACATAGTAAAAATACACAGAGTCGTGTAACCAAGCATCGCTAATTAAATCCGTGTAACAAACAACGATTATAAGTTCGCCGAGATCTACTATATTACGCTTTTATGATTGTTTATCAATTAACACCTCTGATAACGCCGAAGGCCCTCCTTATCGTTATCTGACAGCCTTATTAGCCTGTTTTCCGTAAACGGCCCAACAGACGAGATCGAAATCGATTTTGATTGACCGCCAGAATTGCCGGGATTATTTTGTTGGCGCCACTATAAAATGCGCCAACTGAAGGAATTACGACAAAATTTTTTTTTTTGTCGCATTTGGCCCATTGACGCAAAACAGCCGGAACCCTGTAATGAATATTTACTGACTTGTTACGAAAATTCACTGGACAGTCAATCAAGGGAGAAGGCTTGTGAATGTTTAATTGGATTCCGTGTCAAAACTATTCGTTTTTATGTCCGGCCAAGTAACTGGTGATTTTCTCCCTCGATTTTATTTTTTGTTTTTCGAGGGGATGTTTTTCCTTAGAAAGGGGAAAAAAACATATTATTTTAGGAGGGGAATGGGGCCGATATTCGGCCCCAAAATCGGCCAAACGAGTGCCCTGACTAGGTTAGATATTACATTTGTAGCCATATAAGTTCTAGGTGAGAAATGATCTAGTCAGGTAGTTGCTTGAGAAAATGCATAAGGATAAGTAAACAACTGAAACAGTTCTAAATTGTTGCACTTGTTCTGTATTAGCCGTTATCCAGGTAAATTACTGATTTGTACTTGTCCATCCTTCACCATTGAGAGTACGGTGACTTTACCATTACCTATTTAAAAGGGTGCTTAGTAAACATTTATTGACTGAGTTGTGAACAGAGCAGGTTATGTTCAGGCTACACAGATCTGCTGGCTGATCATGATCTACACTCATCTGAAATCATTTTCCGGCTGCAAGTTAATAACTTATTTTCCAATACTGCTTACATATAAAGTATTTTGCTTTTCTACTCCAAAACCTTTTCTCCCCCTGACCTTAGTTAAATTCCACTACAGTTGATTTCTACAAACAATATGTTGAACATTGAAAAGAGAAGAAAAATGACCTTTTCAGAATTCAATTATGTTAGATGCAGTTTCAGAAAGTTGGATTGTATTGATATTGATCTCTGTATCAGACAATGTGAAGTAATTTATAGTCTGACACCTAGACTGTTTTATGATGAACAGAAATTGAAATCTTAACAGACTGGAAACAAGGCAGATTTCCTGGATAAAATATTACATTATTAAACACATCAATCAAGGAGTAAGACAAAAATTGTAAGAACATGATGTTAAACAGAGGCCTCTTTTTGGGCACTTTTACATACTGCAAAGTCTGATTTATGTGGTGTGTCAAAACCTGCCAGACTGGAGATTTAAAACTGTTTTAAACACTTAAGTTAGTTGACCACTACACAGCATGCCTACTGATATAAGAAAAACCTTTACAACACTAAAAACCACATTGTTGGCCTCTCTTAATGAGTCTTGGTCGGTCTGACTGAAATTGGTCAGTCTGAGTGTACTGCAGTAGTGTGATGGACTGGGTTAGTATGATTGTACTTGGCTAGTCTGATTGTACTGAGTTGGTCTGATTGTAATTGAGTTGGGTTAGTATGATTGTACTTGGCTAGTCTGATTGTACTGAGTTGGTCTGATTGTAATTGAGTTGGGTTAGTCTGATTGTACTTGGTCAGTCTTATTGTACTGAGTTGGTCTGATTGTAATTGAGTTGGGTTAGTCTGATTGTACTTGGTCAGTCTGTACTGAGTTGTTCTGATTGTAATTGAGTTGGGTTAGTCTGATTGTACTTGGTCAGTCTTATTGTACTGAGTTGGTCTGATTGTAATTGAGTTGGGTTAGTCTGATTGTACTTGGTCAGTCTGATTGTACTGAGTTGGTCTGATTGTAATTGAGTTGGGTTAGTATGATTGTTCTTGGCTAGTCTGATTGTACTGAGTTGGTCTGATTGTAATTGAGTTGGGTTAGTCTGATTGTACTTGGTCAGTCTTTTTGTACTGAGTTGGTCTGATTGTAATTGAGTTGGGTTAGTATGATTGTACTTGGCTAGTCTGATTGTACTGAGTTGGTCTGATTGTAATTGAGTTGGGTTAGTCTGATTGTACTTGGTCAGTCTGTACTGAGTTGTTCTGATTGAAATTGAGTTGGGTTAGTCTGATTGTACTGAGTCAGTCTTATTGTACTGCAATAGTGTGATGGACTGGGGTAGTTTGATTGTACTGGGTTAGTCTGATTGTACTGGGTTAGTCTGATTTTACTGGGTTAGTTCGATTGTACTGGAGTAGTCTGATTGTACTGGGGTAGTCTATTGGATCATCTGGGATCTTACTTACCGAGATATAAGATCATATTTTATTATGAGAACAAACTTATTTTTGCTTGTTAATATTAATGAATCTTGTTCAGAACGTTTTTGTCCTTATCAAATCATGGTCACATTTGATGTGCGAGTTTTAAATTAAGTCAATAGGTTAGATAAATCAAGGGTTGAATGTGAAATTAGTGTATGTGCTTCTTATTTCATATGTACTTACTGTAGTTTCCCATTCAACTCTTGACGTGTATTATAATACATATTACAGTCACTCCAGTTGTCACACAATCTACCCAGACCTCAGCAATCAGACTCAGACTAGATTTAATGTACTACACAAATCAGGTCTGATGATATGTTGCAGAAGTTCTCAAATTATAATAATAATAATAATAATAATAATAATAATAATGATAAAATCTTTATTTCATGAAGGTTACATATCAGACATACAAGGATTCACATGTAACATCTTATTTTCATATGGCCTTCAACAATGTAAAAAAAGAATTAAAATGCAACAACAATAACATACCATTGATAGAGAAATATTAAACAAAATATGGTTTACTAGTTATACATTTTTACAATTTAACAATCATATTTTTCAAAAGTCTATTTTTAGCAAAGTTAGATATGACAAAGTAGGACAAAAATTGTTAAAATTGTTGAAACTTTCTTTTGATAAGACAGACACTCAAAAATGTAGACCAAACGTTAGTGCGGAAATATATTTGTAGAAGTAAATTTTTAATTTAGAACAATTTTATTTTCATATGGCCTTCAACAATATAAAAGAAGAATTAAAATGCAACAACAACAACATACCATTATGAAACAAAATATGATTTGCTAGTTATACATTTCAATTGAACAATCATATTTTTCAAATAGTATATTTGTTTGGCAAAGTTAGATATGCAAAAATGAGACAAAAATTGTTTAAATTGTTTAATTATAGACCTATCCTGGTATGTCAGTAGCCTATCATGGCTATATTGCAGCCTACTGACCATTGTAGATACTGTAGGTGTACTGTGTACTATGCCTGGTACTTTTTGTGTGTACAGTCGAACTTGCCCATGCGACCACGTGTATTAAGTGACCTTTGTCTTAAGCGACCACTTCTAAATCCTCTCGAGCTTTTTTACACTGTATTGCTATTGCATTAAGCGACTTTTGTCTAACGCGACCAGCGACCAGTAATTAGCGACCCATAATCTGTCTTTTATTTGTATTAGGCGACCACTTATGTGCAAACAGATCCTTTCTATGAAAACTGACCGCTTTGATGTTGCATTTAACGTCCAAATTAGGCATGGAGGTGTCAAATCTCATAAGGATTCTCATTCATACTTATGTTCGCATGTGTTAATTGTCGAGTATTTACCAATTTTCGGTACTTTCATGTTCAAACTAATTTGCTGCTTTTTGAAAATTACCATGTAAATTAGCGATATTCCTGGATAACGGTTGCAGTTTCCGGTGATACTTTGTATTAAGAGACCATTTTATTAAGGGACCGGTTTTGGCCTTTCCCTTGCGCGGTCGCTTAATACAAGTTTGACTGTATAATAAATAATGTATGTTTGTTGCTTGTGTTGTCCCAAAACAAACATTGGTCTGATACAGTGGAAACAGCTGGTTCTTTGTGAATATGCAGCATATGTATGTAATTTTCATCAGCTGTTTTTGCAAAAACGTGTTGCTTCTCTAGAGTTAACTTTTCATACAGTCGTGCAACATGTTCCTGCATTGTAAACGAGCATTATGTTTCATGTATTTATGTTACATTATAGATGGAGCAGCATATACCCTTGGCCGCATCAACAGAGACTGCTGGTATCTCTACACTTTGGATGAAGTGGGCGTATCCCATCCAGACCAAACAGTAGAAATATCCTTTGAACAAACTATGCGTCAGTGCCTGTGGAACCATTTACATAATACAGTCAGCATTCAAACAAGCAGTCTTAAAAAGAAAATTAGCTGTCACAACTGCTGTTGTTCTTTAAATGAATGTAAAATTTGGAACTTGTGGCTCTTTCATGTTTTAAGTTTTGGCCATGATTTCACTTTCTTTTAGTTTACAAGCCTGCAAAAGCATTGTATTGAAACTTGAGCCAAGAAAATAAGATTTTATGGTATGAATGGTCATGCTTCTTATAAAAAAAAATGGTACCTGAGTGTTAATTATTTTTATGAGATCTTGTTATTGCTCAGTGAAAACCTACCATGTAAATAGGAAACAACAGTCTTCAATCTGCATGGAAGTAAAAGCTTAAATTCAATGTTATGATTTTCACTAATGACAAAGGCAGAGATATTTGTCTCAAATAGAATAAGGAAAAGTTTAAAGAATCTCTATATCATCAAATATACATCAGTCTTAATAACTGAAGATTGAATCTGGCATGAAATATTGTAATTATTTGCTCCTTTTTTCATAGCAACATTTTTTAAAGCTTTTTATCTATTTCATGCCCTGTCAGACAATGAACTAAAGGCTGTGTAAGAAAATTGTTTCCACTCATGCCTGGATTAACATGGATATAATAGACAGGTCTGACAAGTATTGATTTGACAATGATAAAAGGAGAGTTGCAAGATGAAAGCATTATTGTTGACCAATAAAAGCAGTACCCTTGTGGCTTCTTAGATGATTAATTTATTAGGAAAATCATCCGAGTGAAAAACTATTCATATTAAAGGTTTCACGTTTGATAACCTGTGGGTAGATTTGATAGAATGTCATTGATTGCCTGAAGCAGTGGCATTAAGGTACATGAGTGCATTATTATAACCAGAACAGATATAGACTACTTAGTATTAGAGTTAGATCCCTCAAGCTAATTTACTGAGGATTGAAGCAAGATATCTGCAAACCAAGGGGATAGGAGAGATTGTGTAGATGAACAAAACTATCACAGTTTACAAAATATTTCCACTGATAAGACATCACTTCTCAGAAGTTGATAGTCTGTACTTTTGCATTCATAAACGTCACTCAGATGACATTTTTCTTATGGTTTTACTCTGAAAACAGATGATATTTTAGCTAGGTATATTTTATTCATACATTTTTATTTGAATAACACTTACATGACTAAGATCTATTTCAGTGTGAAAAATTGACAATATATTGATATGAAAGCAGAACATTTGAAATCTTATATAGAGAAAAGTCTGTCTTAAAATGAAAAAAAAAATGCTTTTGCAGACACAATGTAAACAACATTGCTATTGCCAGTCAGATATTGTGTCAACTGCATGACATCACATCCTTCTCTCTAACTGGGCATGACATCACATCCTTCTCTCTAACTGGGCATGGCATCACATCCTTCTCTCTAACTGGGCATGACATCACATCCTTCTCTCTAACTGGGCATGGCATCACATCCTTCTCTTACTGGGCATGACATCACAGTCTTCTCTCTAACTGGGCATGACATCACATCCTTCTCTCTAACTGGGCATGACATCACATCCTTCTCTCTAACTGAGCATGGCATCACATCCTCTAACTGGACATGACATCACATCCTTCTCTGTAACTGGGCATGGCATCACATCCTCTAACTGGGCATGGCATCACATCCTTCTCTCTAACTGGGCATGACATCACATCCTTCTCTAACTGGGCATGACATCATATCCTTCTCTAACCGGGCATGACATCACATCCTTCTCTCTAACTGGGCATGGCATCACATCCTTCTCTCTAACTGGGCATGGCATCACATCCTTCTCTAACTGGGCATGACATCACAGTCTTCTCTCTAACTGGGCATGGCATCACAGTCTTCTCTCTAACTGGGCATGACATCACAGTCTTCTCTCTAACTGGGCATGACATCACAGCCTTCTCTCTAACTGGGCATGACATCACAGTCTTCTCTCTAACTGGCCATGACATCACAGTCTCCTCTCTAACTGGTCATGACATCACAGCCTTCTCTCTAGCTGGGCATGACATCACAGTCTGCTCTCTAACTGGGCATGACATCACAGCCTTCTCTCTAGCTGGGCATGACATCACAGCCTTCTCTCTAACTGGGCATGACATCACAGCCTTCTCTCTAGCTGGGCATGACATCACAGCCTTCTCTCTAGCTGGGCATGACATCACAGCCTTCTCTCTAACTGGGCATGACATCACAGCCTTCTCTCTAGCTTGGCATGACATCACAGCCTTCTCTCTAACTGGGCATGACATCACAGCCTTCTCTCTAACTGGGCATGACATCACAGCCTTCTCTCTAACTGGGCATGACATCACAGCCTTCTCTCTAACTGGGCATGACATCACAGTCTTCTCTCTAACTGGGCATGACATCACAGCCTTCTCTCTAACTGGGCATGACATCACAGCCTTCTCTCTAACTGGGCATGGCATCACATCCTTCTCTTTAACTGGGCATGACATCACAGCCTTCTATCTAACTGGGCACATACAGACTTAATGTTCCTCACAGTGCTCTCATGTTTCAGGTTGTGGATTGTAGTAAACCGCAGGATTCAAATATTTTTCAGTCATATAAGAATATGGGATTGGTGCACCATACACTGATGAGCTGTGATCACTTAGGATTGGTGTATCCCTAAAGTTTACGTGGGCAATGCAGCATTCCATCACAAGCTGTTGCTCTCAGTACCTAATTGTACTGGTGTGGCATTCACTAACACCACAGCTTTACAACATAGTGGGAACAAATGCACAAAGTCAGTCTAACATTAACATGTCACATTTCCATTACATTGTCTTCGTTTTGGTGTTTCTTTAGACTTTGATAAAACTAGGACTGCTGGAAATGCTTTAATAGTGAAGGATAGCTGTAAAAATAAGGTTAATGAGTAATGTGTGTACATGTATGTATGTGTAAGTGATACAAGCTTGTAATTTGACTGGTCAGAAGAAGAATAGAAATAGTTTCAGAAGGTGTATCAATGATTGAAGTAAAGAATTATATCCTTAACATTTTGTACTTGCTTATGTGGGATCTATGTCCAGAAAAGATGGCTGTATTCACTAAAGAAATCAGCAGTGATGGAAAAGATGCAAGAGAGGTAAGAAAACAAGCCAAACGGTATGTAAGGGCAAGTCATCAAGAAGTAGTTTTATTAGTTGGTATAGCATATCTGAACTGTGAATCACCCTTAAAATAAAGTCAGTTATAGGGTAATACATACAGCAAAATTCAAACTATTCAACATGGAATATTTTAATGAAAACAAATACCACAGTTTGCACTTATTAGAACTCATCTGTAATAAAAAACAACATATTTTCACAGGTATAAAGGGTGAGGTGAAATTTTCAGTTTCAAAGTAGCAGTTCCTCTCACCTTTATCAATTAATCTTGGTCTAATGAAATATGAGATATTGAGTGTTCATTGCACCTTTGCATTATGTGTCTCATAGGTTATTTGTGTACAGATCCTGTAACCTTGACATTTTGACTTCAGTTCTCAGAAATTTCTGTGAAATATAATACATCCCAAAGCACATTTGTCCATTTGCATCCTTTCTAAATAAGTATTTGTTACATTGCTTACAAACTTTGTTTAAGTTTTACAGATTGTTCCAAATAGATATTTTAATATTTCTGATGCTGACATGCTTCAGAGATCAGGCATTGACAAGATTATACCTGGGGCAAAGATTGATGACTTCCTGTTTGAACCTTGTGGTTACTCCATGAATGGAATTCTACCAGATGTAAGTGTTTTTATGCCCCCGAAGGGTGGCATATTAAAATCGCACCGTCTGTCCGTCTGACCGTCTGTCCGTCTGTCCGTCCGTCCGTCTGTCCGTCTGTCCGTCCGTCCGCCCGCCCGTCCGCGCGCCCCCACTTACAAATGTCGCCCCGGACTGTAACTTTGTCATGCATTGAAGGATTTTAAAATAACTTGGCACACATGTCTAGCACTCAAGCGACGTGTCGCGTGCAAGACCCACATCCCTACCTCAAAGGTGAAGGTCACACTTGGAGTATGAAGGTTATGGAATCCTCTATATACGCACACATTCGTGTCCGGACTGTAACTTTTGTCATGCTTGAAGGATTTTAAAATAACTAGGCCACATGTCTAGCACATCAAGACGACGCGCCCCGCCCCCCTCGCAAGACCCACATCCCTAGCTCAAAGGTCAAGGTCATCTTAGAGTTTGAAGGTAATGGATTCCTCCATATAAGCATATATGCCCTTCGTGTCCGGACTGTAACTTTGTCATGCATTGAAGGATTTTAAAATAACTTGGCCAAATGTCAGCACATCAAGACACGGTGGCGCGTGCAAGACCCACGTCCCTAGCTCAAAGGTCAAGGTCACTTAGGTTTGAAGGTAATGGATTCCTCTATATAGCATATATGCACACATTCGTGTCCGGACTGTAACTTTGTCTGCATTGAAGGATTTTAAAATAATTTGGCACAAATGTCTAGCACTCAAGCGACGTGTCGCGTGCTGACCCACATCCCTACCACAAGGTCAAGGTCACCTTAGAGTTTATAGGTATGGAATCCTGTATATATGCATACTTTGTGTCCGGACTATAACTTTTATTATGCTTTGAAGGATTTTAAAATAACTGTGCACAATGTCTAGCACTCAGCGGATGTGTCGCGTGCAAGACCCAAGTCCCTACCTCAAAGGTCAAGGTCACATAGTGTTTAAAGTAATGGAATACTGTATGCATGATTACTCTGTCATGCATGGAAGGTTTAAAATTCTAGCACTTTTTGAGCACATGGAGAGGAACGCTGTGGGCCCTCTTTCGGGGCCGCCGGCTTGTTACTTTC
This sequence comes from Saxidomus purpurata, assembly GCA_022818135.1. Lineage (NCBI taxonomy): Eukaryota > Metazoa > Mollusca > Bivalvia > Venerida > Veneridae > Saxidomus > Saxidomus purpurata. The sequence continues at coordinate 58,235,129 of JAFMSR010000003.1, forward strand.
TATTTTAGTGTGATTTTGAATCTAATTAGATAATGTTAACATATTCTAAAGACGAAGCTTGAGCTGTTGGTCAATCTTATGAAGTCTTCTTTTGTCAGTTACAGTGGATTAATATACATGTACATGATTTTGCCTGACAAATGTTGCAAGGAAAAGACTTGTGTCCCCACTGTTCTAGGTAGGGCGTGTGTCGCCACCCTTCTAGGTAGGGCGTGTGTCGCCACCGTTCTAGGTAGGGCGTGTGTCGCCACCGTTCTAGGTAGGGCGTGTGTCGCCACCGTCTAGGAAGGGCGTGTGTCCCCACCGTTCTAGGTAGGGCGTGTGTCCCCACCGTTCTAGGTAGGGCGTGTGTCCCCACCGTTCTAGGTAGGACGTGTGTCCCCACCGTTCTAGGTAGGGCGTGTGTCCCCACCGTTCTAGGTAGGGCGTGTGTCCCCACCGTTCTAGGTAGGGCGTGTGTCGCCAATGTTCTAGGTAGGGTGTGTGTCCCCACCGTTCTAGGTAGGGCTTGTGTCCCCACCGTTCTAGGTAGGGTGTGTGTTGCCACCGTTCTAGGAAGGGCGTGTGTTGCCACCGTTCTAGGTAGAGCGTGTGTCCCCACCGTTCTAGGTAGGGCCTGTGTTGCCACCGTTCTAGGTAGGGCGTGTGTTGCCAATGTTCTAGGTAGGGCGTGTGTCGCCACCGTTCTAGGTAGGGCGTGTTGCCACCATTCTAGGTAGGGCGTGTGTCGCCACCATTCTAGGTAGGGCGTGTGTCGCCACTGTTCCAGGTAGGGCGTGTGTTGCCAACGTTCTAGGTAGGGCGTGTGTTGCCAATGTTCTAGGTAGGGTGTGTGTTGCTACCGTTCTAGGTAGGGCATGTAGATTTGCACTTGTCTTTTTGGTCTTTTTGTGCAGAGTTTGTGTGGCACGTAACTCAAAACCATAGTAGCTAACAAAATTTTAACAGGAAAAAATGGGCTTTTTCAGCTTGTTACCTTAAGTACTGTTATAGCTTGGATCATGAAACCTTACAGAAATTTGTTGGACTTGTATACATTTTGGTTAAAGTTTTACATGCACCCTACTATCATCCACATATCATATTATCCAGTTATAGGATTGATTTAAACATTCATTTATATCTTCTTGGGTATCAGAAAGTCAAATTAGATAACGCTTGACTCAGGCTGACTGTATATATTTCAAATTCTGGCCCTGATTTTGGTTAAAGTTTTGCATGCAAGTTTATAATACTATCATCTACATATATCATTAGCCAGTAATTGGATTGATTTGGAACTATATAAAACTTTTTAGGGGTATCAGGCAGTCAAGCAAAATAACTGTTGATCAAATTTGATTCAAATAATGGCCTTTGTTCAACTTAGACTTGAAGAAAGTTGTGCAAGAAAGCTTCTGTCAGTCTCATTTCTCAGTAACATACATGTGGATTTACTTGAAACTTCAGCATGTTCAGTGAAGCCTTCAGGGTCATCAAACATTCGTGTTACATAGCTTTTGATTAAATTCATGCAAATCATGATTTTTTTAATGTTTAAAAATTAAAAATTTTACTAAAAAGTTTTTCATGCATGCTAACATGATGCTCATTTCTCCGTAATAACCTATTTGATTCATTTTAAACTACAAGAATTTGTTGACAGGTGTTTAACTTGATAATAAGAAATTACCAAAGAGTTGTATGGATTTATCACTTTAATTTTAACAATGTTAAGTATTTGTTGAAAGAGAAGGCAAAAAACTTTGCAAATCTACATAATATGGTGATAGTGTTTTCAGGGTCATTACATCGACCGTCCATGTCACTCCTGACCCAGCTCTCATATGTAGCTAAGATATGTCAAATCAATTTTAAGCCATGTTTTAAAGCAATTATTTAGAGTTCACTAAGCCTGCTTCAGAGACGATATTGTTGGAAGAATCTTGGAAAACACTTTTTACACCAAGGTTAATCTTGACAGCGCCCTGAGCAGACCCAATTTGTTGAATGCTTAAGTCAATTGACATTTCAATACCCAAAGTCTTAACATTTGACTTTTTTTTTGATCAACTAGTAAGCATTAAACACAATTTGATACCAGTATGACATTCTTATTTCTGTTCTTATTTCTTTTAAAAGTGAATTTAAGACAAAAAAATTTAGTCACTTGCACCAGAGTGAGCTTTTGTATCAATGATTGTCGGTCAGTACATCACCATCCATTTTGATTCAAATGACAAACTGCCTCTGAAATCTCTAGGCCTGTTGAAAACTATGCAGGAATGTTCCATAGGTATGAAGTATTGTCAAAGAATTCCTTATGAAACTCTGGTTGCTAGTGGCAACAAATAGGAAAACTTTAAAAGCTTCCTGCCTCAAGGCTAGAGCTTAGATATTTGGTTTGGAAGAATTGTCTTGGACCTAACCAAGATTTTTAAATTTATGACCCCGGGTTAAGCTTGACCCCCTAGGGTCACTTGTTTTGCCTAGGAACACATAACAAACTTTATGAATCTTCTTCTTAAACAAAGGCCTAAAAATTTGACATGTATCAATACCAATAGTCCTAACATTTGACATTGTTCAAATTTTGCCCTGGGGTGAAATATTAATGCGGGGAATCATTTGTATTTACATAGGGAATATAGAATAAACTTATTTGGTATATAACTTATCTAGTGATCTTCCACCAGGCAAGTGGACTTGTACCAAGGTGAGCGATATAGGGCCATCTTGGCTGTCTTGTTTCAGGAGTCGTACACAGGCATGATTGAACGAGTATTGAACACTTTCAAGCCAGGGAAGGTACTCATGACGATCTTTGCCAACAAGGTAAGTGCTGGTACTTTGGGGAGATGTAGTTTTAGTAGATTGGTCAAGTAAGACTTAATATTGTAGAAAAGGGACTTGTGTACCTCTGCATAGTTAAAAGATTCATTTTTAAAGATTGACAAAATGAACAACACATGGCCCAGTTGGACATACATGAACCATTTAGCTAGTTTTCCAGTATGGATGAAAAGTTAAAGAAACAAATTCAGAACTTCGAAAACAGTATTGAAAAAATAATTACAAATGTTTTTTTTGTTTGGCAAGTTTACAGGATTGTGTCGTTTCTTGTTAACCTAACTTCCATGTTCCTAAAATTAATTTATTCTTGCAGGAGTCTACAGCCAAAGACTGTCATAAGGACCTGGACAGTTTCCTGGATGAGACTAGATACAACCGCGTTGATCATCAGTTCTGTACCTTCAAGAACTACAACCTTACCTACACTTACTTCACCAGCCGCCCTGTTATCTAGGGGTGTGTCAGCAGAGGTGTTCCTATCAGTTGCCATAGCAACATTTCCAAGGTCAAGGAAATTCATACAAAAGATACTTATTTCATCTTTGTAGACAAAAATGAGTCATTTAAGAATACTGGTCTTGTTGTAAACTTTTTGTCTAAAAATCAAGGTAATGCTGATGACCTGCAGACCTTTTCACCATCCACCAGAAGTTTGACCTTGACCTTTGACCTGTGTATTCAGTGCACTGATAGGCCCTCTGTTAGATACTTCAGTAGTAGCTTTTTGCCGTATATATTCTTGCTTAGATTAGCTCTGGCATTATCTCTATATTTCTTTACTTCAGCTGTTGTAGTGTTTATTTGGAAATCTGTAAAAATGAGACGGAAGTTTAGGTTTTCTTCTTCTTCAATGACCAGAAAAGTAAGATAAATTGGCTTAAACAGTGAATTAAGAAGACATAATATTTATTTTACACCGTGACTGCCTTTGTTATATTTTTGTTTGCACATATACTATTTGCTTTATTGTTATTTAACTGACAAACTGTTTTATGTAATTTTCAGTAGAAAAGGAGGCTTTGTATTTAAACAAAACCAGAAGTGGGGTGCTGTGTATGTATTGTAAGGGAGGAAAGAATTTCATATCAGTAACATAGGTGTCAAATCGTTTTGCTCTGTGGAAAGTACTGTTTACTCCAAGTCATTGGAACAATATTGTTATAATATTTTTGGCATCTGAAAGACAAAAATTATATTTTATATTAGTACAGACTTGTGTGTTCTGTTTTCATTTGTGAAACACTACATGTAACTGCTATTGTTAAACCGATTCAACTAACAATTATGCAGGTATCACTTTTTGGACTGATATTTTGAATTCTAACATGACTCACAATTTGTCTCTTATACAAAGAGTACAAAAATGAGGTTTATTATGGGATAACGCTTGGGTCCATATGCATTTAGAAATACAGTCATAATGTGCTGCATGGTGTTAAATAAATATCCACGCAGAGAGTAATGCTTTGCATTTATTCACCTTTTGTAATGTCTGGTCATGTTTTAATCAAAATAACATCCAAAATAACATCTTTTTCAGTATTGTTATCGTCTAATAAGCAAGTCTTTGTCCTTCTGATGTGTAGGTATAAACCACTTGGACTGCTTTCCTTCATGGTTAATTACTGCTAAGCAGAACTCCAAGTTGTTGTTTATTAGACGATGAACACTGCAGGAGTGGATATCATTTGTCATAGCTGCATTTATTGAAGTATTATAGAAATTGATACAGTAAATATAAATATTTAATGGCACAAGTTTTGTTATGAAAATTATATTCTATTTTTGTAAACAACACTCTTAAAAATGATACCACACTTACATGTGCTTTATCAGGCAGTTTTATGTAACAAATGTTAATAGTATTGTTATACATGACTTGTTCCTTTGTGTACTATGATGAAAAGTGTTTCAAATGTGCATGTATTTAAAGAAAACATCAGTAAAAACACAGGTCAAAATGACATACATTCCTTATAAATTTTCTTGGACAATCTGTGCACCCTCTTTTGCAGCTTACACTTTTTTTACAGACACCAGCTGATAATACCAGTATACATGTCAGTCACTAGTCTGTATCTTGTGATGTCATTGTGTTATATATAAAACCTCCTTTTCTTGTATGATATATGATTCATACTGTTTACTTAATATATCTAGACTTACCAACCTAACTCATTCTCACCCAAAAGGCTTTGATTTTGTAGTACTTTTATGAAGCAACGAATGATTCGAAATCTTTCCCACCTGTGTTGCCGCTGGACACTAGCAGGTGTTAAATGACCCAATTTAAAAGAAAACACATCCGGGCTTTTTGTTACAGGTTTGACACCACTATATTCTGTCAAGTGACAAAAGAAAAGACATCATACTGCTAGACCAATATATCAATATTGTATCACTATACATATTTTCAATGTTTGGAGAAATGTTGGCTGAATATAGTCATCTGATTTTTATTTTAAAAAACAGCCATTCAATCTTTTTTCAATCTGTATTATTCATATTAAACTTTAATAGATTGATAACCTTCACTTAACCATTGTAATATTGTACATAGAAACAGAACTTCTATCTCTTTTTAAAAAGATCCTTGTAGTTTAAAGAGGCACACCCTTTTTGAATAACGTAAAACTGTAAGGAATATATTTATGAAAGAATAGTCGTCAAATCTCAAAGTTTCAGTTAGAAATACCCAGAAATTACCTGTTCAATGCATGAAATGAGACATGTACCGGTAGTGATTTTAAACCTTCATAAACAGTTGTTTTACAATATTTAGGTGAATAGGGATTTATTATAGAGTGCATTTTGTGTACAAAAGATATTTTTCAACATATTTCCATCTAGAAAATGCATGAATTTATTGGTTATGTACATTGAGCCCATTTTAAAAATGCTGAAATGTCCTGGTACTTGTAGGGTATGCCCCTTTGATTGTTCTTTTCCTACTCAAAGGCAAAAGAAACACAACTTTTTCAATTTATTCTTATTCGTCCATAAATTTTAGGGAAAAGTCAACTCACATTTTTCATGAAATCATGCAGCTGGTAAACTTCCATATAAGGCTAGATCTACATAAAATAACCATAAACTAACTCGTTCACTTGAAAACTGTTTTCAATTTGTGCATTGGCCATCTCTAACTACTTACGTCGGTCTAATGAAACACATAAATTTTAAAGTTCCGTTTCTTTTACCTGCGCCATTTTATTGGGCATCTTGATGGCACCACCTACCAATGAATTACTAAATTATGGGAAAGAAGAGTTAGTCAAATACATCAGGTTAAATATCTTTGTTTTCCAATGAATGTAACAAGATTTTGTTAGACTAAAGTCTACGTTTCTTTTTTATCATACACATTTATTAATACTTCATAGTTTCTGAACATGTTAGTCACTTTGGGCATCAAAAAAATTGCTATTGCTTTTAAGAAATCCATTGCCTCCTTTGTCTGGTCCTCCACATATACTGTATGAAATAATTATTGATATAAATGTAAATGTAATATACTTAACAACTTCAAAAACCGCTACTTCTTATTAAGTCATAGATTTTGAGCAGAGGATTTCTCTCTTCATGTGCAAAATTGTTAATATTTACAAATCAAACTATGATTGAATTTTGTGACAAACTTGTTAGATAAAGCTAAGGAATTGCAAAAAGCATGGATGGTGTTCTTGAATTTTCTTAATTACACTTGCAATTATGACAAAATACAAGTCAATTTTAAAGTTGTTTTAGTGTATATGATTGTTTAAGAGGGTTTAAAGGTTTTTAGTGCTTTAATATTGAATTATATAGTTTTCCCATAACTGAAAATGATGAAATGGAATAAACAGGATAATAGATAGTTGAGAGTTGTTGTTTTTAGCTCTATTCAATGATGTCCAGCGTAGCTTTTGTCCGTCCTTGTGTCCATAAACTTTTTCTTCTCAACACTTTACCAGTCTTAATTTTTATCTATTATGAAACTTGCTCAGAAGATTGTTTACAACTGATGATCCCTGTTGTTTTATGGGTGGTGGGGGTCAAGGTCACAGTGACCTAATGGTGTTTCCCTGATAACACTGCAGGTCACAATTTTCATTCAATTTCAATCAAATTTGCTCAAAAGGTAACCTGAAATAATGTAGATGATCTTCTGTGGGTGAAGGTAACTTTGACCCAAACTTTTTGAAAATCATTACTGCTCAGTATTTTGAGATCAATTTATCAAAAATAGTCTGAAACTTCATTGGTCTTGCTGAGTAGATGATCCCTACTGTTTTTTTGGTCAAGGTCACAGTGACATCTGTAAGCTTTTCCTTGATGACATTGCAAAACGTCCAGTTGAGTGATGCTGGCCCTTTCTGACTTTTAACTGTGCTCTAGCTTAGAGCTTCTATTGTGATTGCCCTCTGTCCGTTATCGGCATTATAATCAGCGGCAATACTGCTGTAAATGACACTGTCGAACTTGAATAATGCTGTCTACGGCGAACGGTATTCTATTAAAGTGCACCTACTTGGATCTTGTGTTGCTATGTCAACCCAAAGGAAAAAATTGAAACCAGTAGCTTGATTTCAATAATGTTTTTCAGAAAAAGGCAATTGGGTGACCTCTACCGAAACTGCTCAAACTATATTTAGAATAAAAATAAGACCAACATTGTGAATCGACAGTGATGATTGTGCAGACATTGTCGAAATGCGTTATACCATAGTTTGTCAGGTAGCTCCAAACTTGCCTGATTCACCTGACTCCAAATATAGACTTTTTCGAGGTTGCCCCACCCCTAATTTCGAGTGTAAACACGTGTCCTGGAAACACAGGAGGGAACTTGATGGGGTCCCAACCCTAGCTATTTACCCATAACTGGGAGTCTGTTTATGGAAATCAGAGCACCGCATGCCTGGGGGCAGACCTGCGAGTCCCTTGTAGTTCAGCCTTAGGCAAAGTGCTCAGTTTTCGTGTGCACTGCATAGTGCTTTTCCTGGGAGAGGGTATGTACTGGCAGAAGAGATTAACGCACTCGGCAAAGCTATCCAGAGGCAGAGGCTGAAAGCGAGAGGTGACAAGCTCATTACATTCACACACTGCACTAGACACATTACATGGACCTAATTAAGACACAAGGCGCCATTGTCGAATATTGACTCTTGTAATATAAGTTTGTCAGTGTGTCTCTATACGAAACATAAAAAAATTATTGGTCTCATTTTATAGATTATTTTAGAATATCGTTAATCCGACCATAAAAATGGTAAACTTCACCATAGTAGCACTAGTGTGCTCATATGTTTCATCAATTCCAGCCATATTTAGACACTTTTAGGAATAATTTATGGCTCAGAGCACCCCTATCGAAAATTGAAGCAAGTTACGTGTCACGTGGAATAATTCAGATTAAAAGCATTTGTACTCAAGCGAGTTATATGTGGCTAAAAGCCGGAGTTCAGATTTGTCAAAGCCATAATTTTAAAAATGTTTGAAATCTCTATCAACAAAAACAAGTCTTGTTAGGCTTAATTCGGAAGCAACATGACAATTACGAGAAATAACCTATAAAACATCAATATTTGTATATGAACTTCTGCGTTAGCTGCTTTTGCACTTTCTCTAGTATATAGTCCCTTGTAAGATGCCTACTGTTTTGTATTTGTATGTATTTGTTATGGTTGTTTATGTGCTAGAAACTACGCAAAACGAAAACATGAAACTGAATCCATCAATACAATATCACTTACTCCAGATACGTAAGTTTACCAGATCAAAGGTAGTCACGTGCTATAAAAAATGACGTCTCCCAGCATAAATACATTGACATGCCTGTTGACAGAACAGTTCACTGATCAGTTATAATGACAAAGTTAAACACAATAACCTTTCTTTTTAAATTTTACATGAGGCGTGTCACAAAATTATGATTAAATGTTCCTCATAGGATACGCGGAGATAAATACCATAGTCCAAAGTCAGAAGCGTTTACCGGTTGTCATATAAAGCAAGATTTATGAGCGTCAATTTGGTAGGTAGTTGGTAGTTGGTAGTTGGATATTAAAAAAAACAACTACCTACTAGTTGGTAGTTGGTTATTCGTAATTCCAAACTATGTAACAGCTGGTAGTTGGTAACTCCATACACTTTTACCAGAAAGAAATGTTCGAACACACCATACCCTTTCCTTAACAGAGAATAAAGCAGGGAACCTAGTTGGTTATTCGTGTGAATCTCCAACTACCAGCCAGAAGGTAGTTGGTAATGCGAACTTTGCATGTATTCCTCTCAAAATAGAAAGTATTTTTCCGGAATAAATGTAACTGATATATAACAAGATAGATGTGTTCTACAACATGGTAACACCCCCTTCTCCCTACGTCCACCAGGGGACTCAGTTGGTTATTCGCGCGAATTCCCAACTACCTACCAGAAAGTAGTTGGTAATTCGAACTTTGCATGTATTCCTCTCAAAATAGAAATATTTTTTCCGGAATCAATATAACGGATATATAACAAGATAGATGTATTCTACAACATGGTAACACCCCCTTCTCCCTACGTCCACCAGGGGACTCAGTTGGTTATTCGCGTGAATCCCCAACTACCTACTGGAAGGTTGTTCGTAATTCGAACTTTCAATGCATTCCTCACAAAACAAAAAGTATATTTCGGGAATAAATGTAACGGATTTATAACAAGATAGATGTGTTCTACAACATGGTAACACCCCTTCTCCCTATGTCAACCAGAGGACTCAGTTGGTTATTCGCGTGAATCCCCAACTACCAACCAGAAGGTAGTTGGTAATTCGAACTTTGCATGTTTTCCTCTCAAAACAAAAAGTATTTTTCCGGAATCAATGTAACGGATATATAACAAGATAGATGTGTTCTACAAATGGTAACATCCCCTTCTTCCTAGGTCCACCAGGGGACTCAGTTGGTTATTCGAGTGAATCCCCAACTACCAACCAGAAGGTAGTTGGTAATTCGAACTTTGCATTTTTTCCTCTCAAAACAGAAAGTATTTATCCGGAATAAATGTAACGGATATATAACAAGATAGATGTGTTCTACAACATGGTAACATCCCCTTCTCCCTACGTCCATCAGAGGACTCAGTTGGTTATTCGCGTGAATCCCCAACTACCAACCAGAAGGTAGTTGGTAATTCCAACTTTGCATTTTTCCCCTCAAAACAGAAAGTATTTTTCCGGAAGAAATGTAACGCATTTATAACAAGATAAATATGTTCTACAACATGGTAACATCCCCTTCTCCCTACGTCCACCAGGGGACTCAGTTGGCTATTCGCGTGAATCCCCAACATCGAACTTTGCATTTTTACCCTCAAAACAGACAGTATTTACCCGGAAAAATACTTTCTTTTTTGAGAGGAATACATGCAAAGTTCGAATTACCAACTACCTTCTGGTTGGTAGTTGGGGATTCACTCGAATAACCAACTGAGTCCCCTGGTGGACGTAGGAAGAAGGGGGTGTTACCATGTTGTAGAACACATTTATCTTGTTATATATCCGTTAGGTCCCTCAAGATTATCCAGGATGTCATGGGAAGTGTTTAAGGAAGATGCTAGGAAAAAATTAACTGTTTACATTATTCTGGTAAACCTGTAAATGAAATGTTTTTATTAAATATGTAATTAGTCATTATTACATGGCTCTTGTTCTATGTAGACATCGGTACAACCTACAACGTACTTTTATGCCAATGGATAAATGATAATTACATCAGCAATCTATATTCATTCCCACGCATAGCGTTTGTGCATATCTTAATTAATTCTTTTGATGTACCGCCAGCTGTTGTTATACCCTTTGTTGGACAGTCAGTTATCAAACCTGTCTGCGATTTCCATTTAGTTCTACAAATAATTCTTTAACGTTCATCCGGTAATTTTTGGTCAATATTATTATTTAACAAGCAAAATCCATCTCCGGACTTTTGTCTAAAGCCCAAATGCATCGTGGTTGTTGACTGTGCAAGCGATATTCTGCAATCCTGTGAAAGTCGTCTGCGTCTTATGTTCGCAGCATGCACATGCGTAGCTGCAAGGTCAACATTGAAAGTGCATCTGATACATTGAACTCTTGTAAAAGTCGTCTGCGTTTTAATATATTGCAATATGTCCGTGCAGTAGGTGATCATTTTAGACTGTACTCATTGCACATGCGAGGAAAGAATGAGGTACATACAGAACATGTAATTGCCTCTGAAGCTTGAAAGACCAAAGTTGCCGACCGAACAAGTTACATCATTGCTAACCATTATTCTGTGGAAACTGTTATTATTAATTGACATGTCATCTTATACCAACACGAACTCGCTACTTAGTTTTTCATCTTGTATGCAAATATTTACTTTAACACGCGAATATGACCGGTATCTTCATTAATTCAAACGGGTCAATAACCCATTTGGCTTTGTTTGTTCGTCTGAGATGTTTCACGTCATTCATTAATTAGGTAAACGAATGTAATGATAATGCTGTTGACATATAACATGGGACCAAACGTTGAAATGTACCATTCCACCATCCAATTACATTAGTTTAGGTACTCAGTATTCGAAGAAGCTGCATTCACTTAAGTCTGATTTTCTGACATTCAAGAATTATAGTCAAGTCATCAGACTGTAACACAATCATTTTTTTTTTTTTTTTATTTTATTATATAGCAAATTATATCACTTTTCAGACAAGTCTTAAAACTATTTGAATCATATCTAAGTAACCGGACCAGAAAATAAAGTAGCAATTTCTCAAAACCAGATTTGTAAAATCAGGTGTCCGAGGATCCATCTTGGCCCCCTTCTATTTCTTTATTTTTCAATGTATTGCACTGACAGCCAGTCTGCTAATATTGATCTTTATGCAGACGACTCACCTTTAAAATCAAGTTATGATGTATCTGACAGAAAAAACTTCAAAAAGTCTAAACAGTATAAATGAATGGTGTATACTGAATAATATGTCTTTGCACCCTACAAAATAAAATGTATGGTGTTATCTTCAAAACATAAAATAAAACAGTAAGAGAGTAAAATTGAAAATAGGACGAACTCTGATAGAAAATGTTATCACCAAACTCCTAGGAATATGTATTAATAAACACTTTCATGGAAATATAAATATAAAAGTATGTAGTAAACTACCAAAAGTGCATTATTAAACATATTTATCTTCTTGTCTGAGGACATGAAGCGAATGTATTATAACGCATATATTATGCCATTATTTACTATTGTTGTACTGTATGGGGAAGGGAATTGCAAATCGGATATTAATAAAATAACGAAAATTCAAAAGAGAGCGGCTAGAATTATATTAAATAAACCATCGAACAACTCATGTGATATGTTCAGAGAATTAAAATGGCTTTCTTTGAAAATAGATGTGTTTATCCATGGGGCTACTTATTTACAAGTGTAAAATGCCAAGTTCCAAATTTATTTCAAATCTTATACTTTTTCAACCAATAGCAGATATAATCTACGTTCAACTGAACGTCTTGATATTGTTCCACCGAAACCAAGATCGTTTATTTAAAAGATTCATTCACACAGCAGCGAAATATATGGAGAACCATCCACCAAGTATCAGATCTTCCTTCACTTAATTCATTTAAACACAACTACAAAACATGCTATTAGACGAACGCCAAGCTAACTGTTTATTGTATTCCGACTTTTTATCGTGCTTCGTATTATAGCTTTATGCAGTTCTTAAATGTTTTTCTTTCTGTTACATTTGTGATACTATTGTGTACTTCCATTATTTAAATCAAATTAGGAGTGTTTGTCGGGTGTCATATTTTATGTCTGTTTCTGACATGTGTGTTTTTATTATGTGTTTATTCCATTGATAGTTTTGTTTTGCTTTTTTTCTTTTTTAGTTTTATCGATGGCCACTTGTAAATAAATATGTAATTTGTTCAACAATTGAATACCTTCTAAAATAATTAATCGCGCCTCGAGTTAATGCATAATTTTACACATCTTCTGGGTCCATTCCTATTGTAAGTAGTTCAGTGCAAACATAAAATAAGAAAATACGAATGCGTAAGGGCTTTAACTGTTGTGTTGATCATAACAACTTCTTTAGGGGAAAAGCGGCTAATCTCTCCCGAAACCTGAACCGCACCATTCCTATGTATTTACCACCAAAACCTAAACCGCACCACTCCTATGTAATGACCACCGGTACCAGAACCTCACAATCCTTTAGTATTAAGATGGCTGTTTTCAAGCTTGGTCTTTGAAATTTTTTCAAACGGTTTTACACGAGCATTCCGGTATCGTTTCCTGAAAACATGTACAGCACTTGTCAGGAAAAACAGAAGTCAGTCTTTTTGTCTGATTTCATTGACGATATATCAAAATAAGCACATAATTCCTTGTGCGATATTCGGTTTTAACGAAATCATGGAAACAGCTTTGTTATGTCAAATTTGTAGAGACAGTTTGGTGTACTATACGTCAATGTGTATCAATCAGCCAGTTATTAGATTCCTTCTTGACACTACAATACATAGAAACGTAAAAAATATGAATGAGACGTCTACTTAACTTGTTCTGCTCATCTAAAAATGTCAGTGATTTACACATATGGCTGAAAGTATCTTAAAGCGTCAACTTCTCTAAAGGTATTTGCTTTTTGTTGTATGGCAGTTGCTATCCATCTATTGTAATCTATTTCTATTCACGCTTTTATCACATATAAAATGCAATTTAAAGAACACTGACAGTTACCGCACGGGAAAAAAAATCCATGGCCTTTTCGGCATGTACAAATGTAACACAATGCATTATTTGTCTGTCTGTCTTACGTTCGCGGTATTCGGGAGATACGAAGGCAAAAACAATGACGCATCTTGACTTTTTCCCTTGTTTTTCTTTTTTAACAAAGCGCAACATGACAGAATGCAGGACTTCTCGGATCGAGGTTGTCTTGGCCATCTTTTATTTTGTAATTACGCAATACAATTGCCTTATTGAGAAACGTATTTCGAGAAAACGAAATATTACTTGATAAATACGAAATATATCCTACTTACAAAAAAAATTTTGTAAAAACAACCCCTTAAATATCATTTCGCAAAAAAGAAATAACATTTCGCAAAACCGAAATGATACATTTTTTAATTACGAAATAATGTTGCGTTAAAACGAAATAAAATTTCGTTAAAACGAAGTAACTATTTTGTTTTCACGATTACGAAATAAAAACCCATTCCGTATGAAAAACATGCCATGTCATATATTATATGTTTTTACGTTTAGACTTTCCAGATGTTATTCTTCTTGTAGTTCGTCCATCAATCCACCGACAGATCAGTCCAAGATAATGTGAGTAAGAGTTAGAAGCTTAGACACATTCCGCACAAAAGGCAAATCGACTCAAAATACCAATGCTCGACAATATTCAAGTTGACATAGAATTCCGCCCACGTCGGCAGATTATAGTAAACCTAAACCACAATTGATTTTTAATATTGCTATTAATAATTTAAATCGTTCTGTAAACATATAAAATAAAACCAATGAATTTCAAATAGGTGTCGCCTCTGATCTACAATCTATGGGAATTATGAGAATTTGTTGATAACTCCAGTACCTAGACAATGTGATAACATGCTGTATACAATTTCCATTCAATTTTTATAGCACTGTACGCAGTATCGAGTACATTCACTATAGTCTCTTCAACCATATACTCTATTGTTACATACTGGAAATATTTGTTCATTGTAACTACAGATCACGGGGCTTTGAACGGGGCTTTGAACTGGAAATTGATTTTTTGCCATCAGGGAATAGAACATTATAATATGGGAATTAGAACCGTTTATACTGGGAAAACAGTACAATGCTATTAATCAAGCGCTTTTTGAATATCTTCTCATTATAAGTATTTACCCAAGTATTTCCTTTCCATTTACAGAAGACAGACTGAGAGAAAATTGAGAGTTGTTGTAGAGAGTTTGAAAATGAATGTAATATTTCTTAGTAATCTTATATATTATATAGAAAACATGGTTATTATTTCATTCGAAAGAGCACACAAATCATTCGTTACATTGAACTACAGCCGCGCGCGATTGAGTTCGAAATACTTTTTCTAGATTAAGGAAAAATAGTGGGCGTTCAACAATTAGTTTTTCCCATTTAACATTGGCGCTGTTCGAACAACTTTTAAGTTCTGAAACAATTCATGTGTTCCAAGTCAGGAGCACACATTAAAACAATATTACCATGCATTTCGCTTATGTATATTCAACTATCTATTTATGTGTGAATTTCTTTTGGCACGTAAACAATGCTAGATAAAAAGAAACTCTGAAATGCCAAATTTTGCTTATCAAATGTAAAGTAGAGACGCGCTGAACAAGACTAGGACCGAGAATAAAATACCGTAGAACGCAGAGATTACCCGAAAACAATGTTTGTAAAGAGAGAAAGAACAATTGAGAAAATAAAATAAAAGTTATGATCTCGGGCTAACAGGATCATACGTTTAGGCCAAATCGACATGAATTTTGAAGCCTAGGTCTTGAAAAGAAACGTAAATCTTATAGTTGTTGAAGTATTGTGTCATGTGTCCCGCATTGATGGTACTTGTAGGTTCCATTAACTAAAAGGCCCTCCCTTTTATTCCTCATTGTGTTTTACAACGCAAGTCATTAATCAACTTACACATTTTTACAAGGAATAAGAGTAATTAAAACTCGTGTGGTTGGCAAAAGCCGAGAACTAGAATATAATAAACAGATTCTATAAACAAAGCATCTAACAATTCTGTAAGGCAACATTTGAACTAAAATGTTTGTTATTGTATGTCTAGATGTTCATCCTGCTTTATATAAACATATTATCATTATTATTATTATTGTTATTGTTGTTGTTATTGTTGTTGTTGTTACTCTTAAGTCCTATGCTAAAGCACCTTTTCTCATGGCAAAGTTTCCTGCTGTCATGCAATCTCTTTAAATGAATTCAGTCCACTGCATTTTTGCAAATAAGTATAAACAGTCATGTTGTGAATCGCTGGTTAATTCTAGCATTTCTAAATACTTGAATAATTTATTATTATTTACAATCTATAAGCTTTTATCACATGTCAACTGCATTTGCAAAATAGTTCTTAGTACACCGGGTAACAATGAATGGTAAAAAGTAAAGACAAAAGTTTCTTTGTGTGTAGAGAAAACTCACCAGTCACGAAACGATTCATCATGTTTCTGAAGAAAATTCAACAACACAATTGCAGACGAACAAAGACAATTACACAGGAATCTGTTAAAGTATTCCTGTCAAAGTTTTGCAATCTGTAACACAAATGTATTTAAATGTTTCTGTTGCAATTTGACTTGTAACAAATGAACGTGTGTGTGTTTTATATATACCCTACTCTCGGTAATCACCAACTTTCCTAAATTATCCTAAAGAAAAATGTAAATTAAAAGAGATGAAAATAACCAAGAACTGTCTTCAAAGACAATAAAGAATAATCCGACTACTTTTCCATATTAGATAAAGTAGCAAGGTTTACTTGAACTTGGGTTTCAAGACCGAGATAACTTTTTATGTCATTGTGAGTTACTCTAGTACACTAGATATATATTAGTTTCCATTAATTATCTTTTTATCTGAGTACTTTATGTTGCTAAAACAATTTAAAGAACGCTAACAGTTAACGTTTAAAAATGTTTTTGTGAAACGGGTAACCATAAATAACTTAACTGTGATGTAGGAAAAGGTTTTTCATGTGTAGAAAATTCATCTTCACAATTGAAGAGCAACACAGACAATATATATTAATCAATGTTTTGCAATCTGTAATATAAAAATGTTCTAGATTTGCAACAGAGGACTCTTTTGAAACGATTATCAAATTTTACCTGAGATTTTTATGAGATTGTCAACCTTTTCAAATTATTCTTAGACAAATATGACCAAAAAACGAATAAGAAATACATGTTTACAAAAACAACAAACCACATGTAGAAATACACAGGCAATCTGTCGCACGTGTAGATCTATAGTTTTTTTTATGTCATTGTATGTTGCCTGATGCCGTGCACTATCTCTGGATATAAAATTTTTACTTTAAAGTTTAAATTCTCTATATATTTAACGACTAAATAAATTCAATCGATATACAAAATATTTGTACCTCATAACTGACTACATATTTCATATTTTATTTCATATAAAACCACCATTTCGTAAAAAATTCTGCTGGATTCATTTCAAATGCTATCATTAAAAATTTTGATAATATATATATATATATTTTTAATATTAAAAGACTATTTTTTATTGTCAGAATAATTTAATGTTTAAATTCTAAAAGTTGTCATAAACGTACTACTAATCTTTACAATACATCTAATTTCATTAGAAAATCATAAATAAGTAATTGCAGTCGTGTCGTGTTAAGTATCGATGGTTTATTTAAGCATATCTAATCTATTATTATACACGCTTTTATCACATGTGAATTATATTAGTAAACTTACCGAAGGAAAAAGATGTTCCTTTTTAGTGAAGTGGGTAACTATATAAATAGTAACAGTCAAAGGACCTTATCCAAATAGTGCATTTGCAAAGAAGAGTCTCTGAAGAAAATTAATCCAGTGAAATGCAGACGAACAAAGGTAATACATAAACAACTGTCAAACTCTTTCTGTAAATGGTTTTCACTCTTTAATATCAAAATGTTTAAGTTGAAACTTCATTGGCAAAGAAATGGTCTTTTTTGTTTTATATCTGCTCCCTTCTCTGTACGAGTGCTCAAGGTTCCTAAAATATCATAGGAACAATATCATATAATAAGGTATATACGGAAACGTATATTGACCCCCTTTATATATATAAATTAAATTAATAAAAAAGACTCTTTTTCTACTTGAGCCTATATATAAAGTTCACCTTATTTAACGGTCTATCTAAGAACGGCGATACAAAGTTCAGATTTACAGTAGTTATTTTGTATTTAAATTACGAAATAAGTTTTGATCAGCAATTCATATCCTTTTTACCAATTTTAGTGTATAAGATCTACATAGTAAAAATTTATGATTTCTTTGTGCTGAAAAGTATATAAACTTAAAGGTAAAGAAAGTTAAAAATGTTGAAGATGTATATCTTTGTTTTTTCTGTCACTTTTATTTTTGCAGGATATATTCAGCTCATTAGTTAAGTACAACATGTCATTTATTTTTCTTATGTTTATTCCCAGTTAATTTAATATTATATTTTCATAAAATGATATTTGCTAACAAAATATCACGAACTGCAACACATTAAGAAACAACCTACATCTACAAAAAATAACAACCAGAACACATGTCTCCTTAATTCCCTTATGTTATTCTTCAATAAATTATTTAGTCTTAAGTTGTTGATGACATATTTATAATACACGCTTATCTATCTTAATTAAGAAAAAGTAGAACATATATGAAGGTGGTCAATATACGTTTCCGTAGGTATATATTCAAAGTAAAAAAGAAACAAGGAAAATAAAGAGGCGAGCAATTCATATAGAGATACAAACCGTTTTTACTTTTGCACAATTTTGAAAATTATAGTAAAAAATGTCTTTCGTCAATCCTATGGTGACGTGAAGTGTTTCATTGCCAACATCATTCTTAAAGAAGCAGTTTTCTACTTGGCATACAAACATGAGGACGCTTCTATGTGCTGCGGTATAAAGCATCCAAACAACTGTACATGAATGTTTAACGGCACTACAAAACGTCTTATTTCGCTGAATTTTACTGCTTATTTCTGGATTGTTTAGCTAAAGAATTTGAGGTTTGCCGTGAATTCTTTCAATTAACATTATATGTTATTTGATTTTTGAAGTGGTATATGGGATCACGGAAGTATACAAGTTGTAGTTACACTACGTGTATTCTTCCGTGATGGGATATATTACACGCCTAGATTTAAATTACCCGAACAGCTATGTGATATAGGGTTAACTGTTTTGTAATTTTGATATTTGCGACTATATATTATAGGAATAACTGTTTTGTAATTTTGATATTTGCGACTGTATATACGGTTTTTAATGATCGCAAATATTTTTAACGGCGACGGCGTTAGCCGGAGCTGTTAAAACTGTTTGCGACCATTAAAACCGTATATACGGTCGCAGATATCTAAATCACTAAATAGTTATCCCTTTTCTAACGCACAGTGTGTCTCAATGCGATAATTAAAACGCCGTTCGAATTTTGCAATTATATAGCGGATAAGTGTTGGTTTCGATGTAAGATTACGATATAATTTCACCGAGTGGGCACCAAAAGTGATATTATCACGAAGACTTTTTCTACGAATGCAGGTTTGTTTTTTTAAATGTGAATAAATCATTTTAATACATATTCCTAAAAATGTTTTCAGTGTTATATGACTCCATACAATACCTCATTCTGCTTCCCAATGAATGCTCTGTTCATATACGTACCAATGATTTTCGTAACTAGAGCCATTATTGCGGACCCTAAAAAATCGAACTATTTTAGCGTGGTGTACAATGACAGAGTATGCTAAGTGCAAATTACCGGCTTAACCGTCAATATCAATTTTTATTTACGGATCATTGGCCAATCAATCGGCTGTAAATTTCCTTGAAAGGCAAAAAATTAGATTATGTGATTTAAAGCACCGAGTTTTAAAGTGTACCCGTGCAAATCTAACTTAAGTATGATTCTTGTCCTTACGCCGGAGGAACTGTATTATAGGTAAAGAATGTAGCTTTGCAATTCGATTCGAACAATGCGTTTAATTCCCAAGAACTAGTATTGTCGGCATTTAATGATAGCATGTGTGCCCAACCGTGTTGATAGCATGAATACAGAAATACAGAAATTATTTATTTATTTCTTTTTAAAATTTATGATTGTTATTTGAATTAAGAAGATCTTACACAACATCAATACAGGCGTGTCGTTTTGGGAGAAACAATGAACAGTTTTACACAAACAACTGCACGTAATAATACCCAATTGTGTCATTTGTTACTCATTGAAGTTGATTGAGGTGGGTTTCTCAAGCCTTTCAAAAGCGTCTGGAGAACAATGATATCATTTCTGTGTTCTGTGATTATTGACAGACGTTACTGTGTATACCACTTTGAGGTATCATATACCAGACATATCTGATGTTATTACGCAGACTAGATTGTGGCAGAAGATAGAAATCTCTAAATATTACTTTATTTAAGCCTAGAAGCTGTGATTTATTCCGTGGATTTCTTTTAATTAATCAGTTTGTCACTGGCCTATTAATTTTAGAACAAAAACCAAGAACTTGCAATCCAATCCTTGCTTGATGTGTAATTTTACGTCAGACTCTATAATTGTTTGTTTGAAATTATCGCAGTAAACAGTTGATATACAGTAGAATACAAAATATCCGAATGAAGTGAAATTTAGTATAAAATGAAAT
This sequence comes from Saxidomus purpurata, assembly GCA_022818135.1. Lineage (NCBI taxonomy): Eukaryota > Metazoa > Mollusca > Bivalvia > Venerida > Veneridae > Saxidomus > Saxidomus purpurata. The sequence continues at coordinate 58,255,426 of JAFMSR010000003.1, forward strand.
GAGCTATGCTGGACCCCGAAATGCGAAATCTGCCATAAAGGTGAAATTATTATATCAATCGTGTTATCTCCGGGGTCGTATTTTTTCCGCCTACTACTAGATCAGATTTGAAGCGCCATCTGTCGTCACAGTGATCTGATACTACACATCCAACTTGACATATACAGCCGGCATCGGACCAATCGACATTTTGAATGGTATATATAGTTTATACTCCATTTATATGATGATTGTGCTTATATCTATATTATCTAATTTTGTATTCATTGATAATTGTAAGTTATAATAAGCAATCAATGCAATATATTTAAAACTGAAACAACAATTAGAATAGAAGAATAATGTGCATTTTCTAGTATAAGCGTCAGTATATTGTTCATATTTGGGTTACTGCTTGGTGTCACATATTTCAGTAAAATAAATAGTACTCATAAAATCACCTTCAGTTCTTCAGTTCTATTGAACTTCATACTTTGCTTTCAAACCACCACAATTGTATTTGTGACGAGAAACATGTATATGAATTGACTCAAAGACCATACTTCAGTTCAACAGAATTGTATTTTGATATATTTAAACAATATAAACAAATATAAACAACTGTTTAAAATCTAACGAAATACTAACACTGAACAGTGTAGGAAGGTAGATCAGTCACTCGGTTTCAATCGGTGCGAAAAAGAACATTTTCTTGAGAACGATATCATTTATTTTATCATTTGTTTTAACACGATTATAAAACAAGTTCCCCAAACTTATTGTAAATTGCTCTCGAGACACGAAATAAGGCTTATCTTATATCTTATATATAACTTATCACTTATATAGTATTTAATTTCATACAAATTATCATTACTGTTACCCAGTTTACAGCTGGCTTGACAAAGGCCTCTCATTTTGTATCGAGAGTTTTGCCAAAAGACACTCCTCAAGAGGACTAACCGGGGACCGAACACGCGGTCCTCTGAGTACTAGTAACTTAATTAACACCGTATCCGCTTCACCTCCGAGTCACACAAAAGCATATTCAAATTAATAACGCAGATATTTGAATTCAGTATATGTCAAACATGTGCAAAATAAGACATATAATATCTCAAGCAATACCATTCGGTTATTACAAATCCCGTTTATGGACTTTGAAGATTCATATAAATACAAAACATTTTAATGACAAACCCCATCAGTGTCTGCTTATGCAAATTAGATTATTCATGTTTAGGTCGAGATAATGCTTTATTAATTGCAACAACCTGGTCCAGAACAGAGGAAATCTTTCCTTCTACACTGTCGATTTTTCCCTCTAGTAACGATTGTCTGCTCTTCATCGTATGGACTACTCTCGTAATCTCATTTTGTGATTTTGCTACTTCAACAAGTGTTACAGAATTATCCAACAACCGTCTCTGAGCAGCCCTTATTTCTCGTATATTATACACAGCTTTCAATAACTGCCTGTGGTGGGATACAATTTTTGAACTATTTGCTTTTGACTTTTTAAATTTATACACAAACCAACCAGCGCGCATCACATTTGCAGCATTGTCTTTCAGTCGTTTGTCCAAATCAGCGTCAATTACAAAATCATGAACGTATTTTTCCGATCTTGAGAGCTCAAGTCGTCTTGCTAAAACAGCAACGACAAGGGCGGTACACCCAGCGCCCATCATTCCTGTTAGTACAGCAATACCACGCCCACAATATGAGGTAGGCACAATATCCCCGTAACCGACCGACAGGAAAGTTACAGCAATGAGCCACATACAGTTCAAGAAACTTGCGTGAACGTCGTCTTTGTAGCCGTCCTCTCCGTACATTTCGCAAAGCCGCAGTGCCCAGCTTGAGGTTAGAAAAGATACTAACATTATTATCGCCAAAACATATTCTGGATAAAGAGTCATCAATGATTTAAATATAAACCGGAAGTTGAAATGTATGCGATTCAATGCGCCGAGTCCTTGCGACGAAGCGTCTTGGTATAAACGACTGTGCAACATTATCGCCCGGCATATGAGGTAAAATCGAAGAAACATAGGTAGTGACAAAATAACATCTAAAGGAACCGTCATCTTTCGCGCATTCTGTCCATCCGCTACCGTTGCATCCCAAGTAATTGTAAATGCTCCAGGTATGGGGTGAATACTGCACACGATGAATTCTGCAATAACTTTTATTATCCTTCTCGCTGACATTGCAAGTCGAAGGTCATCTACACCATTGTCGACGGCAAACAGTTGAATATCATTATAATGATATATGAAAAGAAATATTAAAAGTGAAACTGTTAGGGCAGTTATACATGTTTTCATTAGATACGACATTAGTGTATTCCTCTGAATTAGAAAAGCTGAGGTCAATTCCGTTTCAACAATCATCATGGCAACTCCGAGTAACGCCAAACACAGAGATACATCACAGTGCCGTTTACGTTTCTGAAATAACTCTTTCCGTTTGGCTAACATCTTTCCAACCGTGTCAAACCGGTACGGACGAGGTAAATGTAGTACGCTTCCATTCCCCGCCGTAGGGCTGTCATCAGAATAAAGCTTATTTCTGCCGTTCATTCCAACAAGAGGTATCTCGGGATTCTCAATGATTGTCGACATTTTCAATGGCGTAAAATACTTTCAGCTAGGACTTAACAAATTAAATTTGCATTTATTAATTAAGTTTTAAGTTTGAATTTTTTCTGTATTCCCCAGAAAGAGATTTTAAAAGTCAGATTATCCTAGGTATCCTTACATACCTATTCAACAAAGTTCTCCTATTTACACCTTGATCACATTTCATTCTGTAAGCAACCCACGGTATATCCGCTTCAATAACCTTTCATCCAATTTTCTGTTTAACGTGTAATGGCTTTTATCCGTTCAATTTGCCTTGTGACGGGCTCTGTTCTACAGTTAATGTCCACTGACCATCAATAATTTGCTGGATGAAACAAAGTTCCTGTGATACCCCTGGTTTGTCCAATATTGTTCTGGCGTATCCAAGTACAATACAGCTTCATTGAATTACTACGACACCCTCAAAGGAGTTCTTTTTTCCTTTGTAATTTCCATATACGTATCACCGACACAGCGATTCGCGCTTTTTTCAGAAAATCATTATGTTTCTCCAATGAAGAGCTGAAATTATCAATTATCTTGCACTACAGGGAAAACCTGATCACAACACTCCGTGCGTACGACTTGAGTTATTCTGCCACAGTTTCAATATTGTTTGAATGTTTCAGTTTTCGCCCACAGAATGGAAAATTAATTGAATTTCAACTTCTTTAAGCGGCTTATTTTCTTACACGTTACGATAATAACTATTGTCCCTGAGGAACAAAACTTCTTTAAATTTGACTCGATGAAGATATGTGAATTCTTGTTGAGAAAAATGTTTCTTCTTAGAATTATGAGAAATCGTATGTCGCAGTTATTTAAACACCTGTTACTACTTCAACTCCCCCGCTGTTTTACAGTTGTAAGTTGAGACGCTTGACACTGAAAAGTCAATGCACCGAAGTTATAAAACAAAGCAGTCGCCATTGTTTCCTTTTTGCCACGGCATCAGTTTAGGTATATTTGTCAGTGCAACATACAACATGGCCCGAAATTCAAGCTTCGTTAAGCATTTAAAACTCATATATAAAACTTATATACACTTGTCAACTTAAACAAATATATTGAAACTGTCTTTTAATTATGAAATATTTTCACGTTTCATTGCTCGGGTACTAAACTGCGTGTCTCTGAGGCCAGCCACCTTTGTAAAACTATGGAACATTCGCATTCTGTCATTAATTTTTAAAACATTTAGTTTTTACCTTGTGTTGTAACGCTCATTATCGCCTTTCTAAAGTCCTAATATGCACCTGTTGTATTTGAAATATATATATCTATATATAGTCCTAAGGTTTAAAACCCTTTAAATGCCGGAATGAGTAAAGAATGAGTAAATCCAAATATTACTATGAAAAAGAGCGGCCCTTGATCAGTCTGACTACCTCCTGTTGCAGTTTTCACATACTCTGGCGGTATCAGTGACATGTTAGCTCATTTTATAAAGCTCCGTGGTTCCAATATCCAGATTTCATATCGATTCGTCGACGCGTTGCTTACGCGGAACAATATTGTTCCCGCTTAATGATGACAGCAACATATAACTACAATATTGCGGGAGGATTCATTTGCTAAATAGTATCATAACAATATATTTTCATTCCACAGGGGAATTCATGAACATTTAACATTGAAGTATTTTAATTAAGTAAAAGTTTGCGGCAGTTTGATATATCTGTTGTTATTAGTATACAGTTTTGTTTGACATCCAATTATTACAATAAAGAATTAACAATCGATAATGGTACCGGGTACAGCAACAATAGATATAGACGTGACTTCTCTAACAAAAGCTTAAGCATATTGCATACAGACACAAAAAACAACCTTTTGAAATGTATATTAATCCAGGTTGACTTGCGCATATGCATAAAATATTTACCAAACATAAAGCATGAACTAAAAATAACTAAATATATATTGTTCCAGAATTCTGTATTAGGAATACAAAGCATCGAGAAGAACAGGAAACATAGAAAAACTAACACTCAAATAGCAGAATAGCACATCTTCGAATACATTGCAGGTTAAACTGTCCGATTAAGGAGTTTTTTTAATTATTATTATTTTTATTGTTATCAATATATTTACAAAGCAATAACGGATGTTATAGTATCATCGTTTAGGGCAGTAGTTCATACATAAGGGCAGTATAAAAATAGTTTATACATTGCAAAATGTAACATCTGTACCTGCATGCAATTCATACATTACAAGAACAGAAGATATTGCATGCTTATTGTTCAGCAGTTTTATCGTTGTTATTAAAACAAGTTTTGTTTCTTTTTTATTTTCATTAAATCTACTTTGTTTTCGATCATCTTGCCAGTATCTGAAAATGTTAACAAAAAGAGCAAAAATACCAAACACAAGCAGGACACTAAAAATGCATCCAATCTTTGTTTCGACAACAAAAAAATTAAGTTAAGGCGTTAATCATTAATTATTGTAAGAGTATGTTAGGTGATACAGAATGATATATTGCGGGAGAGGCTGTGAAATGAATATTGCTATCTAAACGTTTCAGCATATGTCAAATTATATGTGAATTAGAGATGTTTTCAACTGATCACACAACTTTTTATGCACTGATATACATATTTTCTTCATTTTGTAAGACTGTAGACATATTCTGCTTTTTTCTATTTATAAATCCAATGTAGTTACAAAAGCATTTCAATGAAGATGTTACTAACTTACAAGGTAGATATTGGGTACACATCACTGTAACATGTTCATGTTCATGTGGTATTATAGTATCGCACATGTCGATTGGCGATGGTGACATTGGAAAAAGATCGAGCGCAAGCTGTAGAATAGATATAGTTTAACTTTATGCTAGTCTGAACAAATATCAAATAAAGAAAGGTGTAACTTTTTATCGTCGAATCCTGATCAGAGTTTGCTTTTCAACGTCGGATAATAAACAGTGAGTCATCTTTTGGCGGAATGCGCATACTTCATGTTGCCATGTGGGTCAATTCAATTAGTAAGTTGTCAACATATTTTGACTCCAGAGCCACCCTCCGACGTCGAATAATTACCGACCTTAACACTAACATGAAAGAGTATTTGTTGTTGTAATCGTTTAGCAGCTACGTATTACAAAATAAAAATATACACTTGCCAAGTGTACTTATTTTCTGCTGTGCGTACCATATGACATGGAGCAATTCATGTTCATAATCCACAGAGTGTTATGATTCAAAGAGAAGAAACTGAATGTATTAGTATTTTGACACACATGACCAGTAGGTCCTTGTGAGTGGTTGCAGACAAGGTAACCCATTTAGTTTCCGGGAACCTAGAGACAATTACAGTTGGCGGGTTGAAGTTGTTCTTATTTGGTACACAGGTACAATGCGTGGTTATGGACCCCTTTCCCCAAGAAGATCCCTCTACAACCCGGGTACCCCATATACTGATACATTAAAACAATCTTTATTAAATAAAAACATATTTATTTTTCACTACTTGTGCATACTCCTTAGTTCGGAAATCACAAAAATATACACAGGCCGTATTAAACACTGCCGTGTGTTCATAGTTTCAGTACGTAGAAATAATTATTTTATATAACATTTTGTTGATATTTGGTCGACACATAGCTCTCGCTAAGTAGAATCTTAGTGTCTCGCACTGCTTTAAAAGTCATGAAACCTTATAGTAATATTAATCAGATGTAAAGTTGTGCACCTGGGTTAATACTTGTAACGTCGGGGCTGTGACCCTTGTATTAGCGAAAGTGGCATTTTAACTCCTTACATTTATATCTATCAGGATATGCACCACATGCAAAAACAATGTTAGAAAAGGACGTCTGTGTCCTATGGAAACATTTATTGGTCAGAAAAACATTACAAATATTTCTATGATAGAAATGTTTAAATTGATATTACCCTTCAAAGTGACCATTCTAATTTTAATATAGACATTTAGCACTAATTCATACCCTAAGTAAAACGAGCACATGTATTTCCAAAGTTATATATACATGTACTATATATCCTATGTGTAACATTATTTCTTTTGGAGAAAGTTGAAGATTTTGAGGAGTATTATAGCTCTAACCCAGTTGATTTATGAAAAAGTGCACATTCTGGAAAACCGAAACCAGCATTGCGTAACATTGCCTCTTGAATCCAAGAATTTCGTGTTGAAATGCATTACGGGTCAAAAAGTACAGACTGAATTATTACCCCGAGCTACATCAAAACTGACAAAGAACATCGCAAACTAATTTATTTACAAAACGAAGTGAATGAAGTGCGAAACAAATTTTGACTCGGCTACGTCAGGTATTGATATTTGTACATTTACATAAAAAAATACATGATTTATGTAACAACCTGAATCGTGTATATCGCACAATAAAAATTAGATATACCAATTTGAAAAAGTTACTGCGCGCTCCGACATTTTCACTTAAAATGTATTTATCAGCAAAACAAGTTTATGCGTGTACAAAACATCTAATTGCATAATGACATATCAAATTAACATACATACATTACAAATTGATACAGCTGCATCACGAACTGACATTTGATAAAAACCCCAGAAAAACAACAATCAACTAATCTACAAAAATATATATATTTATGTATGCAAATAAAAAACTTGACTTAGCTATATTGAACGGCTTAACATTAATAAATAACATCTTAAATAATGACATGCAGATTACATACTGAAAAATACTATCAGGAGAAAGCTACGGCGTTCAGCACCAGTTTTCTTTCCTGATAAACACATACAATTTGAAATAAGTAATGTTAAATTCATTATTGCACAAATGTATAACACATTACGAACAAACGAGAGCAAGTTTAAACATATTGGTGTACAAAAGACCAAAAATAGTGAAATGCCGATTCTGGAAAACAGAGGACAAATATTTGAATAAATGAGTAGCAGCACGCGTGTAAGGCCTGCAGGCAATGTCATATAGTTACTAATGAAACACTTTTAACGCGTAAGTCCCCTCTATGTGGTTGTGCAGCCATCTGTAATAATAAATGAGTAATAAGAGCAGCAACCATGTGATCTCGAATGAATTGTAAAAGAAGACGACGTCTTTCAAGTAAACCAGTATTTTTCAGATACACATGAATTCATAAATGGGAAAACTTTGTCCCTTTAACAACGTGCACTTTTCAAGCCTTCGGAGACCTAAGTTTTGCATTAGTGAAGATAATCTGTCTGTTTCGAACGCAGCTAGAGAATCGAATAAGTATTCTGCAAGTTTGACAGTACACAAAATTTAATAGTTTAACAGAATTCAGTCGCGCTGTTACAAGCCGTTTTCTTCTGTGAACACAAAAGAGTCAATAGCAAAGAATTCATTATAATTGTATTGTAACATTTTTTGAGGAATACCACATGTACCCTTTTCTGTGTTGAACATCTGAAAAAAATGCAGCCCAAAGTAGCTGACCCACCATTTGATATATCAAAAGGTTTAATGCTAGCAATCTCTGAAATTTGAATTTACGTAAATGTCATTAAACTGAAAATTATGTCTGTATGTATAACTATATAATAAGAGACACAAGCGTGTCTGGTGAACTTTTCTGCTTCTCAATATCTACACGCAGGGGGATTTTGACTGCAACATTGCTAATGTTTTAAAAAGAAAGATAATTTTAGTGGACTGCGAGGATCTCATTACATTGGATCGAAGTTAACAGCGGTTATTAATCTGTAACGAGTCATTGAATCGAAGCAAATAGTGCGGGCTAAT